>VZTI01004612.1:396397-414157 GCA_013397865.1 Struthidea cinerea | reverse complement strand
GGGGGGGGGGGCTAACAAAGCAACCAAGCCCCACATATGCTTCAAACAAATTCCACTCCACCACAGCTCTTCACTGGAGGTATTTACATTACTGTCCTTATCTATGTTGCCATGCTCCAGCACACCAATGCAAGCAGGAGATACAGCAAAAGGAAGCCCTACAAAGGTCTGGACTTCACCAGAAGCATTATTAATTCAAATAAAACTCCTTAATTTAATAGAATTTAATTCAACTGGAAGCTTCATCAGTGATAAGAGTTAGAATTCTTTTTGCTGTCAAAATAAGAAAGTATGAATCGGAAGGAAGAGTCTGGATGCACTTAAATGCATAAATGAATTATAAATTAAATATTATTAGAACATTAGCTTGAATCAGAATTTCCAAGCAGCACAATTTGCTGAATGACAGTTGGGAGCACTTGATCCATTCATGTTTCCATCCATCAAGATGAGCTGCATGGTTAATTCCTGATGTTATTACCAAGAAAAGCACATTTTACAGTTCAGCTTCTCCTCACATGCTGGGAGTCAGCTCCTGGTTCAGTTTCAGCATTTACTGCAAATAAAAATCATTTAAGAACAACTTAAGCTCAGTTCTCCAGCAAAATCCTTTCCCACCTCCTGGAGACACAATATTGATAAATTCTCTGGTTTTTTTCCATGCCATGGCTGGTTTTGTTTTCTAACCATGGCAGCTTCTGCATTCCAACAGTTTTCATCCCAACTGCAGCATCTCCATCCCAGTAACAGAGGCTTTTACAGAAATAAGGGTTTGATGCTGCTTCCAGTTGGGTTCTCTACACAACTGCTTTGCACTTGTGAATCCAAGCAGATGCTCCAGAAACCCTGGCTTTGCCCAAGCCTCAGAACTCTGTACAGGGTTCAAACCTCAGCAAAGTCCACTGCTGTATTCCATGGGGACACAAGACTGGGTTTACACTCCCCAGCAGAAGGAAACCAATGGTTTCACATCAGCGGACAAGACTGATGGTTTGGCTTGGTGGAGGAGCAAAGAGCCATCACAAGCTAATGCTGGTCTGAAGCCAAGTGGCACAAACATCTGCTCCAGTGAAGCGGCACCTGGGGACAGCCGTCACACCACCACTGTAAATATTTAACCAGCCAAACCCCCAGGGTTTGCAACAGTAGAGCACTGAGTGGAAATGCCCGCTGCCCAGCATCTTCAAGGCTCATCACGTGCACACCGTGCCATGGGAGAAGCGCTGATAAATAACCCACACAGGTCACGTTTTACGGCAGCAGGGAGAGGAGGAGCAACCCCATCAGGAGAGACTGCGACCAACACCACACACCAGGCACCAAAGAGCTGCTTCATCACGTAATAACCAAGGGGCACCAGCCCAAAATTCTGCAATAACCTGGTATCTGCTCCACCTGAACCCTCTGCTCTTCACCTGCACCTCTCCCAGCCCCACACAGATAATCTCAGATATTAAGATACAGTTAGAAAGTGTCTTAAATCAGCTTTTAACCTGCTAAAACACATCACAGGACAACTGTCAGCAAAACGTTTGCACTGTTCTGCAAGTGCACTGAGTGGCCTTCATTTGTGGAGATCCATACACGGCCATTCTTCCAGGACACAATTACAGGAAATCTTACAAGCACAAAACCTCATTTCTAGCAGCTTTATAAAATTCCCAGGAAGCCAGCACAGAAGATGAGATCCAAGTGTTGAGTACTTCCATGATCTCAAACTTGCTAGTTTTTAACCACCACCAACTGAGCACTCCGAGAAGCTGCTGGAAAACTTCCGTGTAATCTAATATTCCCTGGCTCGATTACAGCCAGAACATGAGAGAGCTGCTGCGAGAAGAGGACAGCAGCTAAATGGATCGATCTGCCAACCCATTCGTGCTCTCTCCCTCTGCCATCCCCTGGGGTCTGGGAGAGAATCACACCACGGGACGTTTCTGCCACTGCCATCTCAGGGTTCACAGGGACAGCACAACACGCTGGTGGATCTGATACTTCCCATCTTCCCGTTAGAGATAATAACAACGTCAGTACTGCTCGTTCTCTGTACCCCACTGAAGGGATGCTCTTTGCATCTTACATTCTACTGAAGCCACATTAGAAGACTGAGTTAGAACTCTAAACCACCTGAAAACATACCAGTTTCCTGCCATTTCTGAACAACTCCACAAGAAGCCAGGCGACCCCCTGTGACTGTTGTCATCTGCTGTCCTCCATCTGGCATTTGCCGCCTCACTGTAACTTCCCATTAACACAAACAGAGCCTTTGACTTCGACACCGATCATCTCCTTAGCTCCCTACATCTTTCTTCATCTCATTAACTTCCCTTCACACATCATCTCCTAATTCTGAAAATTAAGTTTTACGGAGTTACTGAATTAGGACCATTACGTGATGGCACCAAACGGCAGCTTGATCTGATGATCTCAGTTTGTAGTAACTTACCTGCACTTTACTGACTCTTTCCAGCTCTGATGAACATATGTTCTTCTAGCAGGGGAAGATAATAAAAAGCAACTTCGGCAAAAACTCTATTACTTCAGTTAATTGGTTCAAGAGACAGAAATGAAGCAGTCAGCTGCTTTACATTTTCTCAGAGCCTTTTGGAAAGCTTTCAGGTTAGTGATTAGGAGCTGCAACGAAGAGCCATTGTCTAACAGAGCTTTTAAAATCAGAATAAAAACACTAAAGCAACAATTCCAGGATGAATTAGCAGATTTGGAAATGCAAAAACTGAATTCACACTGTAATACTTCTAAATAAAAGAAGATGGCATGGATTCACCCTACTGCTCTCAGAAGACTGCAGAAGCTCCACCACCAACCCAACACAAATTAAAAACGACCAGGGAAGGCCTCTTCCAGCATTTCAGCTATGCTCGCTTCCATAGCAGGAGAGCTAGGGTTTGATGGCAGGACACAGAGAGATGTTAACCCTTATTTTATACATTTAAACTGAAGAACACTTCGGTTTCTGCTTCGTTTTTCTATAGTTCTGGAGCATAAAGTCCATCCTTTAAAGAGGAAGGACCCACAGGTCCCGAGCTGATGTTTTAATGCCCGCAACAGCAGTTATCACCCAAAGGATTTCTCTCTTCCTGGTGTCTCCCAGCACAAGAAATCCCAACATATGAACGGAAGCTCAGCAAAGCTGGGTAGGCAACATGAGCCCCAGCTCTCGTTTCTGGAGTCTCCGCTGAGCGACTGCAGCTGCCGTGCTGAGCACCGGAGTGGGAGCACATGGGTACCGGAGTACGCTGCACAACGGCTTTATTCAACCTAGTGCCTCCCACTCAAGGATTTGCAAAGACTTGCCTTAAAAGAGTAGGAGAAGGTGATGGCATCATTTCCATATAATTCTTCCAGTTTACTATTTCAGCAGCTCCGTAATATCTCCCCTCCCGCTGTGGAGGAAGCAAACAGCCCCCAGCGCTGCAGCCAGGCTGGGCACAAGGTGAGAGCAAAAACCCCACAAGTTTTGGCTACCATGGATGTAAAGGGCCTGTGGGTTCATCCAGGTAAACTCCAAGTCCCTGGTAATCACCAATTTCCCCCTCAAGTCAAACCTTCAGTCAACATCCAGTGCCACAGAGCTGCTCTGATAGGATGAGAGTCCACGAAATAGCAATGGATATTTAGGAAATCAATAATGGACCTCTGTGTCCCCATCACAAATGACGCACAGTCACCTTCCCTGCTTGTCAGTAGAACACCACTCCCACAACCAGTGTCCACAACGCATATCCGAGCCCCCTTCCCTCCTGATACCACTGCTCTTCCAGACCTCCAGGCTCCATTTTTCCTCTTCTATCCGACATGACCCCAATCCTATTGAAATTCTCACCCCATCACACTTCACTTTGGACCTACCACATAGTTACTGCACTGATCTCATACATGGATCACAAATGTATCCGGCACCATCAGACAGAAAAAGTTGGGGTTTCTCCAGATCACAAGCATTCCTAAGGCAGAAAGAACATCATTAGATACTTTCAGTTCTACATAGTCTCTGGAAGACTACACATGGGGGCAGTTTCAATTCTTATCTCAGACCAATATAACAATGCCTGGCTTGAATAAAATATACCGTGTTGCTTCAAGAGGAAAGCAAAAGCACATTTTGCCACAGAAAGAAACGATACTGAATGAAGGAAGTGACTGGCAAAAAGTACCAAAACACCATGGCTTGGCCCAAGAGCACAGGTCAGAAATTTCTCCCCCTGCACAGGATTCCAGAGAGGCCGAGGAAGACTCTAGACACCCAGAACAGCTTAGCTGTGCACCAGCTCTATTTTTGCCTATGAGATGAAGTGACAGCTACTTGGATTATGATTTTAATCTGAAATAGGGCAGTAACTGGGCAAGACCAGACCAGCTCAGAAAATATTTATTCAGCAGCAACACAAGCTCACACAAGCACTGGCTCCTGGACTTCCCACCGGCCAGTCAGTGATAGGAACACGAGTGACCAGACACAGGAACTGACTGGGTGAAGGGGGTCACTGGTTTATTTTAACACAGACAGGATCACTGTGTCACCAGACAGCTGAGCTGGCACAACCTGGACAACAGGGACTTGCTTCCAAGAAACCCGTTTGTCTCGGTCTGCCAAGAGCCACGTGTCAGGCATGTTAAAGCTGAGTCTTCCCACATCACCAGACCCCCAAATCTTTTTGTCCCAAAGACTGTAAAGCATATTGGGACATACTTTGATGCCAGGTACAGCCAAAGGTCCCACTTTTTTTCTCCATTATCCCACCAGCGACAAAGAGCAGGCCCTCACCCTCTTCACCCCAGTGTCTGGGGGCTGTATTCACCTGGGCTACCAAATACCAGATTTTGATAGTAAACTGTGGGAATACTGCCAATAACTACTACCAAGCATCCTCAATGTAACCACATGAGCCTTCAGGTCTTTCATTAGTCAATGTTGGAAGGACTGGAAGCAGCGTATGTCAGGTCAGCTACCCATCAAGCTGATAAAAGGAAACAACCCAAAGCACCACATTTGGGTTTCATGGGAATGCTGACTTCAGTGACTCAACTCCTGAATGAACTGTGTATTTCTGGGAAAGTACAGGTCTGCTGATGTGAGCTCCAGAAACTGTCCTGTTTGCAGGCAGAAATGGATGTTAAAGGAATAAAGCTGAAAGATGAACTGTACATCTGCTTTCTTCCTTTAAATCATTTTGTACCAGTCTTCTGGCATCTCAAAAAAGCTCTCCCTGCTCTGTTCCCTCACTCCAACATGTACTGGTACATTGACTCGGCTCTTTCACCGCATTGTGCACTGCCAGGGTCTGGTCCAGAGCCAGAGGCACCCAAAGGGCTGCACCCACATCCTGGGATTTATAAATCTGTAGGAGACTGGCTCTGTTCCTCCACACCAGGGAGGAAAACTGCTGGCTCTGCTGGCTCCTGCTTCCAGCAGCTCATGCAGCATAAGGAACAGGCACCTCAGCTCTGGCCAGTGAATGATTTTCCAGTTAACAGCACCCAGCACCTCATGGATTTTGCACACCTTTAGGACAACAGAACTTTGCTTTTGCTGCTTTAAGCACATTCAAAGGCACCACCCAGTCCAGGGCAGTGTCAGGAGGCTGCTATGAGCAGATCAGTGGAAGAAGTATCAGAAGCAACTTGAAGAAATAATGGTACCATGGCATACTTGAAATGTTTAGAAGAAATCAGACAAACTCTGGGAGGATGAAGGTATTTTTCTAATACTCAGCATCACAGTTATACTGGGAAAAGTAAATTCCCAATAACTTGTGCTTTTTTTTTTCCACAGACTGTTTCTACAGCAGGTCTGTCTGCAGGCTCAAACGTGTGCCTTGAAAACAACTAATTGATTTTCTGGGTTAACTTTTCTAAGGTATCAGCAAAGGGCTCTCAAATTGTCCTTCCAGATGATTTAAGGGTGTCCCCTCTTTAGACAGTGTGCAAGCAGAGGATCAGCCCCCAAGTATGTTCGGCATGAAGGTGTCTCTCCAACACTGCTGGTTAAGTCTCAGGTTTCGGGTGATCTGCCTCCCACCTGCTTTTGTTACTGGGCACTGCTGGAGAACAGGGTGCTTGGGCACAAAGACACGAGCTGTTTAATACAAAAGATATAATCCAGCCAAACTCTGTACCACCTCAAGACAAGCACTGTTGATTCCTAAAACTCATAGGATAACCTGACTGCGAACAGAGCTTTATCCCCAGAAATTAGAGTCCTCAGACGCACAGATACTTGGGGGAAATAACTCACTACACAAAAATCTCACAGTAACATACCTGTGCAGCCTGTCCCGAATCCTGACTTCCAGTTCAGAACACTATAATTAACATTTTCCAACAAATATACAGACAGGAAGAAGAAAATGGTAAGGGATGATAACTGCTTCCATGAGCACAATGAGGTGGCACCCACAAACCCCTGCAAGTTAAAGATCTACCATGGTAAGTAAACAAAAGCTATCCCAATGAATAACTCCTCTCATGGCAATAGCCAGGTTACTTCAAAAATATTTGGATACATAGTCACTGGTGGCATGCAAGTGTTAACCCCTTCAGCGACAGCGTGACTGATGAGAGACATGGGCTTGGCGCAAGAATTTTTAGCCAGGGGTGATTTACGTGAGCATTTCTGGAGAAAAAAAAAAAATCCTTAACATTCTTCTGTCTTCTCTGTCTCCTCCAGGCCCCAGTGCAGTGAGCACTTGGTACTTCTCTTCAATTCTCTGTTCCTCATTGCTTCTGATTTTGTCCCTTCTTCAAAGGAACACTTTTATGATCCATTCCCTCTTCACTTTGGCAAAGAGGAAGTTTCCCCATCTCAGTGAAGCATCACCACACTCCACAGTATTTGAGCAAAGAAAAAACCACATTCCTTAGGGTGATTACATCTCTCCATCACAGGCAAAATATGTTTCAAACACCCAATGTCACCCTGACAAACAGGCAGCAAGTCCATTCTGGTGATGCCTATGCCTTAGTCTACAACTCTCAGTCAAGAAAAAAAATAATAATTTAGCCATCTTAAGAAACTCTTTAGGCCCAGGAAACGACTGCCAATGCAGCAGTGTCTTGGGGATGTAATCTTTGGCAGCATCTTGACGCTGGCAGCAGCCCCAGCGCAGATGTGGTTGTGGCTTGTACCGCTTCCCTGCAAAAAGCAGCTTTACCTGCAAAAGCACTTTGTTCTGCTGGCACAACCTGCATCTGCACTTGGAAAACCTGCCAGCATCCTTTTCCCAACAAGCCTCTTCTAGCTCGGATCATTTTTTAATGATGACTTCGCAGTTTATTTACCACACTCTGCTCATTTATTCTTACTTAGTTTTACAGCCAACAAAACACAGCCCTGGCAACACGTTATTTTATAAGCTGGGATTTCCGCAACAAGAAGTAATTTTGCCTGTTTACACCCCAAAACTTTTCCTCCGAGGGCTCTGCAGAAGCCACCTTTGAAGAAAGGATATTCTGGAGGCATAAGGAGTTTAGCAATCACTTGTTTGCTCTTGTTCCCAACAAGATATACCTCAAAGTCTACCTGCAGTCTCTAATTGCTGCAGGTATTTTTAACTAGCTACCTGAGCTCCCTCAAGTTAAGAGAAAATAGTCTGGTGGGATCTGATACAGAAATAGCAGAACACAAGTCATACAGCAGTGGGGGAGAACGGGAAGCCTCCAGTGTTTTCACCATTTTCTCATTTAAGGGCTTTGAAGACTTGCCTCTACACAGACTTGCACTCATTTAATCAGAAGTGTTTCTGCATCTGTTGAGTCAAACCAGCAAGTAAGTGCAGATTCCCCAGATTCCCCATCTCTGTTCCCTATTGGTAGGGAATGGGAAACAAACCTGGATGTGCAATTTTGGATGTGATGGACTGTGCACTAGCTGACAAGGATATCCCTTGTTCCTCTCCCATTAAAATATTACCATCATCGAGATACTGGGCTTCTGCAAGAGGAAAAACCCACCTAATCAGCCCTGCCTTGTAACTGCTGTGCAGGGCAGCAAGAGGAATAATTACACTAATGACTGGTGAATAATTGAGTGCACTGAATAGGCTGGTACCCAGCCTCTTCCAAATCCCAGTGCTGCCTACAGAGACACCCCGGCAAGGGACAGCAAGGAATTACACCATGGCACATGAGAGCGACACAGATCCCAAACACCCTCCCTCCAGAGAGTTTCACTATCCATCATCCCTAAAGAGAACTCCAAGTCCTTGCACTGTTCCCCTCCTAGAAGTTGTCATCCCAGCCAGAAATGGTTTTGTGCACATTTTCAAGCATCAATTTCACCTCTATTAACAACACAAATAAGGATATTTCAAGCATGTCATATTACCACATAAAACAAAGAGACTGATTATTACACAACAAGCTAAGGCATATCCAAAATGTGTATAAATCAAAGAGTATCACCTCAATTTGCTCAGATGGCCTTTCAGTCATTGCAGAAGTATTACAAACTATCAAAACAAAGACATCTGACACATTATTTCATCAGATCTTCATAGTGTACAGAAATTGTTAATTTTTTTATTGACTTTTTGTTTTGTGTTATGGTTATTTTCCTCTATGCATACTAGGTGAGATTTTACTCCAAGGACCTTCCACTTTACACTGTTGCTCCAAGAAGAAAAATTATGCTGCTAACTAAGAGTCAGAATGTTGCTCTCCCCCTCTTTTTATTAAAAATCTGCTGTTCAGCCCAGTTTTAATACACATTGGTCAAAAAAGCTCTGTCACTTCCAAGCTCCTGCTCTGGAATCCATCCTCAAGACACGGCTCTTCCACACTCTTCCTTCCACACCGTTCCTTTCACTCCCTATTTCTCAGATCCTAGATGACTAGGATGAAGATTACCAGGAGTTAACTTAGTTTTACATTTTTCTTCCCACACAAGAAAGCTCATTGCAAGGGAGACTGTTTATTCATGTGAGTCGTCCTGGTTTCCTCTAATCCCTCTCCACATTTCTACCTGCCAGACAAAGGAATGCTGATTGCATTTGTGTTTTGTTGCACAAGAACACACCAAGCCCAGTTACCAGCTGCAGAGGGGATCAAAATTTTGAAAAACTCTCCAGAGCTCTTTCCAAAGTTAAATATGCACCTCTAACTAGATGTGCACACAAAAAAGGCCACAGAAATGTTGAGGTGTGGATGCACATCCATTTGTTTTGCTGACAGAGCTAACAATTCAAACACCATCACTTCTGGCAACTGGAACAAAGGAGCTGCTCATGGGGTCAGAGGGCTGAGCAAGAAGAGCAGAGAGGAGAGAGTTTCAACTGGAGAGTTCCCTGATCCCCGGCATTCTATGGCCCTGCAAACAGCTGTATCCAGGCAGTCAGGGAATGGGAACTGCCCAAGAGCAATATCCACACAACCATGGCTCTGTTGTGGGCGCACATGTCTGTATATCCCAAAAAGCACCACTGGGGATGAGTGCCAGACACTCAAACATCAGAATGGTTCGAGTGTGTTGGTGTTTCAAGCCAACCAAGCCCATCCCAAGTGCCCCAACTAAGAAAACCAAAGGCAAACCCCAAAGAAGTGACCCAGAGCAAAGCACTGCACTGTCACTACAGCACCAAGTCCACACACACATCAAAGCAGCATAGGACAGTAAAAACAGCCATGTCCTGCTGGGATTTTTACACAAGGGTATTTGTTGGTCAAACACTAGCTCCTTCATCTGTGGCTCTGGAAGAGTTTTGCTGAAGAAAACAGCAAAAAAAATCCTTTGCAGGGCAGCATCCGACGTGCTCTTTCAGAGGCTGACCCAGTCACTGATACCAGACAGGAAGTGGGAACCTTCAGAACCACTTCAAATTTTCATTTCTTTACCTTGGAACAAAGTCTCTTCAGGCTTTTTCCTTAATGGGAACAGCAAATATTAGTTTAAAAAGAAAATCTTTGAACTAACACCCAAAGAAGTCAGTTACTTTGCCATCTGACTACTTTCAGGTGCAATTATACAGATTCTTCTGGTTCTACTAAGTTTTTACTGTGTGTTCTCCACTTTGAGAGGACTTTAACTGTGCCCATGTAGAATCCTTTCGAGCAGGAACTCCTGCTCCATCCTGATTATCTGCTGGGAAACAGAGTTTAGAGTCTGCATCCCTCATCTGGTGAAATTACTGTAACAATCACAGATAATTTTTCTGAAGGGCTGCAAAGGAAATAAGCAAATATCCAAGCTTTTAATTTCAAACATTGGGACTATCTCCCTCCAGCTCCCAAATTCCTCAAATCACAAAGCAATGAAAGCTTCATCTGTTGTGAATTAAAATGCACATGAAAAGGCCTATTTGTGGTGTCACATGGAGAGTCCCTCCCCTCAGACCAGGAAGCCTTTCACACCTTCATGTTTCAGACACAAGTACTCTCCTACAAGACCTAATTTTGAAGCAGATGGCCAAGACATGATCCTTGCACTGCTTGTCCCTGGAAACAAGAGGTGCCACACGGTGCTCTAGGATATAAGTTTTTAACCAAGGAAGATACAAAACCAGGAATGTTTTAGAAAGACTGGGTCTTAATGTACCAACATCAGTAAGTGGACACCAGTGGAAACCACCAGGAGAAGACCAAGAAGCCCAGTTTTAGGTAGGTTGTACACTCAATTACTACCAGATTAGAGCCAAGAGCCACTTGCTCACGGGCTCTCAGTTACTGCCCTGTCCCCAGCAGCTGCATTTGGCTCCTCTCCCAAATACAGCCACAGAGGACCACAACCTTTTGCCGTCACACAGACGTGCCAGAGCCTGGCAACAAGGACAGGCGCCGTAACACGGCCATGGAGAAGCTGTGCGCTCCTCTCCAGCTACCTGGGCTCCATGCTTCTCCAGAGGGAGGACACCAAGGGGGGACATGTGTCCCTACAAAGGCACTTCTTCGTTTCTCCCTTTTTACTAGCAAGTGGCAATGCCTACCAGCTTTGTGCTCCACCAGCTCCCAAAAGCTGCCCAAAACTCAAGGCAAGACAGCTGGCAATGCCAAAACACACCACAACCATCCAAGACACTTTCAAAAGGGTTTACTCACTTCTTCCAAGTGACTTTGATGCTGTCGAAAGCTATCTGCGTCAGGTTTTGGATCTGAAACAATTCCCAACATGTGGAAAAAGTTCTCAGTCTCTAAAAACAAGGAAAAGACTCAATGCCGACGGTTCTGAGTGTTGTATATGTAAAGTGGTTCAAACCCTCACCACAGTGAGCTGCTCTGAGTACCAGAAATAACAACCTGGCATTGCTACACCACGTAAGCAAGGGATCGCTCCTGCAAGAGCCTCTGCACTTACACCGGCACTCCAAATTCAGGAAAGACACAGACTCATGAAGTATAAACTCAGTTACACCTGAAACAACTACTGAGGGAAGCCTTGGGTGGCAGTTTTCAAAGCATTTATTTAAACAGTGTTTCCATCACAGCTCATGATCAAAAGCTAAGAGCGAGGTAAGGAATTCTATACAGGCCAAGCTCAGGGCTTCCAACACTCCCAACACCAAACACTCGGGATGGTGAAGATACTTAAATATTATCAGCATTTCCATTATCAAATTACTAATGATTTTTCTCCAGCTGACTGCCTCGTCCCCTCAGAGCCTCCTGCACCAACATCCCACGCAAAGCCAGCAGCCCTCTCCCAAACCTCAGGCATCTGTATTCCGGGCTGTGCTCAAATGCACCATTTGGCATTACTGAGCAGCTACGAACCCTCCCAAGGTGTTTTACAACAAACGAGGCTGCAATTTCTTGCAGTTGCTGCAGCTACTAAATGACTTGAGGAAATTCAGCAGCATTATGTGATTGTATGCACCCAAAAGCCTCCAAACATCCTTTGTGGCTGTCAGGGATCCAGCGTAGCCAGCCACGAAGAGAAAACATCACTTGCAACACTCAGATCCCAATAATTCCAGAAGTATCAGAAATCTGGAGGACCCTGAACAGGTGAGTTCAGGACTGAGCTATGTGGACAGGACTTCCAGCCTTCACAGCTACTGACAAATTCCAGACACTTTTCCCAGTTAACCAGCTTCCCTAAGTGGAGGAATGAGTTTCTAACTTCTCCAGAAAAAAAAAGGCTCCTACAAAGAAATTCTGGTTGAAAACCTTGACTCGCTGTTAAAATAAGCACAGTGTGGAGATCTCAACCATCACTTCCTTCAACTATTACACCTGACACTAACAGTAGAACCACATTCTTGTTTGTCTCATTCATGGAGTAAAGGGGAAGAGAAATCAGTTTCAAAATAGAAAACTGAAAACTATTTAACAGGTGCCAAAGACACAGGACTACATTTCCAAAGGGCATCTGAGCTTTGGGGTTTATTTGCTATTAGGGACCTGAACTCGTGCAAGGTTAAAACTAAGGGGTCAGAGCTTGGGATAAGTATAAAAGGGGAACCCGTGTTTTCATTTTTCAACACCCAGAAATAGCTCTTGTTTTGCATCAACTGCAGTCTCGACTCTGACTTCTCCGTGGCACAGCTTCCAATTTATAGCAGAAACAACCCTTCTACTTTGCATAGCAGGAATGGTCCTGCTCACTGAAATTAAACCCACAGGGAACAGCAACAACTGTATTTACTACTTAGTTTTAGCTTTCCGGAAACAAACGTTTAAAAGTAGCTAAAAAATGAATGTTTTCAGTTTCACTTTGAAAACATCCCAATACACGCCAGTCCCCATCTGCACCCCAAGGCCCCTGAGAAAAAGGCTGCCTTGCTGTGATTTTGGGAAAATTATGTTGAGACAAAAGCAACCAGTATCAAATGTTTTCACACGTGGCCAACCGTGAGATTTGCATTTGGCCTAACAGAAACACAAAGCACAAAGCAAATGGGTCATATTTAAGTACGAAGTTGAAATTCCTCTGGAGACTTAACAAGACTTTTCTACCTGGTAATGCAGAAATTTAAAGTAATATTTTAAAAAATTCTATTATACTCAAAATTACACGTCCTGGCAGTCAGGAACAGACACCATGTCATTTCCAAAAGTTCTGGAGTGATTGCTTATACAAGATTCCAGGAATGCTTTGTCACAATGAAGTTTATGCCATTCCTTGGAAATATTAAATGCATTCCTACTATAATGAAACACCTTATAAACACCGGCTGACAGAAACATGGGGTTTAACAAAGCATTTCCTCCCAGCATCATAACATTTAGGCCCGACATGAATTTTATTATCAAATAAGTAACCACACAAGGAGGTTTGCAAATTCACCTCTCACTGCGAGCGGACCCGGATGGAAGCAGCACCAGCCTCAAGTGCTTCCACCCACAGACTCCCACCTAATGCTTGTCAGGCAGCTCCAAGCACTCCAAATTTCCAAGATGTCATCTCTAACATTAAATACAGTTTTAAGCACGACCCTGAGCAACAAGCAGCAATTCCTGTTGCTCACTGGCAAGTCATCCCTGTTTTGGACAATACCTTTGGAATGTACTGCCCACAGTATGCTGAATTACACCAGTACTGGGAAGATTTCCTAAGTCCTGCCTGGAAATCGGGATGTTTTGTCCAAGCAAGTGAAGCCACTGTTTAACAAGACCCCTCCTGTAACAATGGGTTTGCACTTGCCGTGACAGAGCTCCACTTAACCAGGGCTGTGGAACTCCAGGGGCCTCTGGGAAAAGCCATTCCTCAACAAATACGGGTTTTCAACTTCGGCGTGGCCTGGAGTTTGGGCTTATTTTAATGGCAAAGCTTCTACCAGCAAGGACCTAACCTTGCTTCCAAAGAAGTCACTCAGCTCCATCATGTAAATGAGAAACCTGCACTTGCTGCAAATGCTCTGATGTTACACCTGACCTGGTCTGCTCTAAAAAATCTAATTTAAAGCCTTTAATCAAAAGAAGAAGTATTTTTAAGCTAGACTAAGTTTTGTTGGATCCAGTAATGCCACGTCCTTTCAGAGAAAGCTCAGGCTTGAAGCTGAACATGCTCACAGTCGCACAGCAGGCCGGGCACAAAACCCAGCCACATCCAGGATCCTGATCCCCGCTGTGGGGTGGGGAAAGAAAACAAGAGGCTCAGCTCCTTTTTCTGCCACCTCAGAGCTTCGCCCCAGTATTTTCAACACCTCACCACTACAAAGTCCAGGAAGAATGAATATGGTCAGTGGCATCACAACAGTGTCATTGGAATGATCCAGAAAAAGGCAGGCAAAAAGGGGAAATTAATTCAACCTGGTAGTACTGGAATTGCACAAGGTTGCAACAAGGCAAGGAGAACACTGGGCCAAACCAGGCTACAGAGACACATCATGTGCTCTACTCAGAGCAGAAATAAATATGCCATTCTAAACATTTTTCAAGTTTATTTTCAGAAAAAATCTAGAGCAAAAATGGAAATAGCAATCTGATATTAAAAAAAAAGAGGCAGTGGATTATTTGGACAAAAGTCCAGAGAGGAAGAATATGGGGGAAACATTCAACTGTGGGAAAATGCCTTTAGGAGGAGGAAGCCTTTTGTTCCACAGCACCTCTATGTCTAGGTTTTTACAGTCCTTTGCTAAGTTATTCTGCCAGCGGCTGGAAAACCACCAGAAATCCGCCTGTTTACTTAGACAACTAAAATTCCAAATACCATGGCAAACGGCTCTCTGCTCCGCCTAATCACAGGGAGAGGATGGGAGGAATACTCTGAGGTTTACAAGTCTCAGCCAACCAACAGTACAAGGTTAAGGGGTTATTCATATCCCTATTTTTGCATTCAGAGAGCAAGGGGAATTCTTGTCATGTGACACACGGAGACAAATCAGATTAGGAGCATAAGTGCCAAATACTGTGCAAAAAACACCATTAAACACCTGAAATCCTGCTTATGCTCAGACAAGAAAGAGCAAGTGTCAAATATTCTGAATATTTGAGACATTCTGAAACCTGCCGGGTTCACTGTAGGTTCAGTGGTCTTAGGGAGGCCAAGTGATAGCAGAGTTTGGCCCTGAGCAGATTCTCCAAGAGCCCATTCCACGCTACGGGGTGAACCACAGGCTCTGTGAGCAGCAACTTAGCCACAGGTTAGTTCCTACTTCTGCAAAGTCTCCATCAGATCAAATCCCTGCCCGAAAAAGTTCATGTTTTTTCTTGCACAGCTTGTATTTGGCAATGGCCAAATGGATGGGAGAATAAATTTAATTCAGTCACTTCAACTATAGCCCTGTCAGCTAATAACTGCTTGAATTGAGTGTTTTAATATGGAGTTACACCTGCCATGGCTCAGATACCTCCTCGTAAATACTCTGTGGCTCCCTGTTCCATTTTCCTTTCGCTACGGCTGCAAAACAAAACCCCATTTATACCTTGCACTTGATCATCAAAAAAAAAAAAAAATCACTCATTAGAGAGCACAAGACCTACAGCTGAAGTTTTCAGGCTGTACATTACATCCTTCCTTGAACAAGTAAGTTCAAAGCACTCAAAAATGTAACCACAACCTTCACTACTTGCTACCAAGAACCCATGGCTGACACACAGGGACCGAAGCCATCCAGTACTTGACTGGAACAAGTGAATCACAGCTCAGCAACCGAGGATCCGCAGCAGGATCCCGAGCCAACGTGACTCCAGAAAAGGTTTACTGAACCAGAAAAGCAGCAGCAGCAATCCTGGTTGGGCGCCAAACACAAGGAAATAAACAGAACAGAGCGCTGGAAGATTTCACCAGCAGCCACAGGAGTGGGGATGAGCAAATCCTGAAGCATCAGCCGAAGTCGGGCCACTCACCTCAGAATAGCCCAGAAATCTGATGGCAGGAAGCTGGCATTTAACAGCCATCCACGGAAACTGAGTGTTTTCCTACCCTCTTCTGATGCATTCCAGGGCCTAAGCTGGTTTTGGGTCCCAAGTTTACCCATGACATTCTGAACAGACTGGCTTTGTGCACCCTGCTCTGCTAAACCAGGAGGAACTACTGCAAACCCCAGGCAGCAACTGGAGCACGAGAGCAGCCACAGGAGGATCTGGGGGGTGGTTCTGCAGAGCCCAGCCTCCTGCTGCCACCCGGGGACAGGGGCAGAACAAGGGGGTCATCACCTAAATCCATTTCTCGGCACTAGTTCTGCAACTCACAGGTGAGCACACGAGTCAAACTGCTTCAAGGGCAGTGTAAGAGGGGGCAAATCTGCTCAGACCACCAATCAGGACCTTCTCTAACAAATTAGTTCACGAAGGACGTGCAGCTGAGTTCATCAGTCGGGTCTGGAAAACGCAGGAGCAGGAACACTCTCAACTCCTCACTGGCAGCAACTTTTCCACCACTTGTCTTATGCAAAGATAAGGAATATGTCAAAATCTGTTCAATACGAACAGTTTGGGTCATGACTTCTGCAATCTTAATCATTAAACACAGACTATCTTAATGGCTATTTGAAAGAGTAAAAACCTGAAGTTCCCAACTGTTTGCATGTCTGCCTGCCAACTGCTTCCCTCCCTACATCAGGATCAGTAACTGGGAGCAAAGAAACATCCCTGTTTAACTATGAGATCTTCTTTAACTGCGAGGTAATCAGCTAATCCGGGCAGACTCCTTTATTCAGCTTTACATGGGCAATGCTATCATTAAAGTTATAAACTTTAATTTGACTCAAGGAATGCCATTTACTAATTCAGCACGCAAATACTTTTACAGCTGTTTGCATCAAGCTCCATATAAACTACAGGGGATTTATAGCACATAAAGCAACATTTTAAAGCTGCTGTCACAGCCACTGCAGCACACAGGACAGCTGGAGAAAAAACATACACCGAGGCATCTCGTGTTTAGAGAGATTTACCAACACACACAACCAGCAAAACAACTGCTTCCCGGGCACTGGATCCCTCAATATTTAGTATCCACAGATTTCTCACACCATTCCTGTTGGCATACTGGAAAAGGGTAGCACTTCCTATTCACTCTGAATAATGGTAAGTAAACGGGAACTAAAGAGAACCCATCACCTGAAGAAAAGTGAACTGCATCAGAAACTTGATGGTGAGCTGGAGCCAAACCCTGCCACGAACATCTAGAAAGGGATGCTAAATCGTTTCAGCAGCTTGAATTTTTTCCCCAAAAGCTCAGGAGCCAAGAGATAAGACTTAGACACTTTGATCTAAAGAGGGTAAATGTTATTTCAAACTCTACTTCAGTTTTAAAGAGACGCGCTTAAAAACTGAGGGTAAAAAAAGTTACGGTTGTGCAGGGATTGCTCGTACCCCTCCTGGTCTGTGCTGGAAATAAACACAAGGTTCAACCTCTGTGTGTGGCGGGGGGGAAGGGAAAGGAGACGGCAACAAAACCAGAGCGGTGCCTCTCCTGGAATTCCAGGGCTTGCCATGGACTCCGCGGGTTACCAAAGGAGCTGGAGGAGCTACACCCCACCAAACACCATGAGGACGGAGAAGAATAAAGGAAAAAACATAGATTACGGCCCCCAGCTCGCAACCACACAAAGAAAGAGGAGCCCTTTCAGTGCCAAAGGCCTCGTTCCCGACGCTTCCACGGCAGGAAGCGAGATCCTGGCCGGGCCCGAGGGGCCCTCCCGGAAGAATGGGGTGACGAGGAGCCCCCTCCACCCCCAGGGTGTAACGAGAAGAGCACCCCCTCCCCCCCTCCAGCGCCGGGGGATACCGAGTTGAGTCCCCTCCTGCCCCGAGGGGTACCGAGTAGCCCCCTCTAGCCCCGGGAGGTACCGACAGGTGTGTGCGAGGCCCTGGCCCGCGGACGGTGCCCCTCAGGAGGCCGCTGGCCCGTCCCGCCACCCCCCC
>VZTI01004612.1:324753-346365 GCA_013397865.1 Struthidea cinerea | reverse complement strand
AGCGGCCGCACCGCGTCACCCAGCGCGCCGCCATGACGTCACCGCCGGGACCCCCCTCCCCCCGGCACCCCCCGGTACCCCCGGGGGCGGGGCAGCGCCAGGGGGGGCACACGGGGCTGGCGGGGTCCCCGGTGTCGGGTCCCCCTGCCCCAGCTTGGGGTCACTGCAGTCCCCCGCCCGGGGTGCCCCACGGGGTGGCCGTGTCGGGTCTCCCCCACGATGTCCCCGTGGTCCATCACAGGTCCCGTGTCCCCAGCACAGGGTGACCATTTTGGGTCCCCTCTATGGCTGTCACGGTGTCCCCACAGCCCAGCACAGTGTCCCCAGTGCCCTCTGTACAGGGTCCAGTGTTCCCAGCACAGCATCCCCAGTGCGCCCAGCACAAGGTGACTATTTTGGGTCCCCTCCATGGCTGTCACGGTGTCCCCACAGCCCAGCACAGGGTTCCCAAGATCCCCGGTACACAGTCTGCAGTGTCCCCAGTACAGGGCCCCCAACGCCCCCAGTACAAGATGACCATTTTTGGTCCCCTCCATGGACCACAGGGTCCCCAATGTACCCAGTACAGGATCCCTCTGTGGTCCCAGCATGCAGTGACCATTCTGGGTCCCCAGATGGCTGCCACAGTGTCCCCACAGTCCAGCACAGGGTCTGTGTGGCAGGTCCCTGTGTCAGTGGCAGGTCCCCAGTGTCTGCACGGTCCCAGTGTGGAGCCATTGTCATGGGTCACCGGCAAAAGGTCCCCATGGTTCTGGGACCATGTCCCCAATATCTCCAGCATGAGGTCCCCACTATTCCCAGCCAAGGGCCTTCATGGGTCTGGCATACGGTCTCCATGTTGGGTCCCCACACAGCTGGGACAGTGGCCCCAGTGGGACCAGCACAGCGTCCCCTGTGTCCCCAGTACCTCCAGCCTGGTCTCTCCTTGACCCCAGCACAGTGTCCTCAGCGTCCCCAGCACCATGTCCCCAACATCTCCAGCCTCGTGTCCCCAGTGTCCCCAGCGTGGTGTCTCGTGGCCCCACTACAGAGCACCCACATTCGTTCCCAGTGTCCCCACTGGCGGGTCTCAGGACCCTCCAAAGCACCCCAAAACACCCAGAGCCGCTGCCCCCAGAGCGAGGGACCCCTGAGGTGCGAGCTGGGGGCTTGACGTGAGTTGGGGGCGTCAGTGTGAGCTGGGCGGGGTCAGTATGAATCGGAGGGCTCGGTGGGAGTTGGGGGCCGCGGCCCCTTTAAGAGCATCGCGCCGGGCCGCGGTCCCTTTAAGGCGCCGACCACTCTCCGGCCGCGCGCGCGGCGGCTGCGCCGCCTCCTCATTGGCTGGCCGGGCGCGTGCTG
This sequence comes from Struthidea cinerea, assembly GCA_013397865.1. Taxonomy (NCBI): domain Eukaryota; kingdom Metazoa; phylum Chordata; class Aves; order Passeriformes; family Corcoracidae; genus Struthidea; species Struthidea cinerea. Next base: position 345,024 of record VZTI01004612.1, on the reverse strand, counting down.
TGACTCAGCGCCTCCCCCTCCGTCTTTGTGCGTCCGCCCGTGAAAGTAGCCCCGGCGCCCCGCCCTTGTGGCCCCCGGCGGAGCGGGCGGCGGAGGGATCCGCGGGAGGCGGTGCTGCGGTCGGCCGGGATCACCTTGGCGGGGCGTGGGGGCGGCGCGCAGAGCGGCGGCGGCGCTCGGCGGGAGAGGTTGTGCCAGGGGCGTGACTGAGCGGCGGCAGGTAACAGCGGCCTGAAGGGCGGCGAGCGGCGGGGCCGGCCACCCTGGTACCGCCGTAATCCCCGTGTTTCCGCCACCAGGAGAGGGTCCCCCCCAGGCGGCCGGCTGAGGGGAGGGGGCGTGCGCCCTATGGGACGGCTGAGGAGGGGGCGCGTGGGGGGCTCGAGGCGCCGAGCACGTGGCTGCCGGCGGCCCCGCATCCTGTCCTCTTCCTCCTCGAGCATCCCCCCGAGACCCCGCACCGGGGAACGCCCGTTCCGAGCATCCCCCCGTGACCCAGCACTAGGGAGCGCCCGCTCCGAGCATCCCTTCCGATCCCGCGCCGGGGAACGCCCGCTCCGAGCATCTCCCCACGGCGCATTCCGGGAAACGGCCGCTCCGGGCGCGGGGGGGCGGCGGGGGTCCGGTCTGGGGTGCGGGGGCCCGGGTGAATGAAGGGGGGCACGCTCGAGCGGGGAGCCCCGCGTGCGCCGCGCGGCCGTGCCGTTAAACGGAGCGCGGGGCCCCGCTGCGGCTGCCGCCCGGTTCCTGCTGGCCGGGCAGTGCCGGAGGAGCTGCTGGGAGGCTGAGTCAGAGGCAGACGGAGTGAGGCGCTGGGCCGCCCCCCCCGCCCTGTGCCTGCACTCGCGTAAGAGCCGGCGGTTCCCCGAAGGGCATCAGCTCAAATCAGCGTCCGGCTCACTGCGCTCACCACTGATGCTGCAGACTCTTCCCGGCCCCCCCAGGAAGAGAAGGCCCCTTCTGAATTAATGTTCTCCCGTAATTGTGCCTACTTAAACACGTCCAATTGATTTGGACAGTCTCTTGAACTGTGAAAACCTCTGAAACGTGTTTAAACCCCCTTTACAGGGCCACCAGGGCATGAATAGCGCTTTTGTCGGTGGACAATGGCAACCTCCCGAGTGTCTCCTCAGACTACTAAAAGTAGACGGCAATCTCTAAAAACCTGCTTTGTTCTGATAAAGCAACTCGGTATCGGTGAGGCCCAGGTTAAGAAAAAAAAATCAGTGTTTTGTGGAGGTTTTTGTCATGTTAAAGTGTTAACTTTCCTGCTGCTGCTCATCGTGACTTGCCTTGGCTCAAAGGTGCGATGACAAAGAGGTTTTTGGTTACTCAGACACGTCCAGGGACTTGTGCAATTAGGAATGCTTAATTAAAAAAAAAACCTTTAAAAAACCCCAACAAAACTCTGAGGAGTATAATTTCATGCCCGACATCCCGTTTATAGAGCAGAATTCTGGCTAATATAAAGGAGATCGATGGGTTAATGGGCCAGGCTGGTGCCAGCGTGTTTCCAGCCCATCAGCGGATTAAGCAGAAGGTTTTTGTGCGAGGCAGGAAGCACTGCTGCGAGCCACGTGCTTGAACCGGGGACTTCTGCCTGTGAAACCCTTCTGAGAAACTTCGCTTTCACTAGATAAAGAGCTTGGGGAGTCTGCAGCAGCCTGCGTTCTTTTGATTACCTACTCCTTTATCTATCTGAAGCTGTTATTAAAAACTTCATTTATTGCTGTTAGCCGGCGCGATCTACCGCCGGCCTTAATTCCCTTTCCACCCAACAAGTTGATAGTGTAATTTGATGGGAACAAGACGTTTCCCAGGCCGGTTGGAGCACGTGCTGGTCCTTTATCTCCCGCCTGGCCGTTGTTCTCCCGGGGGAAGATGGAGCCGCAGCGGGTGGTGGTGGATGGCACGTAGGGAATGGGGCTGCAGTACCGGGGCTCTGCCACGTGCAGCCGTATCCATCCTGGAGTGGGGATGCAGCACAGTGGTCTACACTTCTGCCTAGTTACATGTAAAAAGAAAACCCCCAAGCTTTCTTTTATCGTGTAAAGCAGGTTTTTACAGCTTGCCTGAAGGCAGCCAGGTGCTTTTTGCCTGGCCGAAAAGCTCCTTGTCCTCCACAAGGTTAAGCCTGTAGGTGTGTCCTACAAATACCCTCGAGATAAGTCTTTCTCGTCACCAAACATCCGATGCTTGTCACCTCCTCTTTATTTTTTTAGTTAAGCCTTCCAGGGAGGGCAGCTCAGCAAAGGCGCGGCTGAGCCAGCAGCACACCGGGAAGGTGCCAGAGCCAGCCTGACCTTCCTATTCCCCACTGCCAAAAAGCTGGAGAGGCATCTCCGTTGTGGGTCTCTCCTCCCGTGGATCCTCAGCTCAATGCCGGGGAGAGCATCGGCCATCCGGGAGCAGGTGGTGGCTCCTGGGTTCCATCCAGGCTTGCAGAAAAGGGGGGGAATTTTGGGGTGGCCATTTTGTCCTTACGTAACGGCGAGACACCACCTCCGGCACCGGCTGCCTGGCAGGAATGTGCTGTCCTCCCTCCCTGGGAGAGGGGATGCCAGGCCAGGGTAAAAGCCTGCTTCTCTGCAGAGCTGCATTTCTCTGCTGTTGAGTGCCTTTAGCTTCTGGAATGAGCAAAGCTGATGTTTTTCTAGACTTTTTTTTTGGGAATCTGAAGGCCTGCCTGGTTTCATAACCCTGCCCTGAGCACTAACTCAAACCATTTCTGCCTCTGGGCATGAGCAGCCTTGTTCTGCAGCGTCCATGAGGTTGTGTAAGTGAGGCTGACCAGTAAATCCCAAATCATCACCCCCTGGGAGCCTCCTGGCTGGAATTCCTGCAGGCAGTGACACAGCTCTGCTGCCTGGCCTAGGGACAGCCCCTGCTGCAGTTTCCACTTCCCTTTGTCACCGATAACAGCAAAGACTTGGCCCTGGGTGGGGATTGCTGCTCCCTCTCCTTTCTCCATCCCCAAGGGGCATATCTGGAGAAAGCCTGATTTTAGGCTTTCTCTCGTCTGACCCATGGGATGAGCTGGCTGGAATTAGTCACCTGGCTGCAGTAAAACCAGTCCCGACCCCAGATGGCTCAGTCTGAAATATTCAGGAGCTGGGGAGATACCAGACATCATTGGAACACCCTGCCTGGAGCATGGGCAGGCCAAGTAATAAATCTGGTGATTTAATCGTTATTCCTTGAGGAATGAATTCAGGTTTGTTGAGTGCTGGAAGCATTCAGGCACTGTGGGGTATTGCTCACCCCCCCTTCCTCACTCTGCCCATACTGAGTGCTCCGTGTTTTCTGGTGTCCTTGAAGTCCTTGCTCCTCCACTTGATTTTAAAAAAAGCGAAGTAGTGGGAAATGCCAGACATTCCTGTTTATAAATATGAGACTGGTCATTCCAGTAGAGTTCAATCGATGCCTTGTAAATGCACGGTGATGGAAGGCAGGAGGGAGTATTAAAAAGAGACTCTTGGTGGTCGTGGGCACGGTGCTGTGGACAGATGGGTGTTTGGGATACTTTCTGGGTCCTGCGTTCCTGCTCTCGCCCCTGGACAAGGTCACTGTGTCTGCGGTTAATTTTTCTGAGCCCTCTGAGCTGCTGGAAAATCTTGTGAAGGGGATTCTGGCTGGGAAGTGAACTTTTCCTTTCTCTATAAAGACTTCAAGGGTGTTAAAATTATATTTGCAAATGACTTGAGTGGGTGGGGGATTTCCATGAGGCAGGGAGAATTCACCTGACTATTTTTTAAAGGCTTCCAAGTCATGCTCTGGCTGCAGTTTCCGTGTCGGGATACCGTTGTTCCGTATTCCGCTTGTTCCTAGAAGCTGTGCAAACCCGATTCCCTGAGCGTGGAGGTGATTTCCCAGCAAAGGCTTGTTTTTTTTGGCATCTAAGGAAGCTGACGCTGCTCTGCAGGTGTCGGAGGGTGCAGCAGCAAGTGTTAGAGGGCTGAAACACAATGTTTTAGGACTGACCAGAGGGTTTTCCTATAATAATGAGACTTTGTTGGGCTTTTTATGTGGGCAGACCTTCTTGTAGTGACTCCAGTGAATCAGCAGCTTCTGGCAGGGCTGAGGGAAAAGAGGCTTTGCCAGGTCAAATTATGGTTTTTGCTGGCCTGGCTGCTCCTGTGGCGCATGGCAGCGCAGCGAGGGTGAGTCAGGGCTGCCTGCGCGAGGATCTGCACGTACGTGAGGAAGGGCTGCGGAGCAGGGGAGGAGCATCGGGCCAGCCAGCGGGGCCGCTGCGGCACCGGCACGGCACCGGGCAGGCTGGCAGGGTATGGCCTGCCCCTTCACTGGACTCAGTCCTGCCAACTCTGGCAGAGTTTTTGGGTTTATTGGTGCCTCTGTGTCAAAGCTGGATGTGCTGAGCTGGCTGGTGTGTGCCCCTCACACCATTCCATGGTTTATTGGTGGGCTTTGTCTGCCTGGGGTGGGCAGAACAAAAGCCCAGCTCTATTCCTGCTCTGTCCCAGCTTTTAGCTGAGCCCCAGCTCATGTTTCTTATAAGCACATCTTGGATGCTCATGCCTGCTCTGAATATTGCCCTTGTGCCCAGGGCATGGAGTTCAAAGTCAAACCAATCTTTAAAGGCAAAAGGAGTGCTCTGCCCATGCCAATAGCCACCACCTTGCATCACTCTTTAACCAAAGGCTTTTGTAATGCTGGGATTCTAGCCTGGGCAGGTCCAAGAGACAAAAAGCTTTTAGCTGCCACTGTTACCTGAGAACAAAATTATTGCAATTAGAAGTGCCTGGGGCACTAGCACTGCTGTGAAATGAATGTCCTCCCATCCCTGTGGACTGTTAAGATTCAGCTTCCTCTTGGGATTACAGGCTGGTCCTGCTGTTGTGGGACCTCTCTAGTCTGGAGGAGGCAAACAGCCTGAGTTCAGAGAGGTTTTTTTAATCCAAATGTTGAAAAATACAACCAGCTTTAAACCTTGTGATAGATTTCTGCTGCTGTGGGTGAAGGGGAGTGCAGGGGGCGGGGGAGACCTGCATCATCTTCAGTCAAAGAGGAACTTTGAGTGTATTAAATCTTCAATCTTTTATGTATTCTATGCCAAGGTGTTGTGTTTAATCAACTCAAGTCTGCTTGCTTGCCCAGGCTTAAGGTATGGGGTTTAGGCTTAGGCGGACTTTGCCGTGATTAGGTGCTCCTGGGCAGAAGGTTGCCCGTGTCTGGGTGTGCCGCAGTCACGCCAGCGCTGAGCTGCCCCGGTCCCAAGTGGGATGGGAAGTGCAGTTGAGGCCTGTAGGAGAAATGAGTGGAGAGCTGGGAGGGAGGAGGCAGAACCTCTGCCTGCGCACTCAAGTGCTTGAATTTTGTTGCGTTGTGTAGCTCCAAGGGAAGACTGGCAATGAAGAGAAGCTATGAAGGGAACATCTGCATAGAAGGCAGGTGAGCTTTGGGCGGTCCATGTGGGGGATGACATGGAAATAGAAATGTCTTGCCTGTTAAGACTCTCAAGTAGGAACATAAAGGTAGTTTGATCCAGTAGCAAATTGTTACCTCCATATTCATCACGTGGGTGTGTTGGTGTCTCTGCTTGATGGGCAAGTTGGGGTGGGTGATTCCCGAACCTGGCACCGCTTTCTTCCCTTCCAGACACAGGAATCGAGTGACCATGTCGAAGCACCACGATGCAGGGACCGCTTTCATCCAGACCCAGCAGCTGCACGCTGCCATGGCAGACACCTTCCTGGAGCACATGTGCCGCCTGGACATCGACTCGGAGCCAACAATCGCCAGAAACACCGGCATCATCTGCACCATTGGTAGGCAATTCCTGGATAGGAGAGAATTGCAGCTAGGAGCCCACACCTTGGTGAAACTTGTTAGGGAAATTGTGGGAGGGATCTGGCTTTCATCCCTTGCCAGGGCTGAACTTGTGCGGTGAAGGAACATGACTTTCCCATGTTTGCCTAACCTGTGTTACTGCTGGGAGTGAATCCAGTATCCAGGGAATTGGGAATTGCTTTGGTTCTGCTGCACTCCGTGGGCAAGTTAAAACAATATTGCTGCTGCAGCGCTGAGCAATGCTGTATCCATTTACCTTTTCTCTTCCACATGAAACAGCCTGGTCCATGTGGGTTACCTCATTATTTTTCCAAAGTTAATGTTCAAACTGTTTCTTCCTCCTAGGCCCGGCCTCCCGCTCTGTGGAGAAGCTGAAGGAAATGATTAAATCTGGAATGAACGTTGCCCGACTCAACTTCTCTCACGGCACCCATGAGGTAAGGGTGGGGTCTGAGCTGCTACGGCCTGTGTGTCTGCTGATCCTGTCCTTCAGGGAAAAGGGAAGTGCAGCTTCATCCAGACCATCCTTGGTTTGGGAAGGTGAAATAGCTGCGTTTGGGGAAGGCACGCTGGTTGTACGTTCCGAGCCTGCGTCATTGTTGATAACACTGAAGTGTATTTTCTGAGCCATTTTGAAAGCAATTCAGTTCCACACCCTGCCCTGTAGCGGGTAGCCAGGTAACTGGTATTTGACATTGTGTGCCAACTGCTTGACGTGAAATCCTTCAGTTCTTCCTCACATGCTGCTGTTCCCAGAGCTGCTGCTTCCCAGTGAGCAGCAGAAGCCGAGAAGACTTATCCCTGTTTTGCATCTCTGCAGGAGGTCACACTATCAGTTCATCTCACTTCTTGTTCCATTGCTGGGGGTTTCGCAAGCAGGCGATATCAATGAATAACCCTGATCAAAAGGCATCTGTTACTAATGATTTGATGTGATTACTGTGCCCAGTGGGAAGAATGGGCTCCTGGGTTTTCTGGCTAACCGGCTGCTATGGGTGTATTCCTGGCACTCCGGAAGGTCCTACCATGGAGCTTGGGACATGGTGTGGTGAGCTTAGAAGAATAAGGTCAAAAGAAATCAACACTCCGTGATAGTCAAGCCCTTATTTCTATAAATAGCTGAGATCCTCAGTGATACTGGAGGAGCTGAGGATCCCATTCTAGGTTGCCTGAAATGCCACCCTGAGCCTTTCTGCTGAGGTTTTTTTTTTTGTTGTTGTTTTTTTTTAACCCTGGCTGCTCTCCAGCTTTCAAAATGTCACCCAGTAGCAGCTGTGGGTGGCTTTACTTAGTGACCCATGAGCCTCGCGGTGTGTAACAGCTTGGCCTCTCACCCTCGTGGCCTTTAATGGGCACAGGGCAGTGTCAGGATCAAAAGGGCTGATACTTAACTGTGCGCAGCCATCAGACCTTGACTAACCACCCTGGGATAGTGTCAGTGCATGCCTTGCAGTTGGGAAATCAGCCTGGAGAAAGGGCAGTGTGGAGTAACTGTGCCTCCCAGGAGTCAAGTCCTGCACCCAGGTGGCTCTTGGGCTGGGTGACACATCAGGGAGTAGGTGGCCAGGGTGAAGCTGGGAATTCTCACACCGTTATTGCCCAGTTGCTGTGGTTTGTGAACTCAGCTGAGGACAGGGAGTGTGGCTTTCTGCTTTGTGTGAGGTGTAATTGCACATCTCACACCGACGAGGCTGACTGCAGGCTCTGGTCTGGCTGTTGCCTGCAGAGTGTGACCGTCAGCCATAGCCAGTCCTAAGTTTCTGTCCTGTCCTGGCTCCTTCAAAACGCTCCAGTTTCCAGTGAAGCCCCAAAGAGTTTCCATCTGTCACAAGTGCTTCAGTTCTCATATCCACCCCAAAGCATTTAACGGGGCTTGAGCTTTAACAGAGGTGCTTTGGCACCTGCCTGGCTCCTTTTTATGGAATAAAAATGTCTTTTACCTCCAGCTCTGCCTGCATGCCCGTTCTGCATATGTAACTTTTCAGGAAGTCAGGCTCCCTAGGAGCCAGTTAGTCTTTGATAGGAAACTAGAATGGAAAAATCCCAGATGACTGGGTTCAGATAAGGGTAGTAGCACCGTTGGAGCGTGTTTTTTGTGCTGCATCCACCCCAGCTGCAGTGCCTGGAAGGGTCGGGGCCATCTCAGTCCCAGCTTGCACACTCAGTCAATAAACTGACTCATTTTCCTGCTCTAAAGAGTAATCAGCTGTTGGGTATCTCTGGCCAAGGGCACACGTGTGAACTTCAGCACGGCTTTCTCCAGCCTCACCTTCCTGGTGCTGGCTCATCATCCCCGAGACACCCAAGTCGGTATGCAGGGCTCGTGCTGGGGTGGGTGAGTGGCACGGGGAACCAAGTGTTCCAGGTGAGTCAGGTCAAACTCCGTCAGTCCGTGTGGCACAGAGGGGAAAGGGTAGGTCTTATCTACTAAAGTCTGTCAAGTGTTACACAACTCTTACTAGTTGTAAGTAGTTAAGGTTATCTCTTAATGTTGTTTAAACAAGGAAAGTAAACTGATTTGCTGGCCATCTGTAGCACATTTGAGGGAGCTGGGATGGGTTTTCTCACAAAACTGTCTTGAAACTGGCAACATTTAGCAAAATGGTCTCACAAACAAGGTGTGGAAGCCAGGCGTGTGGTGCTGGAGTATTGAACTCCTGTCTGTGATTGCTTTGGCTCTGGAAACAAACTGTAAATATTTACATGGATAACAGTCTTTTAGCAAATCCTTTATCTCTGGGAATGTAAGCCAGAGAGTGAAAAGCATGTCCACCTGCAGAACTGATAGTGGGTCAGGCTTGGAAGTATGTGTGGGAGCTGGCAGTGTGGAGAGGCATCTTCCCTTGCTCTCACGGGAGGAGGAGCACAGCTGTGTGTGGCACTGTGGCATTCTTCTGCCATCAGGTGTCTTTCAGTGCACACAATTATCCAGCTGCTGGTGCTGCGGATATTCTGCTGTGTTGAATAGGCAGGCGTTCAGGAAAGCTTTTGGAAAAGTTATTCCTAAAGGCCTGTTGGTTTGTGAGCTGCCTTCAATTGGTGGATGTGTGTCCTCATGGGAAAAATCACTTCAGCCAGGCCTCAGGACTGTGTCCTTGAGTTGTCCTTCTGGAATTAGAGCTGAGGGCACAGCCAGATAACTCCAGGCTCCACCTTCATGGCAGGAAGGCCTTTGTATCCTTGCACTCGGCTATACTGGAAGCTTTGTGTGGGTTAAATTTTGAAGGTAGAACTGAAGCTGAGAGTAGAGCTGTCAGCTTGGGCAACCTCTGGGGGTGCACAGAGATCTTTTCTATAAGCCGCAGAGTCAAACCAGCTTCAACATTTCCATCTTTTTCCTTTTGCCAGTATCACGAGGGCACAATCAAGAATGTGCGAGAAGCCACAGAGAGCTTTGCCTCTGATCCCATCACCTACAGACCGGTGGCTATTGCACTGGACACCAAGGGACCTGAAATCCGAACTGGACTCATTAAGGGAGTAAGTTGCGCTTTTTTATCCCACTTTTTTCACCACATAGACTCGATACCATGTTACGTCTGTGGCCTTTTCCAAACAAAAAATATCCTAGGAAATGAGGTAACAAACCACCTCCCAAAAGTTTGGACAAACTGCTGTGGGCCGGGAGGTGGTGCTGTGCTGGTTTTTACTGGTTTTGTTGTCACACAGAGTGGCACCGCAGAAGTGGAGCTGAAGAAGGGCTCACAGCTCAAAGTGACCCTGGACAACGCCTTCATGGAGAACTGCGATGAGAACACGCTCTGGGTGGACTACAAGAATCTCACCAAGGTTGTAGAAGTTGGCAGCAAAATCTACGTGGATGATGGTCTGATTTCTTTGCTGGTTAAGGAGAAAGGTGGGTAACAGCCATTCCAGCTCTGCCTGTTTATTTTTTCCTTAGGACATATTTGTGCTTTCCCTCCAGTAACTGTTTCTTAGCTTGCAGTTGTGTGTTAAAGAAAGGGGAACGTGGTTCCTGATGTTACAGTGTGACTTTGAGCTAAACTCTTCTACCTCAAGTGTAGGAACTTTCCAAAAACTTAACTTCAGCTGGGTTTCACCAGGCAGGCATTTAAACCCCATCTTGAAAGAGGAATGTGTGGTAGGGCCGTACCACTGCTCATGATCAGCCAGGCTAATTCATGCTCTTCATGCAGGATTTAACTAGTTTTACAGCACAGACCCTGGGTTTTGTAGTTAGAGACAGAACTAGTTGTAATTGGTAATGTAGAGGCAAGGTTACTTCCATGGTACTCTCTTTATAGTGCTGCCTAAACTGCTCTAGCCTCGAGCCTCTAATCAGCATGTAGGGAGTGGGAGGTGAGGCTTTGGAATGCTCTGTTTGGTGTTGCAGAGTTTTGTGTGCAGAACTGCAACCCGCTAGCTTTTCTTGGGGGAGGCAATCCCAGCCTCCTGCAGGCAGCAGCCGATATCTTGTCCAGGAGCAGCCTAGAAGTTGTTTAGACCAATCTGTTGTGTTCCCAAGGGTAAACTGCAAGCTCGTGTGGTACAGAAATGCTCTGAAGAGATGGGATGTGTTTTTTATCGCGTGTGCCGCTGTTGGCAGTGCAGTTCCCAGGCAGGGAGGTGGTGTGGGAGCTACCCCGTAAACACTGACCGTGGGAATGTGTGTTTCAGGGAAGGACTATGTCATGACGGAGATCGAGAACGGCGGCATGCTCGGCAGCAAGAAGGGCGTGAACCTACCCGGCGCTGCCGTTGACCTGCCCGCCGTCTCCGAAAAGGACATTCAGGACCTAAAATTCGGTGTGGAGCAGAACGTGGATATGGTGTTCGCTTCCTTCATCCGCAAGGCTTCTGATGTCCACGCTGTCAGGAAGGTGCTGGGGGAAAAGGGAAAGAACATCAAGATCATCAGCAAGATCGAGAACCACGAGGGTGTGCGCAGGTGAGCTTTGTGCAGGGGACACTTCGGGTTGGTCACACTGAAATAAAGCAACTCGCACTCCCTTTTTATGGCTTCAGACAGCGTTGTGTAGCACTGGATATGTGCTGTGCCTTGCTCCTGGTTTTCTTCCTCCTTCCTTGGCATTGCAGGAACCCGAGCAGCCTGTGGAAAGCCTGTGTGCTCCTTTCAGAGGAGGACGGACAGATGGGAAGGTGCTTTGCAGAGCAAATGTGATAACACAGCTCTTCTCTCGCTGTCAGGTTTGATGAGATCATGGAGGCCAGCGATGGCATTATGGTGGCCCGCGGTGACCTGGGAATCGAGATCCCGGCTGAAAAAGTCTTCCTCGCCCAGAAGATGATGATTGGGCGCTGCAACAGGGCTGGCAAACCCATCATCTGTGCCACTCAGGTACTGGAAGCGCACCGTTGGCTCCTCACTGCTAGAGTCTGGCCGGGAGGCAACGTTGGGGGCAGCCATGGCTTGATGGCGTGGGTTAAAGAGTGAAATGCAGAGGGGTTTTGCTCATAGCTGAAAAGCTCATATTCAGGCATTTCTGTGTTTGGGATCTTTTCCAGTTAGGTTATAGGACCTCTTGCCAAAGGTTATACAGCTCAAAACATCACGTGGTAATGAGCCTCTGGGGCTGACTTTGCAAGTTCATGGGAAAAATGGCACGTGCTTTTCCTTGGCATCTTGTGGCAGCACATCTGTGCCTGACAGGGAAGGTTTGCTGGGGTTCCCAGGTGTCTTAGGAAATGCACCCACACTGCAGCTTCAGAAGGAACTGAGTACAGGATCCATCTTCTTTTCCTGGGAGTTGTAGGGATCATGTGCACAGTCCTCGGGCACTGGGAGGACTGGTTTCCTGGCTGTCCTTGCTCTGCACACAGGCTGTGGAAGTGAAAACTGTCTCTAGACAGTAGTCATTAAACAAGGTTCTGGATTTACAGTGGCATATGCTCCTTTTTCCTGTATTGCTGCAGAAATGCAGCTGGAACACAGCCTCAGGCAATGTCCCATGGGTGAAGCAAATGGTGAGCTCCAGCTGGGAGGAACCTGACCGCCTGAGGAAGACAGGAGAGCTGGCCAGATGTGGGGGTGCAGAAAGGGATTAGGAAGTACTAAAGGTGTCCTGTTTTCCACTCTCTTTAAGTGGGGATGCGTAGGAAGCTGGTGGAGTTAACTGTTGTGCGTTTACTACCCTGTACATACTGTCCAAAGCATTTGAAATCTTGTGTTGGATGAAGGTGACTTCATTGGTGCAGACCCTGCTCTTTATGATTTCTAGGTGATAAAATCCCCGAATTTTAGAATATATGACCGGCTTTGAGCTTTCCATGAATGTCTAAGGCCACACTCTGCTCTAAAGAGCTCTGAGATCCTTAGGCCGAGCCTTGTGCTGAGAAGTTGAATTGGAAGGTTGGAGTATTGTGTCAGGGATGTTGTGTGGCTTAAATCTCCCTGGAAAAGGAGTAAATGTGGAATGGGTATAAAAAAAAATGGATTGTTTTCCTCACTGGTGGAGGCTTTAAATCAAAGCTGGTTTAGGGACCAGACCCCCTCTCCGTTCCATACCCACGGAGAACTCCTGGAGTCCTTAGGTTGCATCCCACTTTCTGCCCGAGCCATAAGGAGTACTGAAGTGCAGCTGCTTCCTCTGGCAGTGTGCTGATCCCCGTGGGTTTGTTCTCTCCCAGATGCTGGAAAGCATGATCAAGAAGCCTCGCCCGACACGTGCTGAGGGCAGCGACGTCGCCAACGCCGTCCTGGACGGAGCGGACTGCATCATGCTGTCCGGGGAAACAGCCAAGGGAGACTACCCCCTGGAGGCTGTGCGCATGCAGCACGCTGTGAGTACTGCCCTGCCCTGCCCTGCCCTGCCCTGCCCTGCCCTGCCCTGCCCTGCCCTGCTGGGGACAGGGACACCACCCGAGTTAGCCACCTGAGCTGGCCACTCAAAGGCCTAAATGGACCCGGCTGCCCAAAGTAGCCGTTTCTTTACTCATACTCTGCTGTGGGTGGTTTTTTTGAACAAGCGTGGTCCTGAGGGCCTGGCATCTCACTTTGTGTGCTCCAAACTTGCCAAGCAGAGCTGAGAGCTGCTCTGCAATGCTGAGATATAAAACTTCCCATTTCTTTTGCTGTTATCTCGATAGAGATTTAATCCAATGTCCCGTTGCAGTGGCCTTAAACTTCTGCAAGGTCAAGGAGCTGCTCGAGCAGTTTATCTATAGATAATGAAAGGTTTTGGCTGAGTCCTGCATGGGAGGGGGTGGGGAGGTTCCTGAGGGTGATTTACAGCACTGTTGCATTCAGCACCTGCTGTGTGCTGGGGGTTGGGGGGGTTTGTTGCATGAGTACTGACAGCACCATATTTTTACATGCCTGAACTGCCAGAAACCTCTGCTCTGCTTCAAGTTCGTGTTTCATCTGATAAAAGCCTGATGTCAAGTACCTATGAGCGTTGCTGCTCCCCAGTTACTGGTGCTGTGAAATCACAGCAGTGGTAACTCACAAGTTCTTATTCTCACCAGTTTTATTTGTAATTCAGCTTCTATAGGTTAATCAACTCAGCCAGTGTTGGTTTGCAGTGTTACCTAAACATCTTTTACCTCAGCATGGAGTGGTGTTTTTTTGCACGAGGCAAATGCAAAATACAACTTAGGATCACTGGGCAGTGGTGCTCCTTTGCAGGCCGAATGCTAACAGTGCACCTTACAGCTTCTCCCTCCTTTTCCAACCCCTAAATCACAAGGATTGACTTCGTACCAAGACTTGGGAACTTGCTGCAGCAAAGTTACACCTGGGTTTCCATCCTGGCATTAATTCTTTGGCTTGGGCAGGTTGTGTTGTACCTGTAGCTTGATTTGAGGATCTGTTGCATGTGCTTCCCTCTTCCTACAGATCTGGGCATGTGGTGGTGTTCATTCCACCAGGGCCCCTGGGGAAACACTGAAGGCTTTAACACTCTGCAGAAATTGAAATACAGATTGACTAATTTTAAGATGATCAAGGCAGCAAGGTGCCAACTCTTATGGTAGGAGCACATGCCAGTACAGTGAGGATCTTTCCTCTGAGCTAATTCACTTGTTAGTTGAGCCCAGCAACAATGCCCTAAGTAACCACGGTCTGGAGATCTGCAGCATGGCTGGAGCAGGTGGATGTTTCCATCTGAAGTGGGCAGTAGTAAACTTCCAAATACTGGGCAGGCTGATTGCTGCAGGTGGGAGTGGGCTTCCTTCCCATTCCACCCCAGGATCCGCACTTCAGAGCCCAGCCTGGCCATGCTATGCTGCCTGATGGGACCAAGGTTTAAACAGCCTCTCCATTTTCCTTTCTCCCACCTCCCCCCTTTCTCCATCCGGTCACCAACTGGAAACCCTCTATAGCCATTCCTGTCTGAGCAGATCAGCTGTGGGGTGAAGTTAAGGATTGCTGTGCCCCTCTGCAGCCACTGTCAAAGCAGACACCTGTATTCCCATGTTCCATTACACCTGGGCAGTGCAGACTTCCCTCTAAAATCAGGTTTGCTCTCTGTGTTACATGGAGCTGCTGCCTTTGTACCAGGAGCTGAAAATAAACTGCCTGGCTTCCAGCTCCTGCATTTGGAGTAAGTGTTGTGATGCAAATACTCCCATTTTATCTAAATCCAGCAGTAACAAAATGCTTTAGGACAAGTTGGCACTGGCCTGCTGTTCCGGCCTGCCACCTGTGTCCTGTTATTTTTAGACATAAGATACTTAACTACTTTGGCTTAAACTGATAACTGTGGAAGGGATAATTCCCAGCATCGCATAAAATAATTCATTAACGCTAGAGCAGCAAAGTTCTGATTTTTCTAACTCCAGAGCTTTCACAGTAATGGCACATCAGTCTCTAATTTAACATGAACTTGTCATGCTTTGTGTAGTGGCTGCTCACTTTGTGGAGTAACTGGGTGAAGTTGTCCTTGAGAAGATCATGAACCTTTGCATGCTTTTCTAGTCTCTGCAAGCCTTCTTTATCGGGTTGTCAGGCCTTCCGAGATGATTAAACGTGATGATTCCCAGGATTCTGGGATGAACAGGTTGCTGAACCTGTTGCCAGTGCTCAGTCAGAACACAAAGCCCTTAGTTGTGCTTCTGTCCCTCTCATCTCTCCATATCTGGCACTGCACAAACACCCCAACATCCACACAGTGACAACCCCATAAGGAAGACTTGTTTCTGTTTATTTCCCTATTACCAAAGGGAAGTTGGTATCCCACTTGGATGTGAAGCTTTATTGACTCTCAAGTTAAACTAAATCTTTATGGGCTCCCAAGGTAAGCCAAATCTTCACTGACTCTGAAGTTAAACTAAGTCTTCATTGACCCTGAAGTTAAACTAAATCTTAACAGGGCTGAGAGAACAGTCTCCCACCTTCAGGGATGACATTCAAAGTGTGTTGCTTGCATGTTGGCTCCATGAAAACTGTTCCAGCAGCACTCTGTGCTGTTGGGAGCCTAGGAAAGGAAGCCAGAGATTCCTTCTTACAGAATTGCAAGCAGGACCGTGGGCAGGCAGGTAGGTGGCACAAGAGTCTCTCAAGGAGGTCAGAAGCAGACATGATAAAGCACGGTCTGGCTCTGAGCTGGCTTGTTCTGGGCCTTGAAAAGTAGTTTGTGTTTGCCTGCTCTGCTGGAACTCCCAAATACAGCAAAAATGCCATGTTTGGAATCCCTGCCCAGTGACTGGGGCCTGCCAGTTCCGTGGTATGGTGAATCTTAGACTGGGTTGCATTTAGCAAAGTCAAAACCTGAGAGCCAAAAAGCTTCACAGCTTCATCTTAATACCCTCTTGCATGTGTTGCTGTGACAATTACGCAAGTTAACGTGACCTCATGTTCCTCTGGTATATCTTTCCTTCTTTTCTTTCCTCTGTTCTCCTCCTTCCCTCCCACTCGGGCCTGCAGATCGCTCGCGAGGCTGAGGCCGCAATGTTTCATCGTCAGCTGTTCGAAGAAATTTTACGCCTCAATGTTAACAACAGGGACCCTGCCGATGCCATGGCGGCGGGCGCGGTGGAGGCCTCTTTTAAGTGCTTAGCTGCAGCCCTGCTAGTCCTGACCGAGTCCGGCAGGTAGGGCTCAGAGAGGGGGCTTGGGCCAGCCCTTTCCGTGGCAAAAACACGCTCCACCCTAACACTGCAGTCTTTGGCCAGCGGCTCGCTGCCCGTGCCGACCTTGCATAACCGCTGCCATGTGAGCTGAGCCTGTGCCAGGGAGGGACCCCAGCAGGCAGGAGCAGAGCGAGAGTGCCTGGCAGTTGGCATGAGTGTCACCTGAGTGTGGGCTTGGCAGGGCGAGGTGCCACCATTCCGAAAAGAGCCCTTGGGAATCGAGTGGTTCCTCTGCAGGGATGTGCCATTGGGGTGAGCTTAATCTGGGCTCGCTGGTTAATGACAGTGTCAAAGGCTGGCAGTACCGATGTGGCACCCTGTGCCGGAGCACCTCGCCCTGCCCCGTGCCCGAGCGCCTGCCGTGAGTGTTGTCTCCGAACGCGTGTTGCTCTTGTAGATTGCCCGGGAGGCCGAAGCCGCCATCTTTCACAGGCAGTTGTTTGAGGAACTGCGTCGTCTGACCCCCCTCAACTGCGACCCCACCGAGGCCGCTGCAGTTGGCGCTGTGGAAGCGTCCTTCAAGTGCTGCAGCGGGGCCATTATTGTCCTCACCAAGTCTGGAAGGTAGGAGGGGACAGGTGCCCCCAGGTCGAGCCTGCTGTGTGACAGGGTGGGGGAAGGAGAATCCCAAAAACATGGCATTGAGAGACCGGTGGAGTCAGGTTCTGGCAGTGCCTGCAGTGCTGGTTCCTCCGGAGATGGACACACATTCCTACACTCTTGAGTCCTCGGCCTGCCTCTGCCAGCGTGGCACCAGCTCCGAGCCCAGCCTCCCCTCACTGCTGCAAGTGGCAGCGGCGTCAGCTGCAAGAGCCAAGGGAAAATAAGTGTTGCAGCTTCAATTCAAACTTCCTGGCAAGAAATCATCGATGTAACAGTGAGGCAGAAGTTCAGTGGATGCAGAATATTTTTTTTCTTTTTTCTTTTTTCTTTTTT
This sequence comes from Struthidea cinerea, assembly GCA_013397865.1. Lineage (NCBI taxonomy): Eukaryota > Metazoa > Chordata > Aves > Passeriformes > Corcoracidae > Struthidea > Struthidea cinerea. The sequence continues at coordinate 328,227 of VZTI01004612.1, read as the reverse complement.
TTTTTTTTTTTTTTTGATCACGGCTTTGGCCTTTTGTAGCAGCATCCAAATTATTGGTCCCTTGCTGGACTTTGCAGTCATCAGCCCTGCTTGCCTGAGCCCGAGAGGCGAAGAGGGACTGCGCAGCCTGGGATTGGTAGGCAGGGAAATGGAAAGCATTGGAAATCTCCTCTTCCAGGATTCCTTGTGCCTGCCTGCAGGTAATCTCTCTGCACAGGCAGGCATCTGGCAGGCACCAGCTGAGCTCAGTGGCTGCAGGTGAGATGCGCTGGAACAATGTAGTTTGGGATTTCTGTCCAGCAACAGTGACAGCTGCCGAGCAAAGACTTGTTCTTCCAGTTGTGAAAAGAGAGCTGGAGCCTCATGGATCAGCTCTTCCATCTAGAGGAACCGGGCTGCCTGCTTCCAAAGCACGTCCGACCATAAGTCTCAGACTGCTTTCTGGAAGGAAGTCAGGATTTCTCACACTGGATTCACACCAGAACAGTAGTGCAGCAGCAGAGATGTGGTTGTGTGTGCTGGGCATCACCTGCCTGAAGATCTGGACCATCGGTGAAACTTTCACCAAAATGTACAGCTTAAAATGATTTCGAGCAGCCACTTTCTGCAGAGATGAGGAGGGAACTATAAGCACCGAGTTCTGGATACCCTCGTGCTTCTAATGTTTCTTTGTCAAATGTTCTAACCTTTCACTTGACCTTTTTGAAGAGATTTGAACTCTGATATTTGAATATTTTTAGCTGTGGATTTGGTTAACTCTTGTGAGTACCTGGATCTCCTGGATCTCTCGGATCTCTCAGGAGGTGGCTCGGACAGTGTGGGAAGGATTGTCTGAGAGCTGGCACGTGTGGTTGGGTGCTTGGAGCAGTCTGCTGGCCCCTGCTTTAAGCAGCAAACTTTGCATCTGAGTGTTGCTGAGCTTGGCTCCACTAAACGAGGCTGCAAAAGCAAGTGGAGACAGCGGCATGTCCATTGGAAAGGTGGAGCTGCAGATGCCACAGCCTTGCACTTTGAATCTGTCTGTTTGCAGATGCTCTCCCTCAGCAGTGCCCAAGGAAAGGGAAGCTGTAGTCTAGTCCCCCCCCAGGCTGTGCTGCTGCTATTTTAAGGCATTTTAAAGCATTTTAAGGACTCTGTGCCCAACTTCCCAGTATAAATTTTGGCCTCTGTTGCATTTGCTTCCCGTTGGGTGCAGGAGCAGAGAGCTCTGTGTGGAGGAACTGGCCTGTTTGCTGGCTTCAGCAGGTGGCTGGGAGGCAGATGGCTTCCTCCTTGGCATGCTTTGGGCAGCGCTGCTGGCACCGGCTCTTTTGACCCTGTAAACCGGGAGCTCCTCTAAACAGGGAACTTTGAGGGACCCCTGTTGAGATGCCAAGGCCTGCTTGCAGAGGCCGGAATAAATGGCATCTCGCCACCTTAACATAGCAACAGAGACAAGTAAAGGCTTGTTCGGGGACCAAAACACCCTGATGGCACTTGCTAAACTGGGAGGTGAGGAGATTGTCCCCACCGGTGGTGACAGCCAGTGGTGGTCTGCTCAGTTGCCTAACTGGGAATTCAGCAGAGCATCAAGCTGGTTGGTGAGTGGTTCTTGTGGAGACTGGTCATGTCCCTCCAGGGGTTTTGGGGAGCCCTCGTGGCTGACAGGCAGACTTGGCGCCGCTGTGCTCCCACGGGCCGTTCCCAGGTGTCCTCTCCGGAGGCTGTGCCGGGTGCGTGGAGCCCCACCGTGGCTGTTTTCCCCGCAGGTCAGCACACCTGGTGTCGCGGTACCGCCCGCGGGCCCCCATCATCGCCATCACCCGCAATGAGCAGACCGCGCGCCAGGCCCACCTCTACCGTGGCATCTTCCCCGTGCTCTGCAAAGACCCCGCCCAGGACGCCTGGGCTGAGGACGTGGACCTGCGCGTCAACCTGGGCATGAATGTTGGTGAGTGGCACCGCTCCCTCTCCCCCCGGGATGTGGCTCTGGTGGGACGCGGTGGCCCTGAGCACCTGGGCGGTACTTAGGGGACACTGATGGGGAGAGAGGAACTGGCTGCCTGTGTGGTAACTGGATCCGGACAGGAAATGGGTGGTGGTTGCGTGAGCACAACCACGTCCGATTGGGAAATGGGGTGGTGGGTTTGGCACAGCTGCCTTTAAAGAGGTTGCAACAGAAGACTGGGCTTGGGTTTAAGGTGGTGAGTGGTGGAACTGTGATACTCACCACTCCTGAGGGGCAAGGGAAGCCTGGAGTGGGGTTGACTCTGTCCTGCAGCCCCTCCAAATCCTGTGCTGTGGAATTTCAAGCTATGTTGCAGAGATCCCCAAAGCAGAGGCAAAGGGTCTCAGATGGGTGGGCAGCAGGAAGGTGGGGTTTTGATACCCTCCTGAAACCCTGACTGCCGTGGCACAGGCAGCCTTGGTGGCTTGGGGGGGCGGGTGACGAGCGCTGTTGCCCCATGGCAAGGGGGATGGGGTGGGACTGGGCTCTGACACCTCCCTCTTCTCTTGCAGGCAAAGCTCGTGGGTTCTTCAAGAGCGGTGACCTGGTGATCGTGCTGACAGGCTGGCGCCCCGGCTCCGGCTACACCAACACCATGCGTGTGGTGCCAGTACCCTGAGTGCCCACTGGGCCTTCCTTCCCCTGCCCCGCTCCCACTGCCCCACTCCCCTCCCACTGCCCCCTCTCCCCTTGCATTAGACCAGCCATCGCTTGCGCTGTTCTCCTTGTCCCTAGAGTGGATGTAGGTTGCTAAACACCACCCAGTGCAGCAGCAGCAGGGGCAAGAGACCTTAAATCACTAAAAAAAATATACTTGAAGTGTTTAGTTTTTTAAAAAACCTCTCCCTGTAGTTAAAGTCCTGCCTTGATGTGTGTTGGAGTCGGTGTAGGAGGTTCCTGTGTGCTGCTGGGACTCCTCTTTCCTGGTGACTGTCCTCAGGGTGTGACATGTCCCTTTCCCTGGCCCCGGTGTGGGGTTTCGGGGAAGGGGAGAGGCAGTGTGTGGTCAACGGTTCTGCTGGACCCCTCCTCGCTCGAGGCAAGCTGCTACTCCTCCCTCCTGTATGGCCGCACACCTCCCCAGACCCAATCCAAGGCAGATCCAGCCTTTCTCAGCTGGCTGTTTCTGGGGTGGGGGCAGGAGAAGGGTGCTGCCTCCATGCGAAGAGGTTCCTGTGCTCCCCTCGCAGCGTTGTCTCCTGTGTTAGTCATGTCCCCCCACTGCTCCAGATCCTCCCCCTCACCCAGCACTCCGATGGGCCCTGGGGTGGGAGAGCACAACTGTCCATCAATAAAGAGAAGCTGAAGCACCTGCAGGGCTGAGCTGCTCTTTGGGGGTCGTGAGGCGTCTGCAGGGCTAGGGGGAGATGGGGTGGAGAGGGGCTACAGGAGCTGGGAGGTCTGCAAGGGTTGCGAAGTGCTCAGGGTCTGGGGTGGGGCTCTGGTGAAGGAGTCTGTAGGGCTTGGGCTGTCGTGGGATCTGCGGG
>VZTI01004612.1:304532-323882 GCA_013397865.1 Struthidea cinerea | reverse complement strand
CGGCGGCGGGGCTGCCCCGGGCGCGGCCCCGGCGGTGGCCGAGACCCCCCGTCCCGCCGTGCCCCGCACAGCCCCGCAGGCCCGGGGTCACCTCCCTCCGGGCTCCCTCCGTGCTCCCTCCGTGCCGCGGGGCGCTCGGAGAGGCTCCCAGTGAGACCCCGCGCCGCGGGCGCTGTGGACATCCCCGGACCGGGGTGTCGGCTTTGTCCCGTCCGTGACCCCCCGGTTCCCGGGGCGGGGAACACTGGGGGCATCGCGGGAGGGACGCACGGGGCTCCCTCCGGCCTTGACGTCGCGCCTCATTCTCTCCTGCCAGCGCCGCTCGGCTCCGGCCGTTCCCCTCCAGCATCCCGGGGTGGCTCCGCTCCAGCTCCGACACGCGGGACTGAAATGACCTTGGACGCCGGGACCAAGGGCAGCTCGCCGGATCCCGCCCGGGCTCGCTCGGGCCGCGGCCGCCCGCCCGCCGGTGCCTCCCTCCGCCTCTGAGTCTCCTGGGGTTTTTTGGGAGGCGGGATCCCTGCCTGGCTCGCTCCGGCCTCCGCCGCGCGCTTCCCCGGCAGCGGGGAAGGGATCCAGCGAAAATCGCTCGCCGACGGAGGGGCTCGCGCCGGACCTTTTCCAGGCTGGATCCCAGCGCCGCGTAAGGGAAGGGAGACGGCGATCCCGTGGGCGGGAGAAGCACCGGGGTTCGCCTGGCAAAGCCTGGGGCTTCGGGGAGCCGGTGTGGGCGGGGAGGGGGTGTCAGGAGTGGGCAGAGGGGCACCAGGTCGCTGGGTTGTTTTTGCTTTGCTGGGAACTTCTCCACCCACCCTCTCTGCCTCCCCTCAGGAGCTCTGAACTCCGACTGTTTTTGTTCCACTTGTGTTTTGGGACACTTGGGATGGTGACTTTACCTCAGGAGCAGCTTCCTGTTGAACAAATTCCTTGAGGAGGGTGACAGTATGAGCTGCTAGAAAGTGTTTTCCTCACTGTGCTGTCGCTGGAAGCACCTCGTGGAAGGGAAACCTCCATATGCCTGGAGCCCAACCTTATCCTGTGCTCCCAAACCCTGGATGTGTATCCCTGATGCATCTGGGAGCCAGGATGGAGCAAGATCTGGACGGAGGTGACAAAGCAGCTCCTGTGATGTCCCTGCTGGGGCTGAGGATGCTCCTCACAGCCCCCAGGCTCTCCCTGGAGCATCGCACTGCCAGCGCTGTGTCCAGGATCATCTTACCCAGGAGTTGTCCCTGGTGGTGGCCATGAAAGGGAGAGAAAACAAGGATGCAGCACTTCCAAGTGCTCTCCAGCCTGTGTTTTTTCTCATTTTAGGGGGTTTCTCTGTGTTTGGTGACCTCGGGGGGGTTCTGATGCCTTTGCCTCTGCCTGATCCCTGTGTGGTGCCCCTCGGTGTCAGCCCCAGTTAGAGATAAATCGGCTCACCCGGATTAAGCAGTGCAAGCACTTGGGGATTTAAGGGATGACGTGAGGGAAGCCGAAGCGTGCTGAGCTCTGGACAAGGAGGCTCCAGATCGGGTCAGAGCCCCTTTTCCAGCATGGGAGAAGGGCAGATGGAGGCTTTGGTGCCTCCATGGTAGGAGTTTCAGCTTCAGAGCAGCATGGTATTCCCTGGCAGAGGGTGCCTGAGGAATCAGGCAGGGAAAACACCTTTTGGTGCCATGCCAAGGGATGTTATTTTGGTGCTTCTTGTCAGTAAGGTCTCCTTTCCCTTCCTGACACATCCTTTCACCTGAGCTCCTAAAAACGCACAACCTCGGCGTGTCCATCCCACCCCTGCAGTGCTCGGACTCCAGGGCTGTGCAGGCAGGTCTTAGCCAACACTGGCTGTGGGGGATCCAGGAGCTATTTCCCAGCCTGTTTCCAACCACAGGGCACCAGTGACTTCTGTTTGGTTCTCCTGCGCCCCCTTGTATGTGTTGCCTGTTGTGGGAGCATTCCTCGTGTCTCCAGCCAGGATTCAACTGGGCTCCATTGCCTCTGGACAGCGTTTTGGTCAGGGCTCTGAGGCTGTGGGGATGTGGGAGCTCACGTGGCCTCAACCCTCAGCCCATTTGGGCACAGCTGTTGGGATCCAGCACCCCCATCCTGGCTCTCCCCTAGTCAGGGGGGATTATTTCCATGGGTTTCCCTTCAGATGAGCCCCCCGGAGCAGGAGCAGGGTGTGTCTAGGGAAGTACAGGCGGCGAAGGAGCCGCTCTCTGAGTATAGGAAGTTTGGTATGGCTCCTCCGCCTGGGCTCTGCCGCTCTGCCGCTCTGCCGCGGCACCGTCCCCGCGGGCACCGGGATGCGCTCCAGCTCCGCGCTCGTCCCGCCTGCTGGCGCTCATCCTGTCCTGCCGGCGCCCCACCTGCTCCGGCATCACCCCCTGCCTGGTGAGCCGAGCGCTTTCCCTGGAATAATTTCCTCTCCGTGGGTCTGTGACTGCTTGCTGGCTCTGCCGTGCCGCCGGTCCCCTGGGATCGTGCTCTGCTTGGCTGCCGGTGCCGCGGCAATCTCCGGTGGTGGTTTGCCGAGGGTTGGAGTGTCACCTTTGTGGCCTGCCAGGTGATAACCTGCCCGCAGCGCTGGGCCCGTGTTTACTTTGCCTGCCGTGGCTGATAAGCACCTCTGATAACATTCCCGATGGTAAATAACCGGCTCTAACGTGCCTGGCCGCGGCTCTGCCCCGGGAAGATGGTGTTTTGCCAGCCAAGAGGAGCAGACCGTGGCTGAAATCCATCCCCCCAAGGAGTTTTGTAGACCTGTGGTTTTTGCCATCGCAGCCTCCAGCCCTTAAGGAGGAGAGGCTCTGCTTTGGAGGGTGTTATCCCAAGGACCCGCAGCAATTTGGCTGTTTTGTGTGAGCGCTGGGGAGTCCCTGGCAGAAAAATGGCTTTTTTTTGTTTTTTTTCTCTCCACATGACTTGAGAAATAGCAGAAATATTCTCGCTGTCCTTGAGCGACAGATTCTGACGTCTCTGTGCAGGCTGGGATTGAAGGGAACAGATTTACAGCTCCAGACCCCTCTTCCCCTTTCCCTAGGGGGCTGACGGGTGTCTCCTTGCAGTGCCACGCCGATGCACGAGAAGGCAGCTCCCCTGAAGAGCCCCGAGCCCAGGCACGGCCGTGAGAAGCTGGAGGTGTCCCACAAGCAGAAGAGTTTGGATTCCCTCGACGGCAGGTGAGGAGCAGCATCCCGGGGTCTGTCTGCGGTTGAGTGTTCTCTCTTTTCCTTCCTGCTGTGGCGTTCCTGCTGCCTTCGAGCCCCAAATACTGCCTGCCAACTGGGGCAGGGCACAGGGAGGGCCCAACTTTGTTTTCTCCCTGAAATATTGCGGGTATAAAAGTAGGGAGGTGAGAGGGGTTTGGGGAAGGGGATGGTATTCCCATTGCTGAGGTTGTTGGGAGGATAGTGCTCTCTTCATGGTTCGTTCCTTCATCTGTCTGTGGGATGGACGTGGATGGATGTCCCTGTGCACGGCAAAGCAGAGTCCACCCTCCTGCTCAGGCACATTCCCAAATTCCTGTGTCTGCTTTGCCTCAGGAATCCTTGCCCCAGCCAAGGACATTTCCAGCTCCTAACCTGTCCCAGGCTGCTGCCGGGTCAGCTCCGGGCTCCTTCCCCAGGAGCTGGGGTGTGTGTGGGGTACGTTGGTCCTGGTGCCTCCATGGGCTCCCATCAGAGATCAGCCCTCAACAGCCAGTACTGAGCCTCAGCAATGCCCGATGTCACGATAAATCATGGAGACACCCAAAATGTGGCTTCCTGAGGTCTCTCTGTGGTCCTTTACATTTTTCCATGTCTCATATTGCAGCACGTGTGGTTTAGGGAGCGGGTGAGAGACCTGTGGCTCTTTGCTTACCTGGTGATTATCGTTTTCCCTTCCAGCCTCCGCCTGAACGAAGCCCTCAAGGATGAGGACATCAAGAAATGCCACCGGGAAGTGGTAAGCCTTTGGCTTTGGGAATGACCAGGCTGGCATGTTGTAGCCTGTTGCCCCAGGAGGAGCCCACCTGGGGTCTCAAGTGTGGGCTGAGGGAGCCGGAGGCAGCTCCTGGTGTGGGGCAGAGCCTCCTGTGTTTAATTTCAGGGGGCCTGGTGATGGTTTTGTGTGGCCCGTGCTCTGCCTTGCAAACACTTCCAGGATTTTTCATCCAGAGCAAAGGAGAAAGTGGAAATGTTGACTGAGAGCAGTTAAATTTCTGCCCATTTGAACCTTTTTGGTTGTTCAGATCATGCCCAAACTAGATGTTTTTGGTCCATCTACAGATGAGAGATGCTCTGGAAGAGGAAGGAGTGACAGGAAGTGGCATTTTGCCTTTCCCCATGAAGAAAATGGAGGGGAAAAACATTTTTCCAGTTCCTTGGAGGCATCTGGGAGGGTGACAGGGTCAGCAGTGGATTTGTGCTGGGACCAGGAGGTGTTTCTTGGTGGAATTGCCCTCCGTGTTCTCCCAGAATGTTCCCACTGGCACCCCTACCATCCCAGTGTCCCTCTGGGAGGTGTCTGAGCCAACTCCAGGTGCTGCTGAGCCTTGATCCTCTTAGGGCCCAGCTCATCCGGTGACAAGGTGCGCAGAGCAAAGGTGACCTTGTCCCCGTGGGCAGGAGGGCTCTGCCTGCGCCGCAAACCAGCCTTGCTGCGCCAGCCTTCTCTGCATCCTGGCAAAGCAGCTCCTCCTTTGGAATTCGGGGGGCAGCTGTCACTGCTGCAGGACAGCCGTATCCCTGGGGAGCATCCCGAGGGCAGGGGGCACGAAGCTGCCTTACAGGACCAGTTGAGCGGATTTATGGAAGGCGTTGAAGTGCCTCGGAGTTTTGCCTTCGCCACAGGAGCATTTCAGGGCCGACCTGCCGAGCCTCCCGCCGCGGCTGCCGGCAGGCTTTGAAGCGGCGCCGGGAATATAAATAGCTGGATGGCGCGGCGCGATGGGCGCAAAGCAAGTGTTGTCACCGTGTCCCGGATAAGGGAAGAGGAGGAGGAGGAGGAGAGAAACCGCTGGGCAAAATAAACTGCCTGCGGATGAGCCCGGCAGAAAACCGGCTCCTCGCCGAGGCTCAGCAGCCTCCGTAGATATTAAGGGAAATGTTCATCTGGGAGGATGGCGCAGGCTTCGCCGGGTGCTGGATCAGCCAACCTTCCTCTAATCCGTCGGGGCTCCCGTCCCCAGCCCGGTGGGACCCCTCTGCGCCGGTCCCGGGTGCGGGCAGAGGGAGGTTTTCTTGCAGCAGAGGGATTTTTGGGTCTCCTTATCGGCAAGGTCACCGGCTAACTGCTCTGCTTTGCTTTCAGGCCGCTAGCAAGTACAACTCCCAGTACCACAAACTGTTCAAGGACATCCCGACGGAGGAGAGCGTGCTGAAAGGTGGGTGGCAGGGTGAGGGATGGGCATGGGCAGGGTGAGGAGGCGGCAGGATCCGGCACAGGGATTGCCATGGCTCTCTCTCTGCCTCGCAGTTTGCTCCTGCGCGCTCCAGAGAGACATCCTCATCCAGGGAAGGCTTTACATCTCCCCCAACTGGCTCTGCTTCTACGCAAACCTTTTTGGGAAGGACATTAAGGTAACGTGGGCACCAGCTCACCCTGGGCCCTCAGGGCTTGTAACCGCGGCTTATCCCCTCCTGCACCCAAATACCACTAAAACTCCCAACAGAAGCCTCCAGTGGGACGGGGAGCACGGCCGTGCCACCCCCTCTGATGACCTGTGGCATCGGCCTGGGGAAACCAAATATTGGTTTGGTTTAAAATTCCCTGATGCAAAACCTCCTTCCAGCCACAACGGCGCTTGAAGGAAGATCAAAGGTTTTAGGGGGAGTGAGATTTGAATCTCTCTTGGCTTTTCTTCTTGATTTACAATCTGATGTTTCCCCATTAGTCTTGTGGCTGACGGGGATCTTGGGGAGAGACGACTTCCTTTAAAACTGGGCTGAAGGACTGAATTATTTATATGTGATGCTTTAAACAAATACCTGAAGGAGGCTCAAGGTTTCAGCGAAAACCCTGCCAAAAATAACATCCTGCCTTATTTTTCACCCTCCCCGGGCTTGCAGGGGGGGCTGTCCTGGTGGGTCTTAGGGAGGCTGGCTGGATGATGCGTGTGCTGTGTCCATCCCCGTGTTCCTGCCCCGCAGGTTGTGATCCCGGTGGTGTCCGTACAGCTGATAAAGAAGCACAAGACAGCTCGGCTGCTGCCCAACGGCCTGGCCATCACCACCACTGCCAGCAGAAAGGTAACACCAGCACCCAGCAGATGCCCAGGTCCCAGCTGGATGTGGTTTGAGAGCAGGGAACGAAGCGATTCCCATCCCTGGTTGGGAAGTGAGCGCTGCTCTCTGCGCTGGCTGCCAGCCAGGGCAAACACCACAGCTTTGCTTTTGTTCCTGAATTTCACTTTGTTCCTGGACGAAGCAAAGCCCAAGTGAAACTCGGCCGAGCCTGACAAATCCCTGCCAGGCTCACGTAAAACCTTTAAACTCCTTAAACACAAGCAGGGAAAGGGTTTGGGCTGGCATTCAGCCAGAGCTGGTGGAAAACTTGGATACGGGGCCGCGTTTCCAGCTTTTAAATCCCATTGGATGTTGTTGGCTGCAGTGAGCTGATGTAGTGTGTCCAAGTCCTCGCCTGCCTGGGTGCTGGTGCCAGCACTGTGTGTTGCCTGTCCCTGCCAGGGAGGGGGTTGTTCCTGCAGGATTTTGGGAGGCAGTTATTCCTGCAGAATTTTGGGAGGTGGGTTTTAGCAGGGAGTGGCACAGGGCAGGATTTGGGCATTCGAAGCTACGTGTGGCTGCGCTGCACATCACCCGGGGGCTCTGTGTCCCTTCCATCCCTGGGGATGTTTTCCGTAGGTCCTGGCCCCATTTGCTGCCATGTCCCTCTGGGTTGAGCATGGGAAAGCCGTAGGAACAGCAACTGAGCGAGACTGGCCCCAAAAAAATCTGGTCCAGGTTTTAGCAGGCTGCAAAAATAACAGCAGGGAAACTCCGCAGGGAAATGCCTGCGGGGGAGACGTGGCTCCCGAAAACGGGGAGATTCAAGGGCAGGACGTCTCTGCCTGTCCCTCCCTGTGGAGAACTGGACTCGGGATGGGGGGAATCTCTCCCAACAGCTCATCTCTTTCTCTTGCAGTACATCTTCGTGTCCCTCATCTCTCGTGACAGCGTCTATGACGTCCTGAGGAGAGTCTGTACCCACCTGCAGGTACCCCCACTCTGTGTCCCACCGTGTGTCCGTGGCCCTGGGGCTCTGCACCTGCCTTTGGGCTGAGCACAGCTCTTCATCACTGCCTCCAAGGCTTTGGACTGCTCCCAAAGCCCTCTCCAATTCCCAGCATCCTCACTCCGCAGCAAGGGATGGGAAGAGGGGCAGGAGCCATGCCTTGGGCACGTCCTGTCCCCGTGGGCTTTTCTGGGTCATGGATGAGGCAGAGCCCTGAGTTTCTGCTCTCTCTCAGGGCGTGGGTATGAATTATTTATAATCTGGTGGTAATACTAGTTCTGCCACTCTGCACATTTATGCCTTTTGCCCAGATCTAAAGTTTTAAGGGGAGGAAAAATGGTACAAAGTTAAAAAAGAATTTAAATTAAGTGGGGGAAGGCATCCATCAGCCCTCGAGCTGGAGAGGAGGACTGTGGGGATCTCTTCTCCCTGCCTTTGAAGCACGTGGGAAGCCGTGCGGGAGCCCTGCCCTGCCCAGGAGGGTGTGTGCCAGCTGTTCCAGGGCAGCGACTTGGGTAATTCAGCCCCTTTGCCAAACTGGGGGATTTATTCTTTGAAATGTGCTGGGCTCTGCCCAGATATTCCCTTCTTTTTTTTACCCCGTGATGTTTTATCCTGTCCATGGAAGCCCTTGGCTCAACCACGGCCCCACCGGGTTTTTGGTGATGGGAAGCAGTGATGCAGTGCCCTTTCCTCATCCCCCAAATCCCTGTGATTATAAGTTCTAGCAGCTGCTCTTCATAGTCTCAGCAGAAAAGCCCAAATTCCATTTTGTGGCTGAGGGTGAAGCAGGGAGAGGCGGCACCGTAATGCCCGATCCTTTCCCCCCCTTCCAGGTTTCCAGTAAGAAGAGTTTGAGTCTGAAGGAGCTGTCGGAGGAGCCGGACTCCGTGTCGCTGGTGAGGCTCAGGGCAGCTCTGGGAGAGGAGAGACCCCTGACCTCATGCTGTGGGTGGAGAGGGCCTGCCTGGCCCCCTTGGTGGGTTTGACACTGTCTGGTGGCTGCTCAGAGAGTCGGGAGAGGGTCGGTTCTCCTGTCAGTGTGCAAAGGTTGTGCCAGGACACGCCTGCTGCCATCGTAGCTTGTCCTCTGGGACCCTCATCCCCAGACTTGGCAGGAGCAGATTGGTCAAGAGGTCCCAGCTGAGCACAGCCAGTGACTCTGTCTGTTTACAGATGGAAAAACTTCAGAGTGATGTGGAAAGTGCTGCCACTCTGCTCCCCGACGGCTGATGCTGTTCACAGCCGGGAATGTGGATAACAGGCTGGGAATGGGGTTGAGTTATCCAAAAATCTGTGGGATGAGTAGGATGGCTGGAGAGGGAAACACCTGCCGAACCATGGCATGATCCAGGGAGCACGGGGGGCCACATCCTGCACCTTTGGAGAAGGGTGTCCTCTGTGGCTGGTGGTCCTGAGCCTCGGGCTGGGTGCAGGACAGTTGGGGTGCACCAGAGGGTGACAGGTGGGATGTCACCCATGGTCTGGTGACATGCCAGGGGTTAAAGATTCATTTCAAGGGCTGAATCGGGAGTGATTCAGGCTGATCTGGCAGCATCTCCTGGTGCTTTGGTGGGATTCAGCTCTTTGGCAGCTCCAGCCCTGGGAACTCTCCATTGGGGGAGCCCCTCTCTGTGCCAGCTGCCACCCTGCTTGATTTGCTGCCTTTTTGGGGCATGCTGGAGAATTCCAGGTGACCGCCCTGAGCTTCAAGGGGTGGAGGAGGCAGCAGTTGGTATTTGGGGCAGGTGTGGAGTGTGTGGGCAGGTCCTTCTGTGGCAGTGGGAGCCTGCATTCCCATGGAGCCATCACGGAAGACCAGCTCTCCCTCAGGATGATGTTTTGAATGTGGTGGTGCTCCATGGAGATGCAGTAAGGTTTGAGTTTGAATCTGGCCCCACCACATCCTTGGCACTGCTGGTTTCATTCACGGCTCACCGGGACTGTTCCCCACAGGAGGTGATTGTCCCCGAGGGCAAGTGGAGGAAGGTGTCGCCTACCTCACTGTCACTGTCACTGCCAGATGCCAACTACCAGTGCATCCACCGGACCTCTGTCAGCAGCCTGAGCGCCAAGGAGAGCTCCTTCACCTCTGAGGAGCCGCTGGTTTCGGGTGAGGGACATGAGTTTGTGCCCTGCTTCACGTGGTACCGGGTGATAACCTCCATAAAAGTGTGTTCATCCATCCTCTGCTCTCGTGCAGGGAGTTCTGCCTCACAGGTTAGGCTGGGAGTCAGCAATGGAGTCCTGGGGATGGCATGGGGTCACCTGGCTGCAGGGTCTGAGCCCATGAGGGAGGAATATTTGATGTTTCCCACTTGCTGGAGGAGCAGGAGCATCAGCCAAATGTGGCTGTGCCGCTGACTCTGGGTTTGCTTTTCAGAAAGTGCAATAAACACCGAGGAGGAGCTGGAGGTGGAGCAGAGCTGTGTGGCAGAGCTGAGACCCTCTGACTACCAGCTCCTGAAGATCTTCATTGTGCTGTAAGTGTGCCGAGGGCGTGGGGAAGCTGGGGGGACACTGGGAATGTCAGTCTTGGTCTCAACTGAGCATTTGGCTTGTTCCTCTGCTCCCAGCATCTGCCTCCTGGTCGTGTCCTCCTCGTACCTGGCGTTCCGCATCTTCCGTCTGGAGCAGCAGCTCTGCTCTCTGAACCGGGATTACCTCTCCCGCGGGCACAGGAGGTGAGGGACCCTCAAGGACATTTTGGGACACACAGGTCATGCCGTGAGTGGAGGGCTTGAGGGAATGTGGGTGCAAAGAGGAATGGCTCCACTCTGCGATGTGTCTAAGGAAGGCTTTGTCCCTTCTCGTGGGCCTACTGTTGGGCTGGCTAGTGACAGAACCCACAGTGCCATCTCCACACCGGGGGTGATCCCATCAACTGCTGGTTTGAGTGACTGGGAAGCTCTGCTGTCCCTGAGACTCTGGACCTTGGGAAGAGGTTTCCTCATTGGTTTGGGGCTGGTTCTCCACTTGTAGGAAGCACCAGGACATCTCGTTGGAGCTGGGCTGTGCCCAGGGGTTAAGGCCATGGGCATCAGCACGGGATGGACAGGAGTGGGATCTCCTTGGGCTGAGGACATCGGAAGGCACCGGAATGGGATACGGAGCTTCTGCGGTCACTCATTCCATCTTACCCCACTCCCTGCCTGCAGGTGACCGTTCCCCTGGCACTGGCTGAGGATGGACACTGAGGTGGTGACACCCTGCCCACGGATCCCGGTGCCATGTCCTCCCAACCACGGCTGTTACACGTGAACCAGCTCTCCCTCGGCCAGTAAAATGGGACCAAGTATTTTCTCTCTTCCTTCTGGCACTCGCTCCTGGTGGGGCTTTCCAGCCAGGTTCTGGCCACCAGTGCCAACTCCCCATCCCACTGGAAACCTGTTTTCTCCCTGGGACACTGCTGTGCTGTAGCACCGGACGATGGCTTGGGGCTGCCGAGTGCTTGGACCTTCCCTTAGGACTTGCTGCTAAAATGGACGCTGGTTTTTATTTCAGGCTTGGTTTTTTCTCGTTAAAAGATGACCTTGGGCTCACCAGGAACCCCCCAAAATGTGGATGAGTTGCAACTGCTGCTCTGGGAGAACCCACCTGTTTGTCCCTGTCTCAGTATCCCTGGGAATGTGCCTGGAGGAATGGCCCCAAACACAGGGATCTGTGGGGATGGGGAGAAAGGGCCCACTAGCCCTGTGCGGTGTCATCTCTCCCGCACCCAAGGGTGGGGGTACAATCCAGGGCCCCCCAGCCCTTCTCTCCTGGAGCACCGGGCTCGGGGGGTGGGGGTGGTGTGCGTGTCCCTTGCAAAGCACTTTAGGGTCCCCCAGACCAGGTGTCCTCGCTGGGGTCCGCACCCGGCACCGGTGGACTTGGTTAGTCCCGCTCGCGCCGTTAGGACGTTGGAAAGGAGCCCATGGCTGGCACTGGGGAATGTCTCGGAGCGCAGCGTCTGTGCCCTGGTTCCTGTTAACCTTGTCACCGCATGGAGCTGAGTGCTGCAGGATTTGTCCCGCTGGATTTGTCCCACAGCTGCCCCGGGAGCGCACCGGGGCGGCAGGTGATACCTGTGTGATTCCTTTGGGTTTTCTTTCCTGTTTTTTTGGGAGCTACAAGTGCTGACGGGGCCAAATCCCTGCGTCCTGGGGAAGAGCTCGCTGCTCGCTCCGGGCTTGGAACGGCTTTTAAATGAAACGAAAATAAAGGCAGGATTTTCTAGCACATCGCTGTCTCTCACCAGCATCCTCCACAGCGGTGCCAGGCTGTGAGCCCCGACACCAGGCACCCCAAAATCTGTGCTGTCCCAGTGCCCCTTCAGGACGTGGGTGACATGGGGACAGCCCATCCTCTAGTGGGGACAAGGGGACAGGGATGCTCCCGACGGAGGGGCCAAGGAGGTTATTGCACTAGATGGCAGCAGAGACTGCGGGATGTGACGCGCTGGTGGCAGGGCCACCCTGAGGACAGCCGTGCCGGAGGAGGGAGCTGAGTTGCAGCCCCACCCTGCTGGGGTGGGCAGGGTGAGCCTTCCTCTTTCTCCTCCTCCTCCTCCCTGCACATCCACAACCCAGTTCCACTCCTTTCCCCGGCCTGGCCCATGCAGCAAAATGCGTAAAAATGGCCCACCTTGAAAACCACGGTGGCACTGGCCAAGTGGGGTCAGGAGTGGTGTCACCCATTTTGGGGGGGGATTCAGCACCCAGGGGTGCCCGGGGGGATGGTCTGGTTTCTTCAAAGCCCCGGTGTTATGGGGCTGTTGGAGCCTTTGATTCTGTGGGTGACCTGGAGGAAGGATGAAAGGCGCCGTGCCGTCCCTGCCAGGGACTCACCCAGCTCGTTTACCCAGTGGAAATGGGTTTGGCATTGTTTTTCCAACAGACAGGTTGGTGTTCAGTGGGTCCAACCTCAGAGTGGGGCTCTTGGCCACAAAAAAGAGGTTTTGAGGACTGGCGGGAGGTTTGGTCTGACGTGCCCAGCCTGGTGTTTGTTGGGTGCTCCAGCAGCAGGTGCGTGGGGCCCCTGTGCTGAGCCTGAGCCACTAATGTGCTCTCCTCGCAGAACTCTGGTTAAAGCCAGTGGTGGGACAAGCCACGGGTGCAGTGATGTGGAGGAGGTTTGAAGGAGCACTGGGATGAGCCCCCAGTGTGCTCTGGGGGGTCCCTGCTGCCAGGATGTGGTTCAAGGCTCTGGTTTTGTTTCCCGGTTGGTGTCTGCCCGCCCGGGTCGGTGCATGTTGGCTCTCCCAGTGACGCCCTGCTTGAGCCTATTTGCTTTTCTTTGTGTAAAGAAATGCCACGTAAAAGCCTCGGTGCAGGGAACGTCCCTGGACGCTCAACTTGCTGGCCTGGGAACAGGGATGAGGAGCACAAGGTGGTGCTGGATGAGCACAGCCCCTGCCCTCAAATCCCCCCGCTGTTCCCCATGCCACACCCACCTGTCTTCCTCCCTCCCCAGCCCAAGCCAACCTCTAAAAATAGGATTGGGAGATCAAATCAGCCAAGAAGGCACTGTCAGACAGATGAGTCAGAGCCATCCTGCTGTGACACTCCGTGGGGCAGCAGGAGCCACAGCATGAGCAGGGACACCAAGGACTGGATGACGCTGGAAGCGCACGGTTTGGTCTGAATTTTATTTGGGATTTGGGAGTGGCAGTGACGTTGCTCTGGCAAAGCCCCTCAGAGTCCAAAGTGAATCCCCTTCAGTGAGTGGCTCGATCCCATTCCAGCTCCAGCTGAGCACGTTTTCCAGGGAGGGCTGGTGCTGGAGGCTGCTCTCCTGTCCAGGCAGAGTTAGGAGCGGGGGAATGACCCCAACCCTTGTCAGGCCCCAGTGCTGCCATGAGGGTGGGGTGTTTTGGGGCAGCCTGGGCTGGTTTCTTGCCTTTCACTTGGAGCAAGGGAAGGTGAGGCCCTCCATCCCCTCAGCGCTGTGCTGCTGCACACAGCGGTGGTGAAGAGCTCCAGGTTAAAAACAATCCTTCCCCAAGGGTTGTATTTAACCCGGATTTTCCTGCTCAGGTTGGGGTGTGGTTGCTCTGCTAGACACCACCTGAGCAACCTGCTCCTTGCTTCTCACCAGGTGAGAGATTATTCCTTATCCTGCAATGACATCTCAGTTTAATTTTTATTTTCCACACTGCTAAGCCTGTCTTTAAGGAGAGGATCCACTCCGGGATCCCAGCCATCATCCAGCACGGGAGGGGAAGTCTTTCAGTTTTCTGAAGTGCATTAAGGACTTCAAGGAGCCCGCAGTTATCTTTGGCTTTTATACCTCAAATTCTGTCCTTTTGTTCTCCCTGGTGTGTTTTTTTTTTTTTTCTCTCCAGTAACAGAACTGGTTTTGTGTTAGAGCAGCGACCGCTGTGTGCAGCGATGCTAACAAGGGTCGGGGAGCGCTGACGATCCCTCCCCACACAGAGATGACCTAAAATCCTAATGAAAAACCCCAAACTTCAAAGAGTGAGTGTCGCTTTTCATCTCAATTAAGTTTCCTTTCCTAGGATTGGCTTTCTCAGCTTCCTATTAATCTTCCAGCAGTTCAGAGTCGGGTTTTAATTTGCAGTAAGAACAAACAGGGGCAGGGGACCAAAAAAAGCCATCGCTGTGTGGCCTAGGAGCACCTGGCTGATGAAAACTGACTTTGTTTTTGCCCTGTTCTTAAATTAATTGTAGCATTTCCTTTGGAGTCTCATCTTTTTGCAGTGACATCTCAATGTCAGGTTTTCAGGGGTACAAAATCCTGGCTGCTAAATCCCAGGTTGCTCCAATACCATTAGCAGGAGGCACAAACTAGAACTGTCCATGATAAAGCACTCGGGGGCTTGGGGTTAAAGGGCATTTGCTAAACCTGGCTTGGAAGGACAATGCCTGGAGCCAACTAAAGCCACCTAATGAGGGTGTGTTGCCTGCTGGGCACAGGTGGAGAAGTCTCTTTAGCAACCTGTTTTGCCACAGCCATTACTGTAAAAATGTACCATGGAGAGGGTTTCTTTGAAAGCAAAGTGACTCTTGTCATTAGAAGTTGAAAGGCCGGTGATTTCCAGAGGAGAATAAGGCTTTTCCTGGAGGGAATGGGGTGTTTGGGGGGTGTAGCCATGCTAGAGGGGTTACATTCTTTTTCTTTGGGACAATCCTGCGCATGGGCATCTCCCTCAGGCACTGGGGGTGCTGCCTCTTGGACCAGGAAGGCAGTTTTTGGAGGGGCTGGAGGTGCATGCCCATCACTTCTGTGCCAGTTTCGTGATGAGAGCTTTCCACTCTGACCTCTTCTGCGTGATGTAGGAGGGGGTGAGGAGCTGCAGCAGAGGCTCCATCCGGCCCTGGAAGTACCCGTGGCACAGGGCCTCGGCGTTGCAGATCACGTACATCCCACAGTCGTAGCTGTTCTGCTGTGCTGGCGCCTTCTCCTCCACAAAGGTGGCTTTGCCCCCTCTTTTTCCCAGAAAGGCCTCCAGCTTCCCCGCCACTTGCTTGGCGTGGACAGAGTTGCATTTACTGTGGGAATCGTAATGGGCGAAGCACTTCTTGTCCCTGAAATAAACCAGTAAGCTCCAGTGGGTGCCCCCAGCGGCCTGGCTGGAGTTGTCATTGATAGGCAGGAACACCAGCTCCTTGCGGAGAAGGTCCAGCGGCTGGAGGAATATGGCTATTTCTTCCTGACTAAGGGCACACTTGATGAACTGAGCCACCTCGGGGCTGATGAAACACACGCGGTGGCTGAAGTCCTGGAACTGCTGGTTGGCGAAGTACTCGAAGGCGAAGCCGATGATGTGGTCGTTGAGCCAGTTCGGGGGCTCCAGCAGGGCCACGTCCGACCGCCTCAGCAGGCTGTCCATGTAGCTGAGAACCACGGGATCCATCCTGCACCGCTCCAGGGGACCGCCAGAGCTGCAACAGAGAAAGGGGGCGTGGGTTAGGAATTGATCACACCTGGGACGTGATACAGCCCAAAAAACAGCTTGAGTTCCTTCTCAGCAGCAGTGAGCGAGAGCCCAGGACGCCCAGATGGATATTTGAAGGACCGTGAGCAGATGGAGAACACATGGTGTCGGGTTGAGCAGCAATCTACTGCGGCTCCAGTGGGATCAACCTTCCATCCTGAGGATCTGAACCTCACAGCAGAGGAGCTTCAGAGCAGTTCCTGCACAGAAACCAGGAGTGATCCAGGAGAAGTCAGGTGGTGTTTGGGTGTCTCAGTGTTTTACCTGTGCAGTGACAATCACTGGAGTTCTTTGCATCGCCAGTATTCCCTAAATAAAAACCTTTCTGGGTTGTCTGACAGACATGTGGTCTCTTTCTCTGAGCACAGAGTGCCCCAGCTCCGTGCCAGAGGCATGACCTGTTCCAGGAGAACCTGCTGGGCTGCCAGCACAGGAGGCACAGCCATGAGTAAGGAGTAACAAAGCAAGACGAGATCACAAACAAACCAGTTCCTGACCGTGGGAATCTGTAGGACAACTCTCTATGTAGCCAGAGTAGGATTTAGGAGATTTTCCATAGGGAAATTTGATTTAAAGCCCCTATATCCACCCTGGTTTTCCTTTAGCTCTGACACGCCGCAGCCCTTCCAGGCTCCTCAGTGCTGTGATGCATCCTCAGCCTCCAGCTCCTTTCCTGGCCAGGACAGGGCTGGAAGTGCCACAACTTGGGACAGGGGTGACATGGAGCTGGTTTGGCCTCACCCTTCCCTCCTCTGTCCCAAAGGCAGCACAAAAACGTCTTCAGATTTCCGAAAGCCTCGTGTGAAAGCTCAGAACGATAAGATCACTTTAATATGATTCACTATAAATAAGTCACTAATTTTCCATCATGATAAGGAGCAAAGAGGCAAATTGAGTGTTCTGTTAGGAAGACTTAGATTCACGCTTCTTGTGACATGAATCATGAGGAATAACCCTTCCTGGCCTGGGATGCATAAATTAAGGGATTTACCTCTCAAAAATCTTGGCAAGGTCCCCTGGCACGTGACAGGCAAGGAACGGAATGGATGAGGCATGGCCCATGTGTAACACGTGGGAAGGAAGGGCTGAGGTGAGTGTTTGGGGCATGAAACAGCCAGCGAGCATTTGTGTGCGGCTGGTGCATCCCGGAGATGCCGAGCAGCAGGAGTCACCGGAGGAAGGGAGCAGCCCTTGTTTATGCTGAGCCAAACACAATGGTATTTGGCCACGCTTCCGACCTTAACGAGCTCGTGGTGCAAACCCTCGTAGTATAAAACCAAGAAATCCAAACGGAATCCCAGTAACTCCTCAGCCTGCCCGAATATAGCCTGGTTTAGAGATCTGGACGTCCTCCAAACATCCTGTTTGGGGGTTTAACACGGGCACTGCTGAAATACTTCTTGTATGTCCCCATAAAATGCCCTAAATTTTCCTTTACATTGTGTTCTTTCTGCTTCATCTTCTCCTGGACATGGAGAAGTCCAGCCAATAGCTTTCCACTCCAGTCTAAATGGGATTAAGGGCAAAGGAAGCGTGTGTCCCGTGCTCTGTTAATTTTCCACTCTGCAGAAACATCACTGGTGGTTTTTTTTTTTCTGTCAGGACATTTGGCAGGTTCCTCCAGTCAGGAAGGAGAATGGTTCTAGCAAGTGCTCAATTGCCACTAGCTACTACTTTTAATTTTATTGCCATCTGGTACTTGTGAAACTGCCTGTGAGTTCTGTGGGATGACTCACCACATGCAGTTCCAAGGAAAACCCTTGGGAGGCTCCCTCAGAGCCAGGTCAGGTAAGCAGCGAGGACCAAAACAACGTGGTGGGGCTGTGAAAAGCCACTGGTGAGGTGGCTTTGCTTGGGAGAACCTCCCATTAGAGCTAAAGATGGATCTGCAGAGGAGCCAGGACGTGCATCAGAGCCTCTGAGGAGCGTTGAAATACCGACGTGGACTGGGAGCAGCTCTGCTCAGCCACAGCCAGGACTCTCTTCCTGAAGGCTCAGGCACACTCTGTTCAGTTTTCATAAAAATAGGAATAAATACTGGCACAGGCCTGGAACATTTGCTGGAGGTTGCCAACAAGTGTCTTGCTGGTTCGTTTTATTTGCGTATTAATAGTTGGAATTTGTGCAAACTCCCCGGAATCCTCAGCTCCTGCAAGGGACTTCAGCTGCCCCATTTCCAGTGCTGAGACGAGGAAAACGGGGAGAAAGAAAGGAGCATTTCAATACAAACACCATCCTTTCATTTACAGGTTTGAAAACGGTGCTGTGTTGCATCAACAGGGCGAGAAGTCGAGTTTTCCTCACTGAAGTTATAATAATTTAACAAATCAGCTGCTGACATTAGTGCGAGTTCAGTCCGTAAACGGATGGGGCTCCTTCGTGTCCGGACACAAAGCAAAGCCTCTGTTTTCCACCCCTTGACCGAAAAACACCCCAAACCTGTCATTTTCACACCATTACACACAACAACCCTCTGCAGGTAATTGCTGAAGGCACTTGAGAGCCAAGGAATGAGACTCCTCAGTAACTGAGCGTAAAAAGGCAGTGACAGAGCAAAGGGAGTGTGAACTAAGGATGGATCAGATTCCTAAAGTCTATTTTAATAAATTAAAGGTGCTCAGAACCTCCAGAGTGAATAGTTTAAGGTGACACGTCACTAGAGACCTGTTCCTAATTTAAAGAACATGGAGGTAAATAGGAAAATGGTCACCTGGAAGGCAAAAAATCCAGACTTTACCAGGGAACAGGAGGAGGGACAGAGAAGGTTTTGTCTTTTAAAGATCAAGAGTAAAAGACCCTATGGTTTAACCCCCAGACTATTCACTTTTCCTGGAAATATGGGGTTTAGATACCATGTCTGGATAGTTCTTAATGGAGCAAGATCAGACAAGGAACATTAATTTACCAGCAGGAGCTGGGCTGGGTGACTCCTGAATCCCTGAACTTCTGTGTTTCCTGACAGTGCCAGAGAAGAAACTCAAGGAAAATTAACCAACTCAACCAGAACAGAAGCGTACTTGTCTCCTTTTTTGTTAAATAGAAATAATCTCTCTGTAGCTGTAGATTATAATTCCTGTATGATACAAGAACATCCCACTTCTGCAGGTTCAACAGGCCATGAGTGCTGAAATCAGAGGAAAATACTCCAAGCTCTGTACTCACTATGTCCAGACTTCTCCGCTCTGGACAAATTCCCCAAACCAGAGACTCTGCAACCAAACTCAGAACCTCTCTTGGTGTCACAGCATCTCCCAGGGCACGAAACCAGGAGCCACAGGAACAACACCCAGTGGTTTTTGCTCCCGAGGATGGAGCAAAACCTGGAGTTTAACAGGAAAAAACCCCACAGCGACCAGAACAGCTGAGGATGAGCGATGGCACCGGGAATGTCCCAGAGGTACCGGTGGGGTTGGCACCGCTGGGATCGCAGCTCAGATCCTTAACCCGAACGCCGATGGACTCACCTCTCACCTCCCACAGAAAAGGTCTGATCCAGGGAGCAGCAGGAAGCACGGGGAGGGAATATAACTTGCCTGAAAGACCTGGAGGTCACAGGAATTTGGTCAGGAGTGGGAATTCGGTCAGAGGAAGCGATTCGGGGTGTCCCACGCCCCACGGGAGGAGGAGCGACGTGCTGACCCCGAGCCGGACGCCCCCCGAGCGTCTCCCGGCGCTCAGGTGCCGGGCTCAGGGCACGCCAGCGGCCCCGGGAAGGGCTGGCCCATCCCAACGCCGCTTCTGCGGGAACAAACGGGAATTGCGGGGCCAGGAGAGGGTGCACCCGGGCCGGGCGCAGGGTCGGGGCCTGGCTGGCGTGGGAGCAGGGACCACCCACAGCACCGCAATACACCTCCACTCCTCCTTTACCCATTTTCCCCTGTTTTCCCCTTAAAACGCGGGCTGAAGCTTCCGGGCCTGGGGCCGACCAGCACCGACCCCCGTCGGCTGCGGCCGGCGCGACCCTCGGGCATGGCGCCCAGCGCCGGGGCCTTACCGGGGCCTTACCGGCACCGTGTCCCCTCCCGTGTGCCCCCCGTGTGCCCCCGGCTCTCACCCGCCGCCTCATCGCCCGCCGCCGCCGCCGCCGCCCGGTTGCCGGGCGCTGCCGTAAAGCGGCCGCGGCCGCGTCGTAACGACAGGGGGCGCGCCCAGGGGGCGTGTCCGTGGGCGTGACCACGGCGGGGCGGGGCGGTGCGCGCGCCTCCCTCCCC
>VZTI01004612.1:269083-301248 GCA_013397865.1 Struthidea cinerea | reverse complement strand
CCTGCCCATCGGCGGATCAAAAAAATAATCACGTAGCGGCAGAGGAAGGAGATTTGCTGCTACGGGAGGAAAACCGGAGCGGTGTCTCGCTCAGTCGATAACCAAGCGCTGTAATAAATCGCTCTGTAAATAGATTGCTAGGTGGAGAATTGGGTTTCTGGCCGGCTCAAGTGCTTTCCTGACTCTTTTCCCATGGGACTGCTAGGAAATGACAGGGGAGCGTTGTGTTCCCGTGGAGAGGTGCGTGGATGCTGCGGTGATGGGCCGTGAATCCTTAAGCACGACCTTACAAATCTGAGCTTATCCATAAAATACGGCTTGGACAGANATCTGAGCTTATCCATAAACTCCGGCTGGGTCAGAGCCTGCGTTATCCCTGAAGAGCATCATCTTTTCAGCCCCTTGCCCTTCAGTCACACGATTTCCCCTATGTCCTTGAGTAAACTCACCCATTTCAATGGCTTTTCTCACTTTTACATTTTATTTAATTAAAATGAGAGGGTTTTCTATGCCTTTTTCCCTCACGAAGGCTCTCCCAGCTGTTGCCCTCCTTCCTGGCTGTGATTTTTGATCCCCAAGACCGTTTTGCAGGCTGTCAGTCAGGCTGCTGATGGCAGGGAGGGTAATTCAGCAGCCCTGGCACACAACTAACAAGCTTTTGTTTCCTGGGCTATCGATGATGATGCAACTTCATATTTATTTATTTATTTATTTACTGCAATCGATGCATAAATCAGGGTGGCTTTAGAGATTTCTCCTCTGTGTTGAAAGGCCTGGTGCCCATCAGCAGCACTTGGAAAAAGCTTTATTTGAATTCATCATGTATTTAAAATGTAGATCTGTTTTGTGAAGTTATTTGTTCTGTGCATCCGTTGCTCCTGTTATGATTTATAAACTCCACGTTTTAACCTTTTTTTTCCTTCTTATTTTGGGTGGGGAAGCTGCATTTTAAGATTCAAGGTATCAAATGCCTGAGATGACATCTGCTGTTACAGCATCTTTCACAAACACTGGTACTAAACCACTCAGACAATCAAACATTTGGGATCCTTTGCTAGGCAAATCTGAATGCTTATACCTAAATTATTTTTATCCGGGATGTTTATGATGAGTTTTGTGAGCATCGATCAGGTTTGCAGGAAAACCCCTGAGAATGTGAAGCGCCCGAGGCTGGGCACTTGGGAAACATGAAAGCCAGGTTACCTGTGCAGCCTTAATTTAGCTCGTGTCAAGGTACAGCTGGACTTGAAATCCTCATCCCCTGCTTGGTTTCTGGGAGAACAGTATTGTGCTCCCGATGGAAGAACGGATAGGATCGCTCCTTCACACGCCCGCAAGTCAACAGGGGGAGTACCGGGAGCACAGGGACAGAGCTGGTCCCTCCACTGGTTTTGCAGCTTGGCACCACCGAGCTGGCAAGGAAGACCAGGGTTCACCAGCGCAGCCTTGGGACCACGCGTGTCCTGTAGTCCTGGAGCTTAAATACCTCGAGTCTGGGGAAACCGGGAGCAAGCTTCCAGTGTCTGAAGGGAGTGTACAAGGAAGCCAGAGAGGGACTCTTCATCAGGGACTGTAGTGCCAGGACCAGGGGGAATGGCTTCCCACTGCCAGAGAGCAGGGTTAGATGGGAGAATGGGAAGAAATGGTTGGCTGAGAGGGTGGGGAGGCCCTGGAACAGGTTGCCCAGAGAAACTGTGGCTGCCCCATCCCTGGAAGTGTTCCAGGCCAGGTTGGGCGGGGCTTGGAGCAACCTGGGATAGTGGAAGGTGTCCCTGCCCGTGGCAGGGGTGGAACAAGATCAGCTTTTTAGGTCCCTTCTAGCTCAAACCAGTCTGGGATTCTGTCATTCAAGCATGACCAGAGAGTTTCTAAAGTCATTTAGGGTGGTTGGTTTTGGTGAGCATAGTGTGGCCATTTTCTGCACAATTCTAGTTCTCGCTCTAAACCGTGCAACTTTTGAACTCAAGTCCTTTAAAAATACATTTATGAGGGAGCAAACAAGGTCGTTGAACCACTGGAAGCATCTTAGCCGGTCAAACTTGATTTCAGAAATTCCTGCGTCCCCTTGGTTTGTAAATAAAGGGAATTTGCGTTCCCGCTTGCACGTGAAACACCGGGGTTGAAGGCATGTTTGTTGTGTCGTTGATAAAGCTCCCAGCCTGGTCCTGGACTCTGGCTCCCTGGGACAGGCTGGGTACAGGTTTCAGCTTTGGAACATAGTGATTTTTTTTGTGTTGAGGTTTAAAAGAGCATCTGAATTTCTCAGGCTTTGTCCTGCGTGCCAATGTTTGCTTCACTTCCTCTCAAGTGAACGGGATTTCTCCCCTCTCGACAAAGTAAACATGAGCATAAATATTTAAAGGATCACGGCTCAAGTTTGCAAATTGGAGACTTTCTCTAGCATTCCTTTGGACAGAAGCAGTAGCGTCGGAGATTTGGGATGTGTCTGGGTGCTTCCCTGCTCTGGGGAGAAGCTTGGTAATTCTTTGAGCTTCATGCTGCAAAAATACTGTGCCATGTTTTCAGGTTAGATGGCTGGGATTGTCACAAAGCTTGGGTTTCTTATGGAATTTTAAGGACAAAATGCTGCTGATGGGATGTCTATGGATCACTGGAATTGAGATTGTTTTTGTGGAATTTTATTTTTCTTTTGCACAGACCAAATTTTTCCGTAGGTTTTGGGTACACGTGTGAAGGCACAGGTGTTCAGAGTTGAGACTACAGAAACCAAACATGTGAAATTCTTGCCAGATAATGGATAAAAACAGGAAATAGGAATAGTCTTTGTTTTCTTTGAGTGACTCTTTAATATTAAATCTTGTGGTGTGTTTGACAGGTCGAACACCATGGTGACATGTACGTCTTGCTCCTGTGATTGTGTCGATGTCTTAACCTCTGTGTCTTGGAATTAAACTTTTAAAAGTGGAACTCAACAAACCACTTGACCTCAGAAAATATGAAAACTCAGGAAGGAAGGCTATTGAACAGGGATTTTTAGAGTTGAACTAATTTTTGTGTCTGTTTTTAAAATATTATCAAGCGTTGCAGTTTTGTTAGACCTTGTGGTAGCGTTGTTCTGTCTGTGAGGAGGAATCCGTGGATCGCTTTTTCACAGGTACCTGTGGAAAAACCTTATATAGGTGAGGTGAGAGTTCCATGTCTTTGCCACAAATGCTTTTTATTCCTAACAAAACCCCCATGATCTTAATGCTACCTCTGATGGAGGAATGTAGGCTCGCCTGGCTCAGAAGGGAACTTAAGAGGTCACTTGGTCCAAAATCCTGCTGCCAGCAGGATTGTCTGCAAAGTCACATTGGGTTCCTTGTGGCTTTAGGTGTCTCATGTTGGTCGTCTTCCACCTGTGGTTTCTGGGCTGCAGGAGGAGAAGGG
Source organism: Struthidea cinerea (assembly GCA_013397865.1). Lineage (NCBI taxonomy): Eukaryota > Metazoa > Chordata > Aves > Passeriformes > Corcoracidae > Struthidea > Struthidea cinerea. The sequence goes on along the minus strand of VZTI01004612.1, from coordinate 297,858 downwards.
AAAGGAAGTGGTTTGAGCTGCACTGGGTGGGAAGTGTCCCAGGAGAATGAGATTATGTGTGATCCACCGCTTGCAGAGCGCAGCCTTCCACTTGCAGCCTGTTAAACTGCTGCCTTTCCATGAGTTCACTGTCCTACTGCCTTTCCATGAGTTCATTAAGCTGGTCTAGTCACAGGCTCCAGTTGAAAGAGGATCTGGCATGGCTGAAGTCAATCTTGGGAGGGGAACAGGAATAGTCTGGGTCCATTTGCTGATAATCAGCATGAAGCTGGCAAGCGGCTCCACAGTGTTTTGGTGGAAACTCCTCACAGTTTTTCTACGCAAAATGAAATGAATAAATACCTGTGATTTAAGGATTATTGTTACTCTTCTGATTACTTTCTGCTATTAAGTCTTGCATTGCAGTTTCTCAGTAGGCAGATGGGCATCCCTTTGGAGAGGGGTGAGACATCTCTGTGTAGGGTTCTCATATGCCTTTGGCTGTTTACACTGTGCCAAACCATGGTGAGACAAAGCCATGGGTCACAGTTTTGGGCTCCATTGGTATTTTTTGTCAGCCTTCTTTAGAGTTTTGCTAAGAGCCTCATGAAGAGACAGAGCGAGGTCTTCAGCCAGGCAGATTTTTTGCCAAGGGAGATGGGGCTCAGGATTGGAAAGGCTGTGGTGCACTGAGGATGCCCAGGGTAGGACGGCGGTGAGGCTGGGTCGATGCCGTCATGGAACACAAAGAAGGTAGGAGCTACAGGAGCTGGTGAGGCAGCCAGTTATCCTGGGCAGATATACAGTGTGTCCAGGTTTGGGTATAGATACTTGTGCTGTCTCTGCATAAAGCACCCAGATACAAGCTTGAAGTTTGCTTGGACCCTTTGAGATCCGTCTCTCCATCCTCCCAAGGAATATTGATATTCCTTAGTTGGATCCTCTCTCTGTTGATGTGAGATCATCACGTGGGGAGCTCGGCCAGCTGTGTCTCATCCAAGCTGTCGTCTCACACACCTACAGAGTTCTGTTGCTTTTTTTGCAGCTACGTGCCTGACTTAAAACAAGATGCAGGCGTAGCTCTGCTGTGGTCTCCTGTCATCTCTCTGTTGGGTTCTAGTGTGCCTTTAAAGATCTATTCCAGATCATGGAGGAAGTTTATGAAATCCCTGTTGGTGTTACGGCCCGTAGGGATAGGCTGGCTCTGCGTGTAGGTGATCCCCTTTGAGGGGAGGGCTGGACTGGACCCTTTCAACCCTGGTAGTTTTGGTGGTTCCAACTGTCTGCTCAGCTTCTCTTGGAAAAACTGTCTTGGTTTCCATCCCTGTGACTTGTAGGAGTTACTGCAAATCCCTGTTAGGAGCAGTGGGGAGTGGAGCAGGGGACTGTCCCGCTTGGATGCTGCGTGAAGTAACAAGGGAAAAATATCATTTAAAATAAACAAATGCCTTGGTTACCCCCTTTAAATGTAAAAATAGCCAAAATGTGTGGGTTTCAATATAATTTTTGAGTCTTATTTGCTGGTCTCTTCACCTTGAATCACTTTTGGCATCCCCCAGATGACGCTGAATCCTAGAGTTACTCTTCGGATGCCCGTTCCACGTCTTGGCTTTTATCCATCATGCACAGATAATCTGACAGCCTCTGTGCTGTTATTTAATCAAAATTCTTTGGACTGTCTTCTATTTCTTGCAAAGCATGACCTTTAAAAAGGTACAGGATCCTGGATATGCTGTATCATGGCTGAGCATTGATGGAAGAAGAGTGTTTAATCCAGATAGATCCATCTTTGGAAAACCTGAGCTTTAAAACCAGCCCAGACTACAAATGTTTTTGATAGACCGCCAAGAATTCTTTTATTGTATTCAGCATCTACATGGTTGGTTTTGAGGGATGAACTTAAAACAAGTTAACTGAAAATATTTACTTTAGTAGACTTCCGTAACTCTACTGTCTTTTCATACTTCACGTAAATACATAGACCAAAAAAAAAATTCTCCTAAATGTTGCCATTTAAACTTCTATGGCACTTGTCTATGAACTGTTAGGTTGGTGCTTTGTGCTTGTTGGGTGCACAGGACAGCCTCCCCGGGGAGGAATTAGTAAATGATTTAATTGTTAAGGAATGTGGTCCCATTAGGCAAAAAAAAAAAAAATGGACCGCAGTGGATCGTTAGAAACGTTGTGCTTGATGAAAACAATGCTGAGCAATTGGTAATGATTTTTTGAAATAAATGGGGTTTTTGGAAGAGGGAAGTTATGTGGGTAAATACCCGTTCTGGGAGTTTCTTTGAGTGCAGGAGAGCCGGTCTCTGCACCTTAATTCACCAACTGCTTCGTAAACGGGGCATCATTATGTGGAATTTGTTGCTGCTGGTGGTGGCAAGGATGGCTGAACCACGCCAGCTCAACAAAGGGATTCGGAGAGATGTTTAAAAGCAGAGCCACTGTTTCTTCTGCTTCTTTTCATCCGAAAATAAAGATCCAGCCCTGCTGCCAAGGGATGCGGCAGCCCAGGCGCCTCCCTTGGGATTCAGGCCCCGCATTTGCAGAGCGCAGCAAAACGTCTGGCTGAGCAACGAGGGCACACTCTGGGTTTCCTCCTTCCCGGCCAGACCGTGGCACAAATAACCTGCGCAGGCAGGCGCCGGCGTTCCCTGTCAGGAGAGCTGGGGCGGCCATCGGCGCGGATAATCTTATCCGGAGGCGCTTCACCGTGCCTGGCAGGTAGGCAAGGAGATAGGAGGACAATGCAGAGCAGAGGTCAGGTTTGAGGTGCCTGCAGCAGATAACGAGGAATCTTAAGAGTTTTCCTCAGCTATGAGGAGAATGAACTTTACCAAAAGCAACCGAGGAGTCTGCAGGGAGGATTGGATAAACCCACAAATCCTTTTGCTGCTCGCTGCTTAACCTCACTCGACTCCAGGGGTTGCCAAGTGCACCTTGACTTGTCAGAGCACTTGTTTCAAAGCGTAGTTCCCTTCTCCAAATGCATCTCTGATCTCACTGCAATCCACAGGGATTTGATTAAGGAATTTATTAGCATTGATAAACATGAGCAGCAGTATTTCTTCTTCTCCTATCTTTAAGGAGTAACTTGCCAAGAAAGATGACTTGGCTGCTGTTGCCTGTTCCTTGCCCCACCAATTTTGTGGAAAAGACATGGACTCATGTGCATTGTTCCAGGCTCCAGTCTCTTTGTAATTCCAGGTGGGAGCTGCTGCCTTCCATTGTTTTGTTTCTGAGTTCAGCTGTCCTGTGTTGTGTTTCTTCATTTATGTGATTGAAATACCCCTTTAGAGCCATTGCCATTCATCTGGGGTGAACAATACAATAAATATGAGGAGAAAAATATATTTTAAAAAAAGCACTTTCAGCAAATGGAGTAAGGAGAAAAAATGAGCGCAAAGGTCCATGTCTGAAGGACTGAGAATTCCTTCTCCCCCCTTAAAGTCTTTGCTGAAACAAGGGGGAAAAAAAATCCCTGCCTGCGTATTTTCCTGTTCTGGCAGAGGGAAGGTGTGAATCTCACCCAGGGTTTGCTGGCTGGGTTTTAGCAACATCAGGGGTTTCCTCCCCTGATTTTTCTCTGCAGCTCAGCTGCTTGAAGGCTGCTTTCATTTTTGTTTTGTCGGGGAAGATGTGAAACCTGAGGAGCAAAAGCTAAATGAGATGTTTTATGCAGTTGCTGCAGTCTAAGGAGTGGCCCTGCGTGAAACTTTTTCAACTGCACACAGAACTCATTTGAAAACTGGGTCTCAAAGTAGCTCAGTGTGATATTCGTGGTTCAGACTGTGTGGTGGGGACATTGTGATCTTCTGTCTTGTGTTGAGTCTATTTCATTAAAAGTGTGATCCTCGAGAGAATATCTCAGAAAAATAATTGGAAATTAAATCCTGTAGACATGGATTTGCAATGGTTTGGGTGCAGTTTTTCTGTGTATTTTGAAGGTCTTTTCCATGAGCACAGACTATCCTCTGCACCGAGAAAGGTGTTGGGGTTTTTTTCCCTTCTTGTAGGACTGGATCAACTTTCTTTTCTGCTTTGGGAGCATTAATCTACATACTTTCCTTTCAGGTATGCTCTTCAGGGGCTGCGAGGGGACAGGTATTCAAAAAACTTGAACAATTTTCCTTAGGTGAAGGATCATTACAGGTTCAGGTGCTGCCGTTATTAGCGAGACTCCCGCCAGCTGCAGTTTAATTTTCTAAATGTCCAAACGTTGAAATTCCAGATTGTTACACAAGTATGTGTGTTGGTGTGCCTTGGGAGGCTGGAACTCTGGACTGCTGGGATAATTCTTAGCCAATGGCACTGATGGATTTGAAGAGAATGTCAGTCTGGGAAGTTAATCACCAAAATCATAAAAAAATTCAACCTGTTTGGTTTCTAATGTAATGCAGCTCCGTGTAGTGTGGGGTGCAAAATGACTGTAAAGCTGCAAAGTCAAGTGGGAAAATTGAGTGGAAAATAGTGAGTTAGGGACCTGGTGCACACCAGGAGACCTTGAGATGCTTCTCCTGGTGGGCATCTTCTTCAGGAGCAGCCTGTTGAGATGGGTGTCCTTGGAACCTTGGGGATGGGAGAAGCAACAGTGGATGGAAGAAAACAAAGCTCAAAACTCACCAGAGAAATTCCTCTGGGTTAGTTTTGGATTGTGCTAGCTGGAGTATCATCCTTTAGGGAAGACTGAGACAGAAGGTGCTGTGGTGGCACTGAGGACCGGGGTTAGGCCATGTTAGACCTGAGATCATCCCATGTGTTTTTGCCGGTGTCGCTGGGATCTTCTGCTTCATTCTGCACTTCCTGGTGCTCAGCAGCTCTGAAATCTGGACCTGAACTGGGTTTTGGGGGGTTGTTTTGGCTTTAGGTGGTTTTTTGCTGCTGTTGTGCTAGGTTTTTTTGTTTGCTTTCTTTTTTTTCCCCTAAATGCCTGAATATACCCCCAGCTCCGGTCACCTGGTAGGAACCACCATCTATTGTAGAGGCAAGTAGGGAAGTAAAATCTCTGTGGCCGCATTTGCTTGCTGATAAGAGTATTTTTTTAATGCATTTTCTTTCCTCATTCTCAACATGCCTTTTAATTCCTCAAGAAACAAGGTGTGGGGCCTTCTGGTGCCTTAGCAGAGAGTGGAATCCTCTGGGTTTGCTGCATGTACTGAGATCCACAGGGGAGTCTTGGGTGGGTGAGTTTGGGGTGGGCAGCTGTGCAACTGTGTGTTATTTTGAGGAAAACAAGTGTTTTGCTCGTGTTACAAAGTACTGCTGAGGGATTCCTGTTGCAGGTGAAATTTTGAGTTACCTCCTTCACTGACCATAATGTGCTGAAAAATTATCAATACACGTTTGATCTTGCCTTTTTTTTTTTTTTTTTTTTCAATTCTTAAACCTTTTGTTGTCCCGAAGCTGTTGATTTTTGGGCAAAAACAATACGAGGCAGTTGCTGTGGTCTGCAGGGTGGGGCTCAGAAAGGTCTTGTTGCTGATTCCCTTCGCTGGGAAGGGCTAATTATAGAGACAAACTGGGGAAGGAAGAGAACGGGGTCAATTAGAGCATCCAGCACAGTTTCCTTTAAATTAGAGGTTGGGCTGGAGAGATAAAAAAAACCAAACCCCAACGTTAAAGAGGCACAGAGTGAGACTTGAAATGCTCTGGTGCACAGCGAGCTCGGCAGCTACAGCAGATGTCCTGCAGTTTCAATTTTAAGTAAAGAACATGTTGAATTAGGAGTTTTATTGCCAGAATTACCAAATCGAGCTGAAAAGACAGAGGAGATGTTGCTACTGCTTTTATTCTTTAATATGCTTTTGGCTTGCGGTAGGTTGAGACAGTGAATGAAGCAAAGAAATATTTTGTCTCCATAGTTGAGTAAAATGGATTTTGTGGGAAAAAGGAATTAATTTTAAGTCTTTAATGCTCAGAGTGTTACATTTTCATAAAAAGACTATCTGCATCTTTGTGCACGTAACATGGATCAGTTTTGCACGTGTTTTATCCCCTGCTGGAGAGGCCACTAGGGCTAAACTTCTTTTTCTTGGAGCTGTCTTGTGGGCTTGAAAGTTTTTTCCCTGGATTTATGTATAAGCTAACTCGGATTAGAGGACACAGTATTTGAAGATATGCTGCAGACATGGTGCGAGCTCTGGGCTCAGAGCTCTGCAGGTGTGGAAAGCAGTAAAACCTCAATGCCAACTGGAATTAGTGCAAGTCAGTGAAAAACCAGAAAAGCTTTTATGGTGCTCTTCCCAAATGATCCTCTCAGTACCTTAACACCCTCCTGCCTCAGTTTTTAGGACAAAGCCATGGTTGGCAGACCCTCCCCATGTCTACTGGGTATTTTTGCTTCCCCTTTGCCGGACCGCCTGCCTGGGAGTGTGCAATTACCGGGAATTGCAGTGCACAAAGGGAGATGGCAGAGCAGGGAGAAAAATCCCATAGTTTCATCTGAACGTTTCAATCCAGATTGGCAAGTTCCTTCTGCCAGTGGCGTGACTCATCCCGGGCTTCCTCGCTGGAGGCCACTTCTGGCAGGCCATCAAAGGAGCAGCCCGCGCTTCCAGACCGGAGCTGAACCAGGACCTTCCTGGAGCAAGGGCTGTTTTTCTGGTCCTGGCATCTCTCGAAGTACAGAAGGTGGTGAGATGCTCCCAGATCTCAAGGGAATTGGTGATAAATTTGATGAATTCATCCTGAGGGTGAGAAGGGTTTCTTCTTGCTGCTTTGAGTGAGGCACGTGCCTGTCCAGAGGGTCCTGCCCTACTGAGGATGGGCTGGGAAAGGCCCTTTGAGGTCAATGACACAACCAGCAGAACAGTTTGTTCGCTGCTGGTTTCTCAGGTAGAGCTGATATGCAGGAGTTTAGTGTGGCAGTTAGGAAATTCTTCAGCTAGGAAGGAAATATTTTAGTTTTATTTTTCCTGAGGGCATAGGTAGAGGTGCTCCTTGCTCAGGGCTATGGTGCAGCAGAGACTCCTGCCCTCCTCTCCTTCGTTCTCCTGGTGAAACTGACAATATAAATGCTCCTCCCTTGGTTTTGGTTCAACCAACTTAGCTCTAAATCTTTGAAAGACTAGTTTTGTTTTTCATTTGGAGCAAAGAGTGTGAGGAGCTCCACCAGGAGTTCAGGATTGTGCCACCAGGACCTAGGAGAGCCTGCAGGATGTCACTGGTGGTTTGATGTGAGAACATACTCATGAGCTATACTCTTATTTTTAGGGATTTTTTTCCAATTAAAGCACGTTGTCAAATGTTTTGTAGGTTTCTAGTATTATTTTATAAATTATTTACAGTGTTAAATAGTATTTTTAGGCTTTTTCTACCTTTTTATTGTATCACCATGTGCCCAAATTACCATCACAGGTCTCTTGTGAAGTTGTGAACACTTTTATTGTTTGAGATGGATCTATAGGGTCTATCAAGGAGATGTAGGTCTTGGCACACCTACAGCCTTGGTTGTGGGATATTCTTCATTTGTAGATGTCACGTAAGGGAGAGAAAAGCTGCAGAGAATATGAAAGGGATGTGTAAATATTTAGAGGCTGGTTCTTTCAAATGTGTGGCAGGAGAATCTTGGAATATCATGGAAAGTGGTGGTTTTCCTATTTTTTTTAAATTCCTGAATGGGTTGGAACTGGAGATCAGCATCCTGAGCTGGCAGAGGAGTCAACCCCTTGAACTATCAAGATCTAGAGTTCCACATGAGGAAGAGCCTCAGAGTACCGATTAAAAATGCGAAGTTAATGCAGGGAGGATCTATTGGGGCGCAAGAGAAAAGCAACAAAGTCATATGAAACAAAGACTTTTGCTGCAATGTCCTGGCAGGTCGGGGCAGGGCAAGATTGCCTTTCTGAGATCAGAGGGAAGCTGCTCTGCTGGCTGGGATAAGGGCTTGGAAAGGGAGCTTTAACTCTTTTTTTTTTTTTTTTCAGGATGGATTTATCCCCCTCAATTTTTAATTTATACAGTGACATTCTAAATACCAGGTTGCTCTGATTCCTCTTTTGCTTCTGTTTCATGTATACGTGCCTGTCCTTGTGGTTATTCCATGTGTGTGACAGCGTCCGCAGCACACGGGTGGGGTTGTGGTTTTCATATCACCTCCTTGGTCCGCATCTATCTCCTGCACTCCCTGGAGGTTTGGAGGGCTGCTACGATACTTCAGCAATTTTTCTCATTTTTTCACCTGCTGTCTATGCGTCAGTCTGTGCTTTCCCTCCTTTGTGTTGTGCAACATTTTGCCACAATTTAGGACATTTTAAAACCAAGCTCCCTACTTTGTTTGGTAAAGTCATCAAATTGACATTTTTATTTCAGATTATTTCCCGCAGAGCCCTGAGTTGATTTCTTGCCTGTGTCTGATCAGTCAGCACAACTGTTGAGCATGTGAAGCTTCACTGATTGCCAAGTTCTGTTTTGCTGCTCGGTTTTTGAGTTAGTCCTTTAGCTGAGAGCACTTAAATGCAAAGTATTGCAATTTGTGATGCGCTCGGTGGATCTCAACGCTGAGTTGGGTTTATTTCTAATTAAGATTTTAGATGGTCACCTGTAGGTGGTTGTATGTGAAAACTGCCTAGAGAAAGCCACTGCCTGGGTACGATGTGCTGAAGGAGGTAATTCTTTGTTAGGTCTGGAGTCTCATTTAATTTTGCATGGATTCAGGTGTCTGAATATGCTCAGTGCTGCTGCTGCTGTATTTTTTTCCCTCCTCAGCCTAGTCAAGATGTTAGACCCAGCTTAAATTTTCTCTGTTTCCTATGATTCTCGGTTAACCCTCTTTTCAGGAAATTGGTGGCTTCCTGCAGGCTATTTGTAGTTGCTGCTGGCCGACTGAAGCGAGGTGATGTCTATGCACTGAAATATGATGAAACCCTTGGAAAGACTTGCTTGGAGCTACCAGGATGAGTTTTTTTTGGTTTTTTAAGGCATTGTCGAGGTGAAAGCCCATGGCAGCGGCACTTCATTAATCTTATTTACTGGTGTTTGAAGAATATCTGATGTTATTGTCTGTTCCTTCATATGGGAAATCTAATCTCCACTTGAATTAGCCTTTGTAATAAGGCTCCTGCTTGATAAGCGAGTAGACAAATATTGGGGCCTTGCCACCGAGGGCTTTATCCTTCCCCAAGATAAAGCGGTTGTGCTCGAACGTAGGTTATTCATGCACGGAAAACAGACTTATCAGCATTCCTGAATTGCCCCTGTTGCAGAGACCGGGCACTCCTGCCCCTACACAAAGCCGCATTTAGCTCGACGGCTTCTTCCCTAGCCCAGGAATAAAATATTTTCCTGTTTTCCCACGTGGCCGGTATTTCTGGCGCTGCCTATGGCGTGCATGCAGAAAATGCGTAAAGAATCCGGTGTCCGTGGGCAGATCCCACGTCAGGCCAGGCCTTCCAGCCCCGTGGCTGAAATAAGTGCAGCTTGTTCCCTCGGCGCCTACATGATCTGGCGACCTGGCAAGGAGGAGGAGGGGGTTGGCAAGGGTCAGAAGCAAATTGTTGCCCTTGCACATAAAACCTCTCGTCCATCCTGCAAGCGTGGAGGGAATCCTGGAGGTCCAGCACTTTCTGCCTTGGAACGGAACGAGTGAGTTGGGCTGCCCCAAGCCTCAAAGCTTCAGTGACATATGGAGTCGGTGTCAGAAGGTGACTGGTGTTAGAAAGAGGGAAGATAAAAATTATTTTAAGTCGGGCACTTCTGAAGTGTCTTTATGACTTTCCAGAGCGTTGGTCGTTATGATGTAGATTTTTTGGCTTTCTGGGTGAAAAAAGTGGAGAGAAAACTGCTTCCAGAGATGGTGTTGCAGCTGATGGCAGGGAGCACTAGAATAGAGATGGCAGTAGAGTTAATAGATGGAGGAGGTTTCTCCCTGTCCTTTTACAAGATTCCTGTTGAAGCATTGTGTTATGGGGGAATTCTTTGCAAAATAACACCAGGACACCCCTTGGAGAGCTCCCCTTTGTTCACCTCTTGCAAAGCCAGCCCATGACATGGCCATGCTCAAGATGAATCTGAAAAAAACCCTTTGAAGTTCTTCATCATATTACTGGAGATAAAGTATCTATTCTCACTTCATCCTATTCCTATGTAAACTCGTTAACTGACCTTCTCTGCTTTATATTTCTCCTAATTTGTATTTTCAATGCCCTGATGGGCCATTTGGTGGCTTCAGCGCTCATCTGATTGAATCATTCTTTGTGCTGGTTTATAACGGTGCTTCCGTTTGCTCTGGTTGTGGTGTGGAATGAAGGGAAACCTCGGGGACATAACGGGGTGTTGAGAGAGAGGGGAGGGGGATGTAGGAGGCTGTAGTTGGACAAAATCAGTCTGGATCAGCAGTCAAGTGGGACATACAAAGTAGTCATCAACTTGTGTAATTTTGGTGGAGACAATTCAAAATTCAATTTGAACAGATCATGAAGTATCCATATGTTAATTTTGAAAGCTTCTGTGTGTCTGGATCTTGCTTGGTTTTTCCTCCTGTGAATGTTTGCCAGCAGAACTCATGGGACTAAAACTTCCTAACATCTGGTTGGTCTTGGTCCAGTATTTATCTGCCTGGGTTGTTCACCCTACACCTGAACTGGTGAGCAGAGTCCTTAGGCATGGAGAATATGAATGCTCTCCTTTGGAAACTTCCCCAGGCCTTGATGTCGAATGCTCTGTAGGGGTGTCAGCCTGACAGCATTTCTGGTAGTTGGTGTGATGGACCTCCACTTGACTCATTTGGACAAGCTAACCACTTTTCTACCAGCCTGATCCAAAGTCAGAGTCCCACCATGGACACGTTCAGCCAGAGTTTTGGCCAGCTGCTCGTGCTCTTGACACATGAAGTGTAAAAAATACTCGCCATCCCTAGAAAGGTTTTGAGTTGGCTGGTTGTCTCCCTGGTAAGTCCACTTCAGTTTTGACTTTCCTCATTCCCAAACATAGAAAGCAGTGACCAGATGATCACAGGGAAGGAGTGTTGGAGGATGCGACCTCCTCGGCAGGAACGTGCCGTCCCTGTTACTTTTTTTGGCTCAATTCAGTGCTTCTCATTTTCTTCTGAAAAACCAGCTGGTTTAACTTCCCGTAGCAACACCGCCCAAAAAAACCCCGAACCCGGCAGTAAAGGACAACCTGAAAGGCGACGTCATGGAGGGCTGTGGCAAGGACGTGCTGGGATGCAGTTAATTTATTTATAAAATCAAATTAAAAGCATCTTTGCCACAGCTGCTCATCAGAGGAGCTGTTTTGATTTATGTTCTTGCATCTTTTGCTTCCGAGATGAGACCCAGCGTGGCTGAATGATGAGATTCAGGAGAATACGAGCCAAACAGATGCACTTCAGAAAATGAAACTTCAATCTTGGATTTACTTAGCTCATTTCCTGGTGTCATTACCCTATCCGGATGATGAATGTGCCTAGTTGTGGGATCCTACACTGAATACATTTTGAAACGTTTTTTTTTTTCACGCTCCCTTCTGTGGATCTCATCACGCAGCCGAGCGAATCCATTTCAGGCAGTTTCATTTCCATACCATATGTTGTTCAAGGCGTTCTGGAGGGATAATTATGGGGACATAATTTGCTTTCCTGTGTGATGCCAAGATGTGCTCTGCTTTTCAGGTACAGGGGGAGGCACACGTGTCCTCCGAGAAGCTCGGAGGTGACTTGGCAAGTCGTTGAAGTCTTGATGACTTTCTGAAGGTTCTGTCTCCTGTTGTCTTTTAGAGGAGTCAGGAAGGACGAACGCGAGGACAAGGCGATCATGTACTCACTCTGGAATGTTTATTAGACTTACTTAACCCCCCACCCCGCTAGTGGGATGTTTTCCTTAAAGAGCAACCGTCATTTCCATAACATTAATTATTGGGGAAGGTAGGAATGTAAATATTGTGGTGAATTTAACGGATTGAGGATCTTTCCTGCTCAAATCCCCCTAGCTAAGTGTTAATGTAAATTCTAGAACTGAATTATGTACTCGGAGAAAGCCCAATCCCTTTCTGGGTTTTTTTCCTACCTAACAAATTTTTCCTATCTAACAAATCGTGAAGAACAAACTCAGATGCAATTGTGAATGGCTGCCAAGGCTTCACTAATTTACCCAAATTACTGGAGCAATGCACTGAAGTTGACAAATTTAGCAGCATCTGGATGGTACTAAAGAAGTTGAAACAAATCTGTTTTATGACTGTCTTTGAGCAAAGTTTGTTTCAATTGGTTTGTGTTAGAGGTGGACAAGTTGTCCTTGGACTAAAGCTGTGACTGAAATTTGGAGGAAAAATACTCAGCTGGATTATTTGGTAATTTAGGCTAGGAAATCTCTTCCTTGCACACACTTCCATTGGGTTTGGGGTTTTTTTAATTGAAATTTGATTTTTTTTACTGATGAATGGAGCCAGAATGAATGCAAACCAGAATGCCAGTATATTTTTTAACTTGACAAAACAGTGCAGCAAGAACACTTATTTCCCATGTAGGACTTATTTTTACTGCTTTTGTAGAAATTAATGTCCTTTAATATAAGTTATGAATTCATGGTCTTAGTAGAGAAGAAATTTTTTGAAAATATGTCTGCTGATAATTGGCATTATAAAAGAGATTGAACAATTAAAAAGGGATGGTGTGTAACGGATGGTGTCCTGGCTCATGATGGGGTTGGAACGAGATGATCTCTAAGGTCCCTTCCAACCCAAAGAACCCTTGTGGGATTCTCTAATCACTGGGAGCAGCTTTATTCCATCAAATCTGTTGCTGTATTTCACACTATTGAGGCTGAAACCTCTACCGAGTTGATTTCAGGACTGAGGCTGGGATCTAAGTGATACAGGGATAAAGGTGACAAGGGAGACTTGCAAGGAGGGATGTCAGTGGTTAGATGATAAATCAGCGAAGAATCCCTTCAGTGGTAGCAGTTTGGAAGATGGAGATGTAGGATGTACTTTCCTCCTGGCAACATGAGAACCTGGGGTGACTTTTGATGGGGGGAATCCTAAACCAGCAGGTTATGGAATGTGAGGACAAGGAACTTGGTCTTGTCTTTTACTCTCCATTAAATTAAATAAATTTTTTAAACCCCCCAAACCTCTATTTCAGAGAAACATGTTTTCATATGGGCAACAACCAAAAGCCCTCATCCATTAAAACATTACCCTTCAAACCTGATCATCCTTTAAAGGTCAGGGTTAAGGATGTTTAAGTCAAATTGCTGATGAGTTTTACCACAGACTTCATTGGAAAGGCTCAAGGCAAGTGGAAAATCCCTCAGGCTCAGGTGTAAAGTCAGCAAGGACAAGCAGGAGCAGAACAAATAGGTTCCTCTGTGTCTGTCAGACCCCAAACACTGACAGCATAAACACATTTATGCCCTTAAATGTCTGGGAAGATTTGGATTGCTTTCTGCCTGCAGCCAGGGTATAGACAAGGATAACAATCCTTGGCTGGTTTTCTGCAGAAAGGGACTTTTGACTGAGGATGAAAGATAGGATAGGGTAAAAAACAAGTTTTCTGTCCTGAAAAGTCAGTTAAATCTCAGGTTTCTGGTCTGAATTGTGGTCTGTGATTCCTGTGCTCACAATATAGGTGGACTTGGTATATTGGGACAGAATTTTATAGGGAGGTACATGAGGATGGGCCTGTTGTGAACAGAAAGAACTTTTCATATCGTTTAATATCTGAAAAAAACCCCAAACTAATACAGACATTGTGAAAATATCAGGGATGGTAAAGAAATCAGGTCTGTTTTGGTCCTGTCTGAACAACGAACAATAACCTGGCATTCATCCAACAAACCAAGACAAGTCCTCCAAACCTTTCTGCTGAGATCCCTGTGCCATAAATCCCTTTTTAGAGCACTTTGAATTTTTCCTTAGTGTATTTTGAAGTTTACAGGGGTGACACACCTGCACATTCTTCCCACCGTGCTCACGCCGGCAGCTAATCCCGGGAGCTCTGGGCACGTCGGACTCAGGCTGTGTCTTCCCGTGGCTGATGAGAGCTGAGAAGTGGCATCTGCTCCGGACACTCCGATGGCTGCGGGGTGAAGGGAGAGGGGATGGATTGTTGGATGTCATGGCCCCGGGCACCTGCCTGTTGTGGCAGTGGCGCTGTCCTAATGTTTCTAATTCTGCTGGTGAAATGGAGTGGAAGCAATTCCAAAACCCAATAGGTTGAATATTCTGGGGTTTTTTTTATTATTTTATTGCTGAACCTCCTTTTCATCCCCCACCCCTCCCTGTTCCATAATGACCTTACTTTGCCTGCAGTGAGAAAATTGAACTAATTTTGTTGACTTGTCTTTTTAAACACTCATTATTGGATTTGCCCGACCTCTTTTTCTGCTGTGGAGAGTTGTGCTGGCCTTGTGCCAGTGGAATAATTCGTTGTAATCTGAAAGCATTCTGTTAAAAGGATTTACTGTCCCCCTCCCCAAACTTCTGCTTTACATAAAACGATTCCTGGGGAACTTTGAGGTGTGTTGGTAGTTGGGGAGATGAATGTTTTGAAATAAATCTTTTGAGTATGAAAAAGATAAGACACATGCACGGGACTGGAAGTATTTCACCTGGAGTACTTGCAATGTAGTGAATATGAATTAAAGATTTAATAGCTTGAGAAAAGTAAATTGTGTAATATTTTTAGGCAGGATTTTGGAATATGCTGGTGAACTTCAGGGAGAGGTTTGTGATACAACATCATATTTTAGTGTGGCAGAAAGTATGGGTTCTCTTTTATGATCGATGTTGGATTCTCCTAAACGTGTTGGAGAAAGCCATATATTTTCTAAGTGAAGATGTGCTTGTGGAAAACCACCGAGATCTGAATATCTGGAGGGCCTGTCATTCCCATCTCAGTTGTCCTTCATGTAAATAAAAGGTGGAAATGAAGCCACTCGTGTCACCTGAGCCTGTTCCACCAGGATCAGCATCGCGTTTCAGTTTCTCCAGATAACGCACGGCTGACCTTGGCTGTGTCCTGTCCCTTCCCAAGGGTGGCGATGCCAGGTTTAGGAATTGTTTCAAGCTTGTGGAAGCTAATTGGTTGCTCATAATAATTTTTAAAGAGCTTCAAGAAACTTAAGGATTATGTTTATAACCAATTCTTCACTGTGAGTTTGCTCAATGCAGAATTGTCTTTTTCTGTACTGATGGCACAGAAAGTATCTAAAATATACTTAATATTTTTTATTAAGGAAGAGGCTTAAAACCCAAGTGTGCTGCAGTTTTTAGAGGGATGTTTGTCTCTCATCTCCTGTGTCAGGTGTAATTGACGGTTTTCTGCACTAAGATAGGGACCTCTGTGTGTTTTGTGGGAAGGAGGTGCCTCTGCTTTCACTGGAACATGGGAGAGGAAAATTGGGATGGACAGGTTGGCACATGGTGAAAAGTAAAAGGTGAGAGGGCCCGACGACTTTCTCTGGGAATAACCCAGCAACCACAGCTTATACTCCTTCAGTAATTATAGAATCACCTCAGACATGTTCAAAGCCAAGGTGTCCCAGGGGAGGCTTTAGATTTAGAGCAGGTTTTGTAGGAAATGAGCACAGGAGTTGGAAAGGAGATGTTCACACGGCACTGGGCACCCCGTTTCGGGATAAGGGCGATTATCCGCCGCCTGCAATTAGGGCAAATCCGTCACCGGAGCCGCTTTGGGAGCGGCCGGCGGAAAATGCGGGAACAGATGTTGGAGAAGCACTCTGGCAGACCTGGCTTAGAGGAGCTTCTCTTTCTCCCTGAGATGGTTCAGCTTGGTATGGGGAATTATCTTGGAGATGTTTAATACTGGGCTGCTGCAATCTGTCATCTAATTTCTTCAGCCATCTGAGGATGCCTGACCTCTCCGTGCTCTATGCTCTGGGGCCGTTTGTTTTCCCTTTGTTTTAATCTTCCCTTTATGAGGATGGATCAGGTCAGAATTTCTTTTTCATAGCAGTTCTCTACCCAAATGAAAAATCGTGCCTGCCAATGAAAAAAAATTTAAAATCTCACCCCCAACATCATACTCTGGATGGAAAAATAGTCCTAAAGACAAGGGGGGACACATGAGAAAAAGCAAATCCACTGTGCTAGTTTGAATATGCTCAGGTTTAACTTGTGTTCACTGAAGCATTGAAATCATTCCACTGTCAGTCGGTGAATATTTTGATTTTTGCTGCTTGATCTCCCAAGAAACCAGATCTTCAGCTTCCAGATGAGATGGGTTGGTTTTTTTTTTCCAGAGAATATAATGAGATACAGACTGTTATCTCAATCGACTTAATTGCTACCTTATTGGATAAATACAGTGATTTATGAAATAATTTTATTTTCCAGAAGGCGCTTTTGAATTTTATTTTCTCCACAGCCACATTTGTCTGCTCCCCAAATTTGTGTCGAGCTGTAGCTTGGCTGGGAGAGGTGGAAGCTCTTACTCAAGTGCAGAATGAAATCCTGATCACAGCTGTGATGTTGTTCCAGCTTTTGCCCCAAACTGGGAAGATTCAAATGAAATGCAAAGTCTGTGTATGTCTTTGTTCCTCAGTGTCATCTTAGTCCTTGTTTGTAGGTTCTGTCTGTCCTTATTTGTGTTGGGTGGCTGTAGGGATGTACCTGTTTCCCAGGTTTGGAAACCAGGGATGCTTTCCTCCTAATCCTATCAGTGATGTACAATTAGCACAAGGTGTGGGAATCCCCATAAACAGCTTTAAATAACCCAGAGGCACCATAAAATACATGTTTATTACAGCAAAATGCTGGGTCAGAGCATCTGCTGTAGATCCTTGATAATTTACTGCTTCTTTCATTTTAAAAAGGTGAATTATGGCATTCCTAATGGATGTATTGATTCCCTGATGCCGATCACCAAACATCTCTGAATTTCTGCAGCCTCCAGTCAGTGTCTCTGATCCATCAGGAAGAGCAATAACCTGAGGACCTTAAGGAGGAACTGAATTTTGCTTGTCCAGGGCTTCAAGTTCTGCTCAGATGAGACCCCACCTGCCAAGCTGCCTCCAACAACCAGAAGGACCTGGAGCTGCTGGAGTGAATCCAGAGGAGGCCGTGGAGCTGCTCCAAGGGCTGGAGCCCCTCTGCTCTGGAGCCAGGCTGGGAGAGCTGGGGGTGCTCACCTGGAGAAGAGAAGGCTCCAGGGAGAGCTCAGAGCCCCTGCCAGGGCCTAAAGGGGCTCCAGGGGAGGGACTGGGGACAAGGGAAATGTTTCAATTAAATACTTCATTAGCTCCTGCTTTTTTTGGTTTGTTTTTTTGCTTCTCTGTCTGATATCAATGTTTTCAAAGAACTACAAAGCCTGTGTTTCAGGTAGCTGCGAAGAACTATTTTTAGTGTAGCTGTCAGCTCTAATTCAAGGGATTTTTCAGTACTTCTTGCATTGTGAGAAGGCTTTTGTGTTTGGTTTCATGTCCTGATGCTTTCAGAACACTCTTCCTCAAGTTTAAAAGCTGCTCTTGTGTTGTGGCATTTGCCTGACAGTTTAATTTTCAGATAGAATATATTGGTTTGTGATTCATTTAAATCCAGCATCTCATCCCTCGTGTTGCTTGTAAATTATCATCATCTGTGGGCTGAATATTTTTTATAAATATGGCCTTTAGAGGAAAAAGGCTATTTTTTTTTTCTGTGAACTAGTTGCTGAAAGTCTTGTTTAAAGTATGACTAATCCTGTTTGGTGTTTGTTTTGATTTTGGGGTGTTTTTTGTTTTTTCCTTCCTTTGTAAGGTAACTAAACAAGGTCTGGCAGTACAGTTTTAATATTCTTTTCCCTTTGATCTTCGACAGCACAATTCTGAGTGCTCTGAGATCTGTTCCTTGTGCTGTTTGGGCTGTGCAGAGAATCTATAGGTTGCTGTCAGCCTTAAATCAGTCTCTGGATAATAGAATCCTGTTCCTGCATGGACCAGGGGGCAGAAGGATGCTTTCATGTTGGTGCTACAGGATTTTCAGTAGTTCTGCATTGAAAAGAAACACTAATTTTGGAGGATTTTGAGCTGCTTGGTTTAAAGGAGTGGAGGGTTACCTGTATGGTCTGGCTACAGAGATCAAATCCATAAAATAGATCAATTATTTATAAGTTACTTATATTATTCTGCTAAAATCTGTAGGTTATTAAATATCACTAAGCTGTTTGAGACACTGAACGTGGAGAGGAGACAGATAACAAATGGCATCACCTCTTACTTAACATGAAACTAAATCCAGTCAGGAGCAGTCTCTTGATTTCCTGATGAGGCTGCAGCTCCTGCTGCTGAGGGCTGACCTTCACTGAGTGCAGAGAAGATGATTCTCTGTGGGGAAATGATTTCATCGCCCATGGAAAACGGGAAGGAGGTGCAAGGACAAGAGGCAGCCGAAGGGTGAAGTTAGTTGAAGATTGCCTTCGTTTCAGGAGGGTTTGAAAGAATGAGGATGGGCTGGAGGGGAAGCTTCGGTTATTTTGTTTGGAAAATCAGACTTGTAGCAGAAGAAACCAGCAGCTGCAGGGGCACATGGCACTGTAAGATTAGGGACTCCCAAAAATAACTTTATTCCTTTTCAGATGCTTGATAAAAGCTGGATTGTAGTGTTGCTTAAGAAGTAGGAGACAGAGCCGAAAGATTGGAGAATCAGCCTTCTAAACTCTCGTTCATTAACAGGTGTGTTCTACCTAAAATGGGAAAAATTGGGATTTGGCTGCTGCCCAGCCAGAGTTAATTATTATCGTTCATTTTGATCTTGAGCAGTAAATGTCCTGTCCGGAGGAAAGTTGGAATCGTCTTGGCAGAAGAGCAAGCTCATGGGTTTGTGTTGGTGGGTCGCAGGTAATAATTCTTGTGAAATGCAATAAAATTGTGCAGGGAACACTGGAAAATTTTATTTGAAATTGACTGTTTGCCAAAAAGAGTTTTCTATGAGAAGGCTTTAAAACCATCCCTTCCTCGCTATCGGTCATGGTCCATAATCCTCCATAAAATGAGGAAAGGGAGAACATCAGTAACCACATTATTACATCTTCTCCTGGCACTATTGCACTTAAATTTGACTTTGCTCCTAAGCTGAATTATCTTCTTCATAATAACTTCAAAGCTCCTAAGACTACAGGAAAAATATCTGAAATTATTAATTATTATTTGACCCAGTATTCAAAAATAACGTAGTCACATTCAGTTATGTAAATTGTCCCTAATTTTATATTTTTAGGGAAATACAGCACAGGTATTGTCACTTCCATCGTGATTTAAGGTTTATTTTCCTGTGTCCACAATAAGTAAGGCTGAGAGGTGTCAGTGTTTGTCTTGTGCTGGAAGTGGGCTGAGTTTCCCAAGGACAGAGAATGTTGAGGAAGATCTATGGGAGGCCATGATACTTTAACCCAACAAAATCCTTTGGCACGGGTCTATATATTGATACTTATCAGTATATTGATATATGGAGTTGATATAGATCAATATATATTTATAGGGCAATGTTCAAAATACTCTGCCATTTCATCATACAGGTGAGAAATAATTTCTTGGTGATAACATATAAAAATTTTTTTTTTAATGAGCTGCCCTTTATTTCTGTTATCTTTGGAAATTTCCTATCGCTGCGATTTGGTGGCATTTAGGTGCCAGCACAATGTATTTGTGCAATCCTTGGTGCTTCTGGAAATGCTTCTGCCTTTTGCTCAGCTGTTATTTCAAGTGTGGTGCTTGTTGGAGCTGGAAGTGGTCCTGGAGTGCCTCCACATCCTTCAGTGAGCTTCCTTTTCAGCACGACAGTCCTCAGGCTGCTCCCAGCACCTGCAGCGCTGCATTAGGAGGAGAAGGATCCCTTGATTTCCCCAGGTTTTGTTCTCTGAAGCTCTTGAGCTCCTCTAGGATAGAAGCACCTTGTCCTTAACGCTGGTGTAATTCCTGAGCTCTCAAAAGGTATTTTCTGCAGCTATTTTGGGGCTGGAAGACGCTCCTTGGTGTGAATTCCTTTAGTCCTTGGCAGTCGTCGCTCTGCTCTTACACTTCATATCCTTCATTTTTAACAGCTTCAAAAATGTTTTTATTGTAAGTGCTGCTGGTTTTCAGGCTCTGTATGTGAATTTTTAGCTGCAAACTAAAATATAAATAGCTGGGCACATGCCTGTAGAGCTAAAAGGGAGATCCTGAGTCCATTTACAGTTTCTGCAGCCGTCTCTGTGCTTGCCGGCTCTGCTCTGCGCCGCGCCTGCATCAGTGTGGGATTTGAAAGTGATCTGTGTTTTCGGGACATCAACTCCAGATTTGTTTCCAGTCGGACTTCCAGAGGCTGAACTGCTCTGTGTCCACCCGTGAGGAGCAAATCCAACCAGTCAGGTCGGAAAATCTGATATTTTGGCTGTTCATGTGAACAGAATTGCTGTGTTGGTGAGGGATGCTCTGTCTGATGATGATGCTGGAGCCTGGAGTTAATCCAGGAAAACCTGAAGGGGCTCTAAATGTAATTCTATCAGTTTTATGAATGACAGATTTGTCTTGGTGTTTGGAACAGGGTTGTCCCACCTCTGGCCACTGACTACTTCATTAGTCATTAGGAGCACCAAAACAACCTGTAGCAAGGATTTGTTGCCCTGGAGGACTCAAAACACTCGGGACACACCAGGCTCTTCCTTTAGTTTCTGCCTTTTTGTTAATCCCTGCCATTCACTGACAGTTCCCATTAGTCATATAGGGAATGTGGGAGCAGAAAATGAAGTTAAACAGGTGCCACCATTGCAGCCGGAGAGAGGAACCAGCAATTCCTTTTGTTTCTTTAAATTTTAAGGTTTATATTACTATTTTGTTGGTTTCTGGCAAAAAAAAAAGCCAAGGGAGCAGCTGGAGGATCCCATTCTCTGTGTAGGGGCATGTTTTGTGGGAACAGAAGTGCTTCCAGAAGTCAAGATTCAGTGACTCAAATCCGAAGCTCAAGAAAGAGGAACGATCCGGGGCAGGATTTCTTTGCACTGTTTTTTTGGGTTTCCCAGCATCACGCAGAGAAGCTGTGACGGAAGCAAAGATGGAAGTCACTTCTCCCATGCAGCTGCCTCAGTCAAGACCTCATCAAGCCTTCTTGTAGTTCCTTTATTTAATTTTCATTTCTTTGGCACCTGTCTGTGCCTTTGGTAGCATCTCCAGCCGGTGAGGCAGGAATCATGCAGGCAGGAGCTTCGTTCACTGCATAGCCCAGATTAATTCCTTGGATGCTGATTCATTCCCTGCACAGAAGGTGCTTTGACCTCAAGGGAAAGCATAAGTGATCGTGTTGTTATTCACGTCCTAATTCAGTTCCTCCTTCATCAGAAACGTTTGTAACATTTTAGGAGTGACTCGTTTCACAACAGCTTTTCTTGTAATTTTTTTTTATTTCCGTTTTCATTTTGTCTCAGCTAAAAGGTCTGGTGGGAGCTGAGAGATTTCCACAGGAGATGCTTCAGCAAGAATGTGGTGGATAGCAACATCCTCACCCACTTCCCAGTTTTTAGAAGAGGAACCACTGAGCAATTGTCATACCATGGGGGACTACCAAAACCTCCAGACAAGGTGATTCCAGGCTCTGGAAGGGGTTATTGTCCACTGAGGTGCTTTATGTATCCATGGACTTCATAATACCGGTGTCTGATTAAAGTATGGGGGAACCAAGCCCATCTCTGAAAGAGAGGGGGAAACACCTCCAGTGCCCAGCAAGGAGCTCCCAGGTGCCAAATGGAAACTCAAGTGTCATCCTCCACTATCGAAGTGAACACACAAGGAGGTGACAGAGTTGCTTGAAGTGCTGAATAAAACTGAAAGACACAGGGAAAAACCAGCCCGATACGACTTGCCTCAAATTTTTCAGGCCATGGAAGAAGCTGTTGAGCTCAGGAACAACTTAGAGAACACTTGCAACCTATTTTAGTTCCAGTGTGGGCAGCTATAGGTCTTTGGGAATGATTTACATAGGGTGAGCTGTGTCACTGTTTCTTTTATGTTCTGGGAATCCCCCTCAGAGGCTGAGTAGGCATCTCTGGCTGTACAGACACCTTTACTTCCAGTAATATTCCCTTCTGCTTGAGGCAGGATGGGTGACACTGACCAAGGGTTGACTATGGCTCTTGATAATAACAGCCAAACCCCAGTTTACAAATCTGACTTGGACTGGGGACATCGAGAATGTTTAACTCAAAATCACTTTGCAGGTGTTTGCAGGAAGTGAAAGGACACCAAATTTTTAGGTTCACCCACATTTGCCTTGAACTCAAGCAAGACAAAGCAGGTTTAGCAAAGGAGAAGAATTTCTTTCTTTCAAAGGAATTGGGACCAAATGGAACACTTTAAGGGGAGAGGGAAGAAGCCCCTGAAGCAGTCAGATGTGTCATTGGGAAGTTGCTGCTGGCGCCTGTGTGTCCTCACTCTTGGTGCCTGCGGGGCTTTGTTTTGGCTCGGTGCTGGGTCCAGCAGGGTCCTGTGCTGCTGCAGAGCCTCTGGGAGCGTGTCTCCACTTCTGCTTTCATTTTCTGTTCTAATTTGAGTTGTCTCACTGCTTTGGCATCTTACTTAGGTGCCTCAGTCCAAATAAACTGCTCTGAAATTCAGCCAAAAGACCTTACTTCTGTATGTGGACAATCCTGGAGTGCTAATGGGTATTTTTTCCCCCATCCAAGCTTATCATCCCTTAACAAGTAAATTTGAATTGTGATTACAAATCAAGTTGAAGACATTCCTGCTCATTGCAGGAGGGCTTGACTAGATGACCTTTACAGGTCTCTTCCAAAACAAACCATTCCAAGATCTCTGTAATGCTTCCAAATCTCACTTTTCCTGTGATAGAACTTTCATTCTTCTGGATGAAAATAATTTTAGAGAAATTTTGCACCTCACTTCACTTCCCCACACCAATACCTGGGTGCATGAATCTGTGTTTTGGGTACCACCACCTCCTGCGCTTGCACACAAGGTTCTTTGAGAGGGGCCCACGTAGGTGATTAAGTGACAATAATAATGTTTCTCTCCCATCAGCAAACATTGGGAAGAGAAAAACACGGTGAGCATGGAAAAGGAAGATGATAAAAGGAGAGGGTTAAGTGTTAGGCAGATTCTGAAAGGAACTGACATGTGAAACGGTGCAGTGATAACCAAGATTTTGAGCTTCCACCTGGGTATTCCTCCTGTGTGTAGCTGTCACAGATGTGTCGGTCTAGCATCAGTTTTGATGTCACCAAGGTGTTATTTTGGGTACCAGCAGCACGAGGCTGTTGGCTGCTGCAGGAGAAACAGCCGGAGAGCTCTTGTGCCCGTAGATTCAGATTAAGCAGTGAAGTGTGTTTAGACTGGCAGCTTCTGTATCAGATTTTATAAATTTATCTATAGCAGGAATTACTGCACTGCACAGTGTGTGTTGGGACGTGCCGGTCGATGGATAAATCCAGAGAACCTGGGTTTCCTGAGAACCGAACCCTGAGGGTTGGGAATGGGGAGAAAGTTTCCCTGTTTCTGTAGTCCCTTGCCAGCTTAGGGGATGTTATAATAAACCCAGTGAACTTTGCTTCCAGAATTGCCCCTTTAGCAGCCTCAACGCTGACACTGATCCCTGTTTTTTCCAAATCGTTCAGTATTTGGCAAACTCTGCCCATGATTTCAGGCTTTAGCTGTCACAGATTATTTATGCCGGGTTCGGATGCTTCCAGTGGACAGTTTGTTTTGGATTTTTGCCACGTGTTGCTAACGCTGTCCCTGAAAATGAAGATACTGAGGCTAGTCTTTCTGAATGGGTATTAAACTGTGGTCAAATAGCAAAAGATCACATAGAATGTAAAAATCAACCAGTATTTACATGTTTAGTGTCTGTACAAAGCCTAATTGGCAATCAAAGTTTTAGTCTTTTTCTGTCAACCTGCTAATAATCAGATGATTATTGTCAGTTTTATCAGGACCTCTGAGCCTTCCCCTTGGAAATAGTAATTTATTCTGTTATGTACGAGAACCCAAGTAATACAATTAATTTATAACCATGTTTGGAGGTTGTGCTTTTTTATGTTGGAAATAAAACTATGTTAGTGTAGTAAAATTGAGCAAAATCAGCATTCAGGGTTAATTTGAGAAGAATCTTCATTAAAGCATAGAAAATGGAAAAGGATATAGAAAATATTAGGCTGAAAGTATATGGTCAGAGGGCTGGAGCCCCTCTGCTCCGGAGCCAGCCTGGGAGAGCTGGGGGTGCTCACCTGGAGAAGAGAAGGCTCCAGGGAGAGCTCAGAGTCCCTTCCAGGGCCTAAAGGGGCTCCAGGAGAGCTGGAGAGGGACTGGGGACAAGGGATGGAGGGACAGGACACAGGGAATGGCTTCCACTGCCAGAGGGCAGGGATGGATGGGATATTGGGAAGGAATTGCTCCCTGGGAGGTTGGTGAGGCCCTGGCACAGGGTGCCCAGAGCAGCTGTGGCTGCCCCTGGATCCCTGGCAGTGCCCAAGGCCAGGTTGGACATTAGGGCTTGGAGCAACCTGGGATAGTGGAAGGTGTCCCTGCCCATGGCAGGGGGTGGAATGAGATGAGCTCTAAAATCTCTTCCAACTCACACCATTCCATGATTTTATATTGACTTAAAATGCCATAAATGTTTCCTTTCATAGGCGTGCGGAGTCCATTAATTTTTGGCCAGAGCGTTCCCAGGAGTTTGCAGTAGGCAAAATGTATAAATGACTGAAGTGTAGCATCATTTCTGCATGTTCACCTGTAAATGTAAGCAGGCAGCGACTCTAAAGGCCTTTAATTAAAATAGTGCATAGAACAAGCATTAGTGGGTGGCAAAATACAAACTTTGTGTCATTCTTTTCTTGTTCCCATTTAATTTTTTATGTCTAAATGCAAAAATATAATTAATTTTTCAAGTCATGTAATAGCCAATACAGCAGCCTGCTGGAATGGTTGTCGTTAGGAGAGCCTTTCTCCCTGACATATGCTAATTACCTCAGGACGGATATTTCATGGCATTATTTTCTCCAAAGCGCTTTGGAAGAGCCGACTGCGTGCACGAGGCGTGCTGGATGCTGAGCAGGGCCAGGCTCATGTGCGGCAGAACACGGGAGACCACAACCAATTAACTTCATTAGCGTTGCTTTGACCTCCAGCAACACTCTGAGCCATGTTTGGGGTTGTTACCAGTAAACCTTGTGGCACCCCTGGGATTTACAAGGCTCGAATTAACAAGGCTTTGCTTTCTGATCTCGGAAGCTTCTGGTCTTTGAGTGGTTTTGGGGGGGGGACTTGGCTCTTCTGCATCCCCAGAGTTGCTGAAGCTTTTAGCATCTCCGTGGGGTTCACGCTTGGCTTGCGATCCTGCGGGATTCAAGTTGTTTGGATGCAGAAGGCACAGATGTTTGTTGTTACACCAATTCCATGCCGAATGAACATCTCTAGAGATGTTTGGGTGGGTGGGGTGGAGTGGCCTGATGCTTTGTAGCGTATTTATTGAGTGTGCAGGAGGGAGGAGGCAAGGTCAGTTTGCTCAAGGTAACCAACTTAAAGTCCTGTTTGCACTTCTCACGTGAGTCAGCAATCTTGAATACGCTCTGATAACATCAATAAAAATAGCCAGCCCTCCTGGCCTGAGCTTTGAAGTAAAATCTGGGTGAGGAATTATTGAGCTTTAGTATGGTGGAGGGTTTGTTCCCCCCTTCTTGATGAAAAGCTGATGCTGGAGTTGCAGAGCTACACAAAGCAAGCCCAACCCAGCACTTCCCTGACATCATCCCTGTTGCATCTGTGCCTGTAGTAAAGCCATAGGAAAGCAGCTGGAACACTTCCCGGTGTATAATGTATGTCCTGCTACCAAGCAATGCGCCGTGAATCCCTGCCAGATGTATTTCACTGGGACATATTAATTTCTGTGCTTTGAAGTGCACGTGGCTGGGGATAATATACTTAATGAAATATTGGAGCGCGAAACAATACAGCATAAAATAGCACTGTTCATTTGAGGGCCTCAGAAATGAAACAATTCTCCAAATCCCAGCCTTGGAGTGGATGTAGAAGGTGAGGGTGGCTGTACTTGGACTGAAGGTTCTGGATCTGGGAACGTTGGGGAGACTGCAAGGACAGGGTGACCAGTGAAATGCTTTCTCTGAATACTCTTTTCAGCATCAAATATCTGGAGTTCCCTAAACCTGTTGTGGGTTTTGACTTTGTGTTTTTTGACCCTTCTTGAGCATTTTGTTGATGCCATGAGGGAACTGTCATAGTTGTGAGGTCTTGCTCCAGTGGGGCAGTGCTCAATGGAAAGCTCAGTGTTACACATAACCTTGGGATGTGCATCCTGTAAACTTTCATCTGTATAAAGTGTCACTGTCACCTGATGGCCCAGACCCTGGTTCTGAGGGTCCTGCTTTTCTCCCGGGTTCCCTTTTGTCTTTCTATTGGAATAACTCCTAACATCTTCCAGGGCAGTTTGGAGTTTGTTAGAACTGGCGGAGAACTGGGGCCCTTTAGCTCTGCATTTGCTTTAGTTTGGGCCTGCTGGTGGTGTGTTATCTTCTTGTAGTGGTGAAGTTAAGAAATCAGCTGCATTTGCTGTTTCAGTGCCAAAGATATGTGTTTGTTTGGTCTGAAGCAGTACAAGAGAAATAAAAAGTGTGATGTACGAGGGAGTTGGTTGCAATAACTCATATCCAGTGTGAGATATGGACATCTCTGAAAAATAGTGACTTGGTAGGGGCAAAAGTGCTGCTGATTAAATCTTCATGGGTTCCAAATCGCCTGTACAGGAAGGAAAGGAGTTTGTCTACTCTTCTCTGGCACAGGACCATGGAAAAATATATCGGGGGCAAGGCCAGGTGTGCAGGGGAAGGTGATGGTCATTTTGTTTTAGCAGCTAAAATTTGTGGGTGCTGAGTACCATGCACCCATGAGATTGATTCAGGAGGTCGTCTGGTGTGTTGCTCACAAAATTTTCACTGAAAATCTGAGGGTCTTTCTGGTACCTCAGATTGGGGGCAAAATTAGCAAAAGCTTGAGGTGCTGTGGGAGTTACATCTGAGGAGGGGGAGCCTGTGTTGTGTGCACAGTGTTATCTGCTACAGCTTTGGGGTATTTGGAGGATAACACCTAACCTGGTTTTATTCTGGTTTTTTTCAGCCTTGCTAACATGATGACCTGACAAGATACGGCACGGTCCTGACTATGCAGTGCAGGGACTGATGGGAAAGGATCCAATATGAGTGTGAATGATGTTGGAGGCAGACGACGCTTTGAGGATAGCGAGTACACGCTGCACATCTACCCCGGGAGCATCGCAGAGGGGACGATCTACTGCCCCATCACCGCCAGGAAAACGTCCACGGCCGCCGAGGTGATCGATTCGCTCATCAACAAACTCCAGCTCGAGAAAACAAAATGTTACGTGTTGGCCGAAGTGAAGGAGTTTGGAGGGGAGGAATGGATCCTCAACCCCACGGACTGCCCGGTGCAGCGCATGATGCTGTGGCCGCGCATGGCGCTGGAGAACCGCATCAGCGGCGAGGATTATCGCTTCCTGCTGCGGGAGAAGAACCTGGACGGCTCCATCCACTACGGGAGCCTCCAGTCCTGGCTGCGGGTGACGGAGGAGCGGCGCAGGATGGTGGAGCGGGGCTTCCTCCCCCAGCCCCCGCAGAAGGACTACGATGACTTGTGTGGTCTGCCGGACCTGAACGAGAAAACGCTCCTGGAAAATCTCAGAAACCGCTTCAAGCAGGAAAAAATCTACACCTACGTCGGCAGCATCCTCATTGTTATTAATCCCTTCAAGTTCCTACCTATTTATAACCCCAAGTATGTCAAGATGTACGATAACCATCAGCTGGGGAAGCTGGAGCCCCACATTTACGCTGTGGCAGATGTGGCTTACCATGCTATGCTCCAGAGGAAGAAGAACCAGTGCATCGTGATTTCAGGAGAGAGCGGCTCGGGAAAGACACAGAGCACCAACTTTCTGATTCATCACCTCACCGCCCTCAGCCAGAAGGGATTTGCCAGCGGAGTAGAACAGATTATTCTTGGAGCTGGCCCAGTGCTTGAGGTAAGATGGAAGTGATAGTAGTGTGGAAATGTTTTAACGGTGAAAAAAAACCAAACCCGAGGAGTTGGTGTTTTATTATGACACTGCTCTGGGGTTATCTGTTAAATACTGATAAAAAAGTGACAACAGCACTAGCAATGAGAGAAGGTTGTGTTTCCACCTATAGAATCCTACCTGCTTCCAAAAAAAGAGGACATAAATAAAAGTACAGCAAATGGCTTGCTGCCAAATTTGTTAATGCTTTGCTTTCACTCAAGTGTTTCTTAATGCTGGTTTATCTCGGTTTCTCGGTGGGAAAATGGAAATGAGAATTATCAGTAGCCTTTTTCTAGTACATTGAAAAGAGAATTCATTGCACACAGTGTATTGATAATGTGGTATTTATGGGGTTTCTGTGCACTCAGCTTCTTTGAGCTGGGGAAGAAATCAAAGGTAACTTTCATGGTCAAAATTGGGTATTCTAACCATGACTGCTTGATTTGGCCACATTTTGCTTACTTTATGAGGACTCTTCCTGCGTATTAGAGATTAGATGAACTGGGCCATCAATTCTCAGGTATGAAACTCTGAAGTGGGATACCAGCATTCATTAATTAATTAGTCTTGAGTTTGCCCCATAGTCTTTGAGATGGTTTTCCTTGGAATTGCCAGCTTTGCTGGTTAGAAATTTTTTGCTTAAAGCCAATCTGCACATGGGCAATGTGTCAGCTTCAGCCATGCCATTGTCCTTGGAAGCTGTGATGCATGGAGGTGGTTTGGTGGCTCCTCGCCTCGCCTCGCCTCGCCTCGCCTCGCCTCGCCTCGCCTCGCCTCGCCTC
>VZTI01004612.1:110796-268887 GCA_013397865.1 Struthidea cinerea | reverse complement strand
CCTCCCCCTCCCCATTTTGAAAGGGATGTTTTGGCAGCTGTAGACAAAGGTACCTACTCTCTGTGCTTATATTCCATTAACGAGTCTGAGGACTTGGGTCAGCCTCAGCTACCAGCAGAAAACTGGGAATCAGAGGAAGGACTAATGCTTGAACAAAGGATGAGCAAACAGCTTCATTTTGCAAAGCCAAAAGGTTTTTATTTGTGTTTTCACATCAGGTGGAATGGGCTGAGCTAATTTGGTCTGGAGTTAGTTACTTTGGGATGGGCTTTGCCCTGAGAAGTAGCAAAGCTGTGGGACAAACTGAAGGTAAAGAAATTAAAAGGTCTTTTTATTTGGGACAGTGTGCAGGAAGCTGTTAATTTTCTTAAAGCACACGGGCAAGTGGACTCTCTGTCCTTACACTCACTACTGTTTCTCCTGTTGTTATCCAAGAGATCATGGACCTGTTTCTTGCTGAGGTTGAGAAAACAGACCAGGCTCCCATAGTCTGCAGTTAATGGTGGTTACTGCAGTGACCCATGTTGGTGACCACATTGATTTCAGAAAACCGGTATGAAAACTATTGCATTCCACCTCCAATCCTGTTATTCCACCTGCAGTCCTGTTATTTATTTGAAACTCCTCCATGCTGTTTAGTTTTTGGTATGTTGCTTAATGTGTCATGTTGGACCGAGGTCATTTTATAGTTCTCTTTAGCAGTGTCAGAGGGAGCATCTCTGTCTAGGTTAGATTTCCAGAGGTGGAGAAGAGAGGTCTCCATGAAAGGGAAGGTAGAAGGAAGTTTGGGGAGTTGTTTTTTTCCTTAGATTCTACTTTTCTCAGGAATAGGTTCTCTACTTGCTTGGCTCTTGAATGGAGAGAGGCAGTACAAATGGTTTACTGGGAATCCTGATCTGGTGGTGGCCACTCACTTCTTCTGGGGACCATTCACAGAATGGTTTGGGTTGGGAGGGACCATCCCACCCCACCCCCTGCCATGGGCAGGGACACCTTCCTCTATCCCAGGGTGCTCCAAGCCCCAGTGTCCAACCTGGCCTTGGGCACTGCCAGGGATCCAAGGGCAGCCACAGCTTCTCTGGGTATCCTGTGCCAGGGCCTCAGCACCCTCACAGGGAACAATTCCTTCCTCATTTTCAATCTTTTTTCCTTTAAAAAGCACCTTTGTAGTTTTGTGGTTCCCTTTCCACTAGATGAGGTTGCTCAAAGCCCCAGTGTCCCGGCGAGTTGTGTGTGTTGGGATGAGGTGAAGGGCAGGGATGCACTCCAGGCTTTTGTTTTCCTTTCGCAAGATCTGCAGCTGTTTTTGAGGGAAAAAAAATCCTGAATCGTATCTGTTATATTTTTTTGGCTGTTGGAACAGAAGTTTGCATTCCTTCTCTCCGGCAGCTGGATGGCTGCTGTTGTGCTTTGTCTGCTTCCAGGCCTCTTGGAGAAAGTGGGGCTAATCCAGAATTTCTTCCGCTCTGCCAGCACTGGTCTCAAATAGTCACAAATCAGGCAGCCTGAAAGATAAAGTGGCCATATTTCTGCTTTTCCTTCTCTTCCTAGAATTTCCCAAGAAAGGGATCTTCAGAGCAGAGCTTTGGGTTGCGTTACCCTGCAAACCATTTGCAGATTTGACCTTTTGGGTTGTGGTTGGAATAAACTGAATAAACTCTGGAAGTTTCGATGCCAAACTTTTGGGGTTTTTTTTTTTTCTTCTTTTCCTTTGTTCTTCTTCTCTCCTCCAGACACCTTCTGACACCTTCTGCAATCCCTTTGCTTTCCCTCTGCATATTTAAGATCAGATTGTGTTCAGCTCAGGTTTGTCTTCTAGAGGCAGCGACACAGCTCTTTGTGCTGTGACTTCTGACTTGGGGAACGGAGCAACCAACACCTCACTTGGCCCATTGATCTCTTTCTCTGCTTGAAAAGTGTCTCTGGCAGGACAAGTGCATGGAACCTCCTGTTCCTGGGAATGCCTTTGCTGTCATGCTCGCACAGCAGGAGCGGAAGCGGAGCAAAATTAAGATTCTTTTTTTTTCCTGCAGCTTCTCTGTTTTCCTAATTTACCTTTCTTGAACAGCTTCGGGCTATTGTTTGGGATTTTTTTTTTTTGTTGCATGAGATTCCTGAGTCTTGTCCAAATTGGACTTTTGGGGACGGCTGTCAAGACAAGCTGTTACTGCCCTCTAAACACGGTGACATCATCCACTAGTTGCACACAGTTTGAGATGTGTACTGAGACCAGGCGTGTCCTTATAAAGTGTATTTGATGTAAATCCTGTGGATTTTCTTTTTTCTCCACTGGGATTTTATAGGAAAATTTTGCTGTAGTGGTGCTCCTTGGAACGGTTGCAATATGCTTCTTTTGGTGATAAATGATATTTTAAAATATTTGCATATTTATATATTATTTGTCATAAATGATATTCCTTAAATACCATACTAATTTTTCCAATAACAAGATTCCAATTGTTTTAAAACCAGGTGATTTTCTTTATATTTTTCCTCTATTTCCCCTCATTTTCTTATAAAGCACATTTTTCCCTATAAGAACTTGCTTCTTCAGCAGAGCTGAGCTGACTAAAATTTTGCACTCTGGCTCTTTAGTTTCAAGACTGAGCTTCTCAAAATCCATAATTTTGTGTAGTTAATTGAGGAAGAGTTCCACGTGCTGCAATTCCATTCTGGTTCTGACTGACTCCATGCAATACCTGAGGTGAAAACTTCTGCTCAGCTTGATGCTCCATCGGGAGCCCAGAGTGCCACACCTCAACAAGACACCGAGGGGCTGGAGCGTGTGCAGAGAAGGGGCTGGGGCACCAGGAGCGGCTGAGGGAGCTGGGAAAGGGGCTCAGTCTGGAGAAAAGGAGGCTCAGGAGGGACCTTGTGGCTCTGCTCTCCCTGACAGGAGGGGGCAGCTGGGGAGGGTCAGGCTCTGCTCCCAGGGAACAGGGACAGGACAAGAGGAAATGGCCTCAAGCTGTGCCAGGGGAGGTGTAGGTTGGAAAATTTTCTTCACGCTGGAAAAGATGTGGCTGCCCCATCCCTGAAAGCATTCAAGGTTAGGTTGGAGAGGTTGCACAACCAGGTCTAGTGGAAGATGTTCCTGCCCAGGGCAGGGGGTTGGATTAGACGACCTCTGAAGTTCCCTTCCGATCCAAATCATGCCGTGATTCAATTCGTGCTCTACCTGGAGAACTGTGCTTTATCCCTGCAGGGATATTTTATCCCACATCTAGAGAACTTGTTGATGTGAACTTGGAACGGTGTTTTAAAACCCTCTTTTCTCTTTAATTAGATTAGCTAGAAACATCCAGATGAACTTTATGTTGGAATCCCAGCTTGTTTTCATAGACTGTGACCCATAGAGGTGGGATGTGGATGGGATCATCACCCTGTGCCGGTGCATGGTGCAGCCTGTGAGCATCCTCCTCCATCCTCCTGAACCACGCTTCAGCCTTCTGGGGAGCTCTGAATGCAAGTTAATTTATTACATCTTGCTAATTTCTTTTTCAGTTCTCCATAAAACTGCAAAAGTAGGAAATTCCTCCCTGGCTCAGGTATGCCCAAAGGTCCTCAGACGGGCATTGGATGAGCCTTGGTCTAAAGGAGTCCGCACCAGATGATTTTATCATCGGTCCCTTCCTCAGCATCTCATTTGTCACAGGAGTACAGCCATGGCAGCTACACACAGCAGATGTGTTGTCTGAGCAGCTGTTTGTTTGCCTTTTCAAACATCCCAGTGGAGATCTCTCAGTTGCGATAAAAAAAAAAAAGCCAAGAGCTGTGTTCTGGGAGAGGCCTTGGAGCACAGGCGGTGGCCAAGGGGAGCGGCTGCTGCCCTTCACAGCTGAGGTGCATCTGCAGCATCTCTGCCAGAAAAAAAAAGGGAATTGGTTGCTTGAATTGCTTTGGAAAGAAATGCAGAGAGCTTTCTGTAGAGATGGCCCCGCTATTTGCGTTCCCAGGGGCGGTGGTTTGCACAGGAACCTCAGGAACAGCAGCTGGAGTTGCTTTTTGGTTTCTGGAGCAATATTGCACAATGTGTGTGTTTTGCTTGTGTGGGGAAGTCAGAGTTGCCACCTGAAGGTCTGGGAAGCTGAAAGCCTTTATTTTTTCTTATTTCTTTAATCCTGATGATGGGGTTGTTAGAGGAAAATGCAGGCAGCATCTAGAAGATGTTGAATGTTATTTTCCAGGACTATGTGCTGATGCCCAGCGTCCTCCCAGCTGAATTCAGCCCTGGCAGCAGCAGCTGGAGCTGTGGCCCTGCGAGGTGTGAGCAGAACAACTCCACACTGCCAGAACTGCAGTGGATGCTGCTGAATGTTTCCAGAGCCAAACAAAGAGCCATTGAGTCGAGTTAAAAAAATCGATTAACTGGAATGATCAGGCGTGTCCTGGACGTCCAGTAGGTTCGGTAGCGTTGGACAACACGGAGGGGCCAAAGCTCCCTGTGCACGCAGCCTCCACTGCTTCCCCTGTGTGTGCCAGACCTGGAGTTATCCCAGGTAGAACCCAGCTCCACTGGCAGATCCCACCCTCTTAACTCCTGTACTGTGGAGCCAGGATAACGGGATACTCGGTTCGTGTAGGAATTAGGGTGCCAGTATTTGCCTGTGAGAAACGACATTTGCAAACAGACCATGTTCATATTTTTACCTGGAACAGTGCTAATGGGATGTAAACTTTGACTGTGTTCCCTTTTTTTCCCTATTCCTGCTTGAAACAGTATTAATGGGGGATAAAATTTAAGTATATTTACATTTTTACCCCCTGCTTGGAACAGTATTAATGGGAGGCAACCAAATTCCATTAAAATAGACTTTACAAAAGAAATAGATTCTCTGATCACAATGTTCACAATGTTCCGTTTCCAGTACACTGATTTTTAAGTAATTGGGTTGTATTTTGTGGCTCTAGAAGTTCTGTATTAAAAAAAATGGATTTATGTGAGGGGGAGAGGGAAGATTTATTCTTCTGCTTATTACTCGCTTTTGATCATTTTTAACCTATGATATGTGCAACTATCACCGTTCTGCCATCTGAATTTGGGGTAGGTGTGAACGCAGCAGCCAGGATTTTTTCCCTTTGCATTCTTGCCTCCCCAGTGCCTGGAAAGGTTAGAGAGGGAGCAGCACACAGAGATTATCCAGCTGATGCCTAATGTGGGAAGAATTCATGCAGGCCTGACACAAAGGACTCCCACAGCAAGGCTCAGGCACCAACTGCTTTTCACCAGCGCTTGCAAAATGCTGGGATTCTTCAGCTGGGGAGGTTTTACAGTTTCAGGCTCTGTATCAAATAGCGTCTTGTTCATCCCTTTTTCTGACACTGAATTATTCAATATTTTCACTGTAGAGTCTTCCTGCCATAGCCAGATGGGCTGTATCAGTGCCTGCGTCTAATATTGTTATTATTTTTCATTACTCCAAAGTCCAGATTATTGCACTTGAATGACAGAAATTGGTGTTTCTGCCCTGAGAGGACAGCAGGGAGATGGATTTGTTATTAAAGCAGGTTTACATGAAGCTGCTTTTCCTGCACCCTTAAGAATTAGGAGCTATTTTGTTTCCAGGAGGGAAATGCC
The DNA here is from genome assembly GCA_013397865.1 of Struthidea cinerea. Taxonomy (NCBI): domain Eukaryota; kingdom Metazoa; phylum Chordata; class Aves; order Passeriformes; family Corcoracidae; genus Struthidea; species Struthidea cinerea. Next base: position 263,309 of record VZTI01004612.1, on the reverse strand, counting down.
AAATAAACCCTGCCCCTGCTGGGTGGAGTGCTCACCTTGCAAGATATCCTGACTTTATGGACCCCTAGATAGCCAGACTTTATGGACCCCTAAGTATCAGGATCTCTGGCTATCCAGATTCTATAAATATTTATGTATCTATACAATATAACCCTGAGTCTGACCCTGGCAGGGACCGTGCGTTCATGCAAACCCAGATGATGCTCAGCATTATATGGTATTAGAGAACAATTTACTTTCTTAATACCATTTAAAAAATATCTTTCTCTGTTTTATTCCACCAGTGTGTCTGTTATTTGGGTTTGTATTCAGCTTTTTTGGTAAAACTTGAACATCAAGGTGCATATTTAACAAAACATGAAGGAAGGGCCCATTTTCTGACACCTTATTTTTCCCTTTTTCTCTCTATTTATCAAATGCTGTAACTATAATGTAGCACTTTGATAAATAACGTTCTCGATCAAAGATCATGTTGCTGCTGTTCAGTGAGGCTTCCATGAAGACTTAATAACCAAGACAAGGACTTTTTATCCCTGATGTGCATAGTTAATACAGCACTGTGTTTTTCTAGTCACGGAGTGGGAAGTTAATGCCTTAGTAGGGATTTTGTTTCTTCCCCCCCTCCCCCCTTCTCCCAGTCAAAATACAGGGGGTTTTTTGGTTTTCAGGAGCATTTACTGAGACCCTTTTGACTTTTCTCGTGGCTAGGGAGCCTGTATCGGATTCGACACGCTGGGCTGGGTGCTGGGTGGGTGCCAGGTGGGTGCTGTGCTGCAGCCCTTGGTGGGGAACAGAAGAACCTGGGAATAAGGAGCCTTTGTAGGACAGGGACTACACCCAGCTCCGGAGGTAGCAGTTGGCAGATTTGGGCTTTTTAACGGTTTCTGCCGTCCCCGTGGCTTTTCCAGGCCCGGAATGTGAGTGCTGTCCCCTAAACACCTCTGGGAGAGCATTTGGGTTTGCTGCCCCAGGAGCAAATCCCTCTCCTGACTGCTCAATGAGGAGGTGTCCTACTGAGCTCAGAAATTGTATCCCAAGGGAGCAGATAAAATTTTCTGACTCTGTCCTCCATGTCTTCAAGGGAGAGAGGTTCCCCCTTCTTATTTATAGGGCAGGAATTGCTATTTGTAACAAGAAATTGTTATTGTCACGTATTTTATACAGTGGAGAGACAGAGAAAGTGTGGTTAGTTATGGAAGGGACCACAGTGGTCACCTGGTCCCACCTCCCTGCTCAGGCAGGGCCATCCCAGAGTACAAGGAACAGGATTGTGTCCAGACAGCTCTGGAATATCTCCAGTGAGGGAGTCTCCACACCCTCTCTGGACAATCTGTTCCGGTGCTCGATCACTGCACAGTGAAAAAGTTCTTCCTAATGTTCAGGTGGAACTCCCTGGGCTCAGGCCCTGCCCATCCCTCTGGTGCCATTGCTGGGCCCCCGGAGCAGAGCCTGGGCCCTGCTCTGACCCTCCCTGCAGCCAGGGACACCCAGGGCTGAGGGCCCCTCTCAGCTGGGGCTCCTCGCGAGGCTGAGCAGCCCCAGCTCCCTCAGCCTGTCCTGGGCCCCTGCCCAGGTGCTCCAGGCCCTTCCTCATCTCCGCAGCCTCTGCTGGACCTGCTCCACTCTCCCCAACTCCCTGACAGGAGGGTGGAGCTGGGTGGGTGGTGGGCTGTGCTCCCAGGAAACAAGGGACAGGACAAGAGGACACTGCCTTAAGCTGCCTCAGGGGAGGTTCAGGTTGGACATCAGGAAGAACTTCTTCACAGCAGGAGTGATTAGACATTGGAATGGGCTGCCCAGGGAGGGGGTGGAGTCCCCATCCCTGAAGGTGTTTAAGGAGTGACTGGATGTGGCACTCAGTGCTCTGGTCTGGTTGACGAGGTGGTGACTGGTCACAGGTTGGATTTGATGATCTCAGAGGTCTTTTCCAACCTCAGTGATTCCATGATTCTGTGATAACTGCGGCTCTGCGGCGATGCGATGTGTACATCTTCCTTCCCCGTATGATTCCTGTGGGAACAGAGAAGTCAGTGCGTTCACTGAGGAGTGTGATGATGGTCATCGTTTAGGGTCATGTCACTGAAAATGCCTCAACCCAGGAATTGCTGGGATGGGCGTTGTTGTCCACCTCTTCTACAGCATGTGGATTGTTGTTGTTTCAACATCTGATGGATATGAGGAAGTTTAGCCAAGTGCCTCCTGAATTGCCCCAATGGCTTTGCCAAATCCAAGAGGAATCAGTTAAAGAAGGAGGGAGGCAGAGGCAGGGAGCTGCTCCGATTCGTTTGCTGTTTAAGGTTAAATATTACGTAGAGGTTAAGTTAAAGCTCAGCGGAGGGTGGTGGAACAATCCTCTCCCAATCCCACGTTGCACAAGTCTCGCAGGAGCTCAGGGCAGCAATTCAGGGTAGGCAAATAAAATCATTGTTTGCTGTGTTTGCAGAAGGGATCTGCCTTAATGGCAGCAGCAGATTGCAGCTCCCTTCTATTCCCTTAATTATGATGGATGAGGGATAAATGTCGTGCCAGACAGGTGAGCCTTTTGCTTTGTCACTGTGATTGGGGATTTAGACTTCTCCGGGCAGAGGCTGCGACAGGGAAGATGAAAGGACAAGCAGAATCTGAAGAGTTTAAAACAGTGGAGACCTTTTGCAGATCATTTGTTTTAACGTATAATGTATAAAAACCAAATGATGTGCATGTTGCATCAGCGAGTTAACAAAGCTTTCTCTCCCTGGGCGGTTGGTGTCCCACCACCGCTCCCTGCTCCCGTGCAGCCTTGAGCTGAAGGGAAGCACCTCCTGTTTTGGAGCGAAGAGCCTTGGAGAGCGAGGTCTTCCTCCTGTCCCACAAGGATCTCTGCGCTGCGATGGATGAAGGCTTCACCTCGCTCTCATCCCAGCCCTGGGGGGACGTGAGGCAGGGCAGGATGAGGCTTCCCGGCTAGTCCCACCACTTGCACCACTTGTAGCTCAGGGATCCCCTAAATTGGCACAGTCTTCATCTGATAAGTCTGAATGGGTGTTTTTGGGGTCAGCTTGACCACCTACGGCCATAAGGAAAGCTGAATAGAAGAAAAGATGTTACAATATTGATTAAGAGTCAAAATAATTAAAAATTTAGCACAGCACAAGACAAATCAGGATTGTTGGCTGTTATGAAAAACATTATTTATAGTTATAGAACATATATATGTATATATATTTTAAAAAAGGAAAGAAGGAAAAGTTGAGCAATTTCTGCCCATAATGTAATTTAAAAAGTCTAAAATTTTTTTTGCCAGTGTTGTCCAGATCCACACTATTCTCATTTGAAAGGAGGAAATAAGAACAAAAGAACGTGATTCCTGTGCAGTGACTTTGGGGTAGAGACCCAAGATTTACTGATTGTTGCAAAACCAGGCAGATTTACTTAAGGTTTTTAATTGGGAGAAAAATCTTTGCCAAGGATCTCTCTGAAGGATACCAAAGGAGAATGAAAGCATCTGGGTAAAAATGCTCACATCCAACACAAGGATAAAATGTTTATACTTTATTTGCTTCATCATCAAGGAAATCAGATTTTTTTTTTGAGAAACAGCAGGTTTGGGGAGCAAAGTTTTGGTGTGGTGGGATAGGTGGGAACTGTCTCCCAAATATTTGTTGCTGAAGTGCTTTCCAAAGCAGAGCAGATCCAGATTTCAGCAAAGCATCTGATGTGCTTGGAGAAGAAATAGAAAAGAAATAAATGAAGAAACAAAAGAAAAAGCAGATTTTATAACACAAGATCCTTTTTTGAAGAACTAGTGCTTTCTCAGGATTCCAGATATTCTCCATGCAGGCTGGTAGATGTAAGGAGTAGTCCCGAGTCTCTCCTGTGGGAAATTGTGGGGTTCAGCTGAGAGTTATATTATCTTATATCTGCAAATTGAATTATCCTTCCGTTAAGGAGATTCAGAAAATAGTCCTGAAGAGCAGAAAATTCAATATTTTTTGTTGTTCAGCAAGTACCGGTAGAGTGGTTTCCATCTGATAGAGATGGGGAAGATTTGGTGTTGTCTCCTTAAAACAACCTTCTCTGCAAGGCTCATACCCACTTCTTCATCGAAAGGGAACTTTGCAGACTTTGGAAATACACTTTTCTGGTTTAGTTTAGGGCTCTGAAAAATGCGGAGTTGGAAGCATTGGAGTTTGTCTTTATCTCCAAGGCTACGGCCGCGGAGCTGGCGATGCTCGGAGGAATGTGTTTGAATTATTAGGCTGAACTCTGCATTTCTGGGCCAGAGTGTTCCTGGTATTTGGAGGCCTCTGGGATAGAGGTAACCTTGCCAGCAGGTCATAAATTTGAGCCAGGCTTTTTTACCTTAGTCAGGAAATTCATGCTGGATCTTTCCTTAAGCCAGGATTCGCAGTGATCTAATCCCAGCCTGCTGCCAAACCCGACCTGGGAGTTGTTTTCTGGCGTTTCGTTGCTGTCCCTTTGTTTTGCCCGTCGCGTTCCGGATCGCTCGATTTCCCCTGCTCCGCGCTTTTCCCCGGAGCCGCTAATCGGGAGTGGATGAACGCACACAATCAGCCTGCAAAAGCCTCGCTGTGGGCCATGGCCAGCACCAGGATGTGCTATCCAGGGAAAATTGGAATGAGCAGTTCATTTTAGTTTCTCCAAATAAGAGCTAGAGGAAAACCTGCCATGGGATTTTGGAAGTTTTCGGACGCTTCCTACACAAGCAGGTAGAAATCTGCATTGCAGGTGTCATATCAAAATCAAATCAATAGATAACTAACAATAACAACAACAACTCGTATAATAACATATGTTAATATCTCCTGTAGTAATAATAATAAAATACGCTAGTATCTCCTCTAATACTAATATATGTAATATAATATTAATTATGTGGATACACAGACAAATCTGCATTGCAGGTGTCACATACAAGTCCAAAATAATATATATATATTATAATATCTGCCATAATAATATATGTAATAGTAATGTAATTACATATATACACACCCCCCAACCTTCATTGCAGGTGTCAGAGAAGTTCAAAATAACATCTATAATAATATTAATCTATGTAATGTAATAATAGTATAATAATACATACACACAAAGAAAAATCTGCTTTGCAGGTGACACAGAGAAGTCCAGATTTATTTATATTAATATGTCCTGTAATAATCTATGTAATAGCAATATGTCTATATGCATATATTCAAAAACAGATCTGCATTGCTGGTGTCATAGATGTTCATAATTACATATAATAATAAATTATTGTTGTTGTTGTTGTTATTACTGTTATTACCTCTCAGGTGTCATACTGAATCCCCAGACAAATACTCAGGTAAAACCCCGCTGCCTACTCTGGGTCATGGCTTAATGTGAATGTAAAAATCTTTATTTTAACTTAATTCTCAACCTGTAACACAAGTTAACCCTTTATGCTATGGAAAAGCAAGGCTGTGATGGACAGTTAAAATATTTTGGAGATTATTTAGCAATGGAAATTTGTCCAATATGTTAATTATTGCATCTGTTAATGAGGTGTGTTGCATGTTGGGTACCAGTGGAGATGCTCCAGTATGTGGCTACCTCACTGAGAAGTGAAATTCATACAAATTAAGCCAGTTTTAAAGGAATTTCAGTGAATTCCTTGGAAGAGCAGCTGCTCAGCACTGGGATGCTGATGATGTGTAATTCCCAGCAGTGCTATCGGTGTTGCTGGGCGGTGGTTTTTGTGTAGCAAATCCAGTACAAGGCTCATTTTCTCCCTTCCTTCTCTTTTTCCTCCTGCAAATTGAAGCACGGAAAGACCTGCTCCTGCGTCCTGTCCAGATTGCCACTGGATGTTTGCTTTAAATCAGAATATTTTATTGCTAGACAAGTTACATTAACATTAAATGGTTAAAAAATAATATAATGGAGAGAGAAAGCCCTTCGAAGTCCTTTCTGGCTTGGGAAATATGTCTAAAAATTCAGCACAGGGTCACCTGCCATTTCCATTGCCGGTGCATATAGCCGGTCAGTCTAAATTCACCTGTAATTCACTAATGCTCCCCATTTTTGCATCATGTAGCTGCCAAAAATGATAAATAACCCAACTCCTGCTCCTCCACTTGTGGTGCATATCAGGGGAATGGGGATGCCCCTTCAATTTTGTGCAGTGAAACTTCCTAAATTGCCTTGTGTCCATGCACACAAAGTCCTTGCCTTCTTGAATATTCTCAATGTAACAAGTGGGCAGCCGAGAGCTGTTAAGCCTGGATTAATCCTGGGTTTGGGCTGCTCCAGGAGGGATTACAAAGCATAATATTGGCGTTAAGGCTGGGAGATGGGAGCGAGGCTTTCCAAAGTGCTTACGCAGCACAAAGAAGCTCTGCCGGCGCCTTTCGGCTCGCGTGCGGCCCTGGGCTGCAAGGGACGACCCGGGGCTTTCTAGAGTTACATCACAATTACAATATTTGTAATCACAGAGATGCAATAGAAATAACCTCCTGGCAGAAGGGAAGTATGTGGGTAATGAATGGGTGCGACCTGCCTCTCGCCGTCCTGGCTTTTCATGCTGGCTCGCGCAGCCCTTCCCGCTCTGCAACATCTGGTTTTCATCTGCTGCAGGAAAGCCAAATAATTTCAATGAAACTGGGAGAAAACATAATGCTTAAAAAAAAGAGAGACAACGTATTGATGTTAGCCTGGTTTTCAGCTGGCGTTAATTAGATTTATCAGCAGGGTTTATCGACAGAGTGGACACTCACTTGGATGCTTGAGTTAATGCATCATCCAGCGGGCAATGCGATTAACGAGGGCCAAGCACCACGTTTTTCCTTGGAAGAGCTTGAAATGATAAATAACATGAGTTGAGATTACTCTGATTTTTGGTGCATCCCCCAGGTGACGTGTCAGCAGAGCACTGGGGCAGAGAGGGGATTTACTGGTGGGAACAGCCTCGGTTCAGTGGGACTGGCCACGGTTGCTCCAGGATTAAGGATGTGGGAATACCTGCATCATGTTAGCCCACAACAAAAATGCATTCCCTAAATTGTCAAATGTTAGATATATTGAAAGAAAATAAATATACAATAGGTGTGCAAGATACTTTAATAAAAATATAACGTATGAGATATAAAAATATAAAATAGGTATAATATATACACGAGCTGTAGAAATATGAAATAAAAATGCACTATTTTCTTTCTGTCTGTCCCTCTAGATCAGAATAAGGTTGTCATTTAGGTCCATTTCAAGTTTAGACCGGCGTGGGTCAGCGTCTGCTTAATCCCCATCACGTTAGAGCCCCCCTGGACTAAGCTTTTTGCCTGCACTTTATTGATTGCTGGGCTTTTAAAGACGTCCATGAGCTCTTGCCCTGCTCCGCGCAGATTGACCCCGTTGGGTGGGGGGTACTCGAGGAATAGGCAGGCTTTTTTTCCATTTAGGCTGCAAAACTCTTGTGGGTTGCTAGATCGTCTCCCCTCAGTGGGTTTTTGGTGCTGGGAAAGCTTCATTAAGATAGAATTATGAGTAAGCAAAATATTTCTTGTTTTCCATGTTAATCGTGTTTGTTCGGCAGGAGAAATGGAGCTGGGAGAAGCTTTTTGCATAAGTAGGATGTCTCACCTCCTGGCTTAAGGCATGAGGATCTGTGAGAGCAAATACTGTAGGAGCCATAAGTCTATATTTTGATTTAATGGTTGTAATTTTTAAATTGCTTTATGGTTATCGTGTCGTAAGATCTTAACCACTAATTTTTCCAAAGAGTTTAATTAAATTTCAAGCTTTCAACTGGAAATTCGAAGTAGAAAATAGGTTTGAGCTTACTATTAAGTTACTTGCTTTGAGAAAAGTCACTGCATTTAGCAGAACCATGGAATGGGCTGGGTTGGAAGGACTTTCATTTATTTGATTTGATTTAAACCACAGTTAATTCAACTTCACCCCTGATCGCCAGATCCACACTTCAATTTCTTAGGAGCCAAATTTCTCTGGACAAGGATGTAGCTGGAGCAGGGAACCTGCAATTGCTCAGAGTGTTTTCAGGAAAAATCATGGCCTTTTATTTTTTTCTCCCATCCCTTTCCTTGCCATGGAATCATCTCAGTTTCATTTTGTGCATCTTGCTGGGGCTGGTGCCAGGGTTGGGGTCAAGGTGATGCAGAAGGTGAACAGTTCAGTGAGTCAGGACTTAAATGTGTGGATAATTCAACGTGGATATTTCCCTCCCTCTTTCTACCTCTTACATGAGTTATCTTTGATGCATTTGTTTCCTAAAGTGGCACTGGAAGGATTGCAAATGCAGCAGCAACCCCCAAACCGTATGTTTGTAGGCTGGATCAGGATCCCGATCCAGTTGGGAATAGGGTCCCCCATGTATTTGTGCCATATGTCCCAGGGAACAGCAGAGCACAGGTGGGAACCTCTGAAGGTGATGTTGATTCTCGGCATCACTTATCATCAAACTTAGATTTTAGAGCTCCTTAGCACCAATTCCCTCCTTTCCCCCCCCCTTTTTTTTTGTCCAGTCCCTGATACTGTGGGATTATTTTTCCATGCCTTGTTTCAATTCCCACCTGGGTTTTAATTATTATAGTGACTTTAGCCTGGGCAGCTGGTGAATTATCAGTAGCTCCCCTATCCTGGATGCCATCCGAGGGGGGAGACGGGGAAGAAAGAGCAGTAGAAAGGAGGGATGGCCAGGGAAAGGCCTCGCTATCGGATGCCGGAGGCCGGGTGAGCGAAGCCTTCCTGCTGAAATCCGGCCAGCACGAGGTAGGACAATCGTGCTGCTGTTCTCCTTGCGAGTTATAAACAAGAGGATGAGGCTCAGCAAGAGAAAGAAAGGTTTCTTTCTGTGGTTTTCCTTTCTGTCAGTGTTTTAGTTTCCTTTTCCACCCTCCTGAACTGCAGGCAGATCTATTTAGAGAAGAAATGCTGTTTTCACATGAGTTTAATTTTTTAATGTAGTATTTTACTTGCTGATTAAGGTCAATAAAGAAATACATTTAATATTCTCTTGAAAGATGCAACCAAATCCCTCCTTAGTTAGCACTGATGGTGTTTTTGTTGGGGTTTATAAAGCTGCTTTGAGTGAGCCAGCAGGAGCAGCATCCCCGTCTTCCCCAGCCGGGATAAATAGATGCAATCCGGTGATTCCTGCTACATCCTGCATGCCTTTTTTAATGCAAAAAGGAAAGAATAAACAGGTTGAAATAAGAATAAATTCACATCATCCCAAATGCAGCCCGAGTGGTTGAGCTCCTTGCTTTAATCCCACTTGCAGGATGAGGTGTACGTTGTTATTTAAGGGAGGGATCTTTCCAAATCCCTCCAGGAGTTATTTGTGGAGATATTTTGACTACTTGAGTGATCATGTCCTTGTTGTTTTCATCATCTTGAGAACTGGGTGGTGTATGAGGAGGTTGTTGCCTCTCAGCAGTGACTTTATAGCTCTGTGTATGGAATAAAGGTTTTGGAAGTGGATAACAGGTGCTGGAAAAAGTGAGATCTGGATCTAAGACACCCTCCAGTCTGTTTTCCATGGGCAGGCCTGCTTCCTCTGCATACACTCGACTGAGCGTGACTAAAATCCTGTAAGCCATCACCTCCGTTGTTCTGCCGTATGAAGGGACATCCAGGACATCAAAACATTGGGTTTGGATGTGTTCTTATGTTTTTTATTGAGAACACAAATGCCTTGGATTGTCATCAGTCATCATGACCCAAGGCATTCACCCTCTGGAGACGCTCTATCGTGTACGGGTGATATTTGTCCTGGGTGGGAGCTGGGCTGGTGCCTCTGGGCATTGTTCTGCCCTTGGCCTGCAGGGAGGGATGCTCCAGCATGCCAGCCCTGCTCCTGGAGCAAGTGCCAGAGTGCCAACAGCTCCTTTCCTTGCAAATAAACGCTGATTCTCCGTTCATTTTTACGAACCAAGTGTAGTTAGAAACGGCCCGCTCTTCATTCTGCTGTGCTGCTGCGTTTTAGGTCACCAATCGCTTCCAAATAATAGATGGAAATGTGGTTTTATTTGGGTTATAAATTATGTATTGCTGCTCAGCACAGGGAGTGCTTGTTTTTCCTCTGCCTTTTCACATCCCTGGGCTCCTCTGGTTAAGGATCCTTTTCTCCCATTAAGTTGAACCAGTGAATCTCTTGCTAAATTGAGAAGAAATACTCTGAATTTGTACTTGAGCTTTGTAGTTTGTCTCAGCCTGGCAGAAGACGTGTACTCAAACCCTGCGTGAGTTTTCCAGCTATTCCAGTCAGGTTGGTTAAAGATACTCTTACATCTGTCTACAGAATTTCCCACCTCTTTCTGTGTCCTGTCACAGCTACTTTGATACCAATATCAGGTTGTGATTTTAGTTTATTCACTATATATTTAATTACAGAAGGTTTATTAAAAGGCTTAAACACACTGTAGTGATTCTTCAAAGGTTGAACGAAGAAATGCTGGTCTGAATTTTACTGTTGTAAAGGCTGCAAATTTCTACAAGGGGGGTTGTAAACCTTTTGTTTAATTACACCATGATGGAGAGGGACTGAGTATCGTCAGAGTAGGGAACAATCAGGGAGGGTTTGTCAGGCTGTGTGGTGGCAAGGAAACAGAAAAGGTGTTAAAAGAAACGAGATGTTCAATACCTGTGTACTGGAAACCAGCGCTTCAGGAAATCAGAGGAGAGGGAAGTTAATGAGCTCTAACGAAGCCTTGCGTACTCACAAGAAATTAATTGGATAACGAAGTCTGGTTTGCCGTTTGCTCCAGCAAGCAATGCCCCTGTGGATTTTCCAAGTGTATCTGCTGTGCTTCTCCTGCTGGCAGCTGTAGTGGGAAGCACTCGTGCACAGCTCCCAACACAGCAGGTCACCGGCACTTCATCCAACACACCTTTCTTTGGAATATTTGTGCTTTCGATGCATTATTGCACACACACCTTATCCTGTGTTCTTCTGGAGGGCAGGAAGGTTTGAAAAGCTGGTGTTCCCCAAAATATTATGCCCAAAGACTAAGGAGGTGGCAAAATTAAATGCTATTAAATGCCTTTGGAGACTTAATTTGTTCTAAGACGTTCTCAGTGACGCGGTGTCCTCGTCCCGCTTCCCTTCCCTGCCCTCCTTGCATCTGGAAACATCTCAGCAGCTGGTAGGGGGAGATCCCAGAATGAGCTTCAGTGGCACTTGGAGGCTGCTGTAAAAATTGGGACTGTGTTCCTTTCTCTGGTTCGCTCCATTTTGGGTCAAATCAATGCAAAATGGGTGGTTTGGGCCAGCTCTTTGCTCCTGGAAGTCTTGCAGCGAGATTGGATGTGTGTGGCCACTGTAAAAGTGAATACTTGAAATGTTGTTAAAAGTCCTGCCCCTCCATGGAATATACAACCTCAAATTACATTTCTTAATCCATATATGAAAACATGGAATTGAAGGCAGGTGCTTTTGTGTCCCCACTTCATGATCTCTCCTGCTTGGCCGAGGTGGATGATGAAGAGCTGCTGCTCATCTTGGTGCAGAGAGGAGGAGCAGCGAGGGCTCTGCATCCTTGGTGTGCTGGCAGCACATCTTCCCTGGCACACCCGGCCTGGGCTCGGTTTGACTCCTGCCCTTTTGAAAAAGGAAAAGGAAAACACGCTCCCAACATCCATCCCAACCGCATGGCATTTTGCAGAGCCAGGCTAGGAAGAGTTTGACAGCAGAAAAACATCCGTGTTGGTTTTGAAACATTTTCTGTGATGTGGAAAGTTGGAATATAAAATCTCACCACATTTCCCTTAATTTCATTAATTCAGGGCTTTCTTTTTTTTGGTTGGATTTTCTTGTCCTTTAAACCCCAAAGCGCCGTTCTCAGAAATACCGGCCTTGGCAGTGCTGAGGAACATTGCACGAAGCTAAATAACCTATTGGTGGTTTTGGCACGATAACCTTGGAAGTGAAAGCTCCTTCCCTGCCTGGAGACCTCTCCCGTGTCAAACGGAATTGCAGCACCGTGCCCATCTCGTGCCGCGGGGCATCGGCTGCTCCGCGCTCGCCTCGCAGCTGTTCCTCCTCTGCGGGGAGTGCATGGAGCAGTGTCAGATTATCCCCAGCTCAGGAACCTGGTTCAGTTCATAGGAAACCTCTCTGGTGGCCCCAAGGAAACCCCCAATTAATTCCTCTGGGAAGGTGACTGGTGGTACCTGTTCAATTGTCCTGTTTTACTTTACCTAACAGCTGAAAATGGACACCCTCTCCTAACACAAACATCTGATAGGAACACACTGATTTTTGAGTCTTCTCTTTTGCTCCCTTAAAACAACCAGTGCCGGCTGTTGTTTTTCCTGGTGCTTATTGAGTGTTCTAGTCCCTGATAAGACAATTATTTTTCAATGCTTCCCATCAATCCAATGAGATAATAATTTTTTCAGTGCTATGCCTCGGTCTGACTCTTGCAGGTGTTGTAGTCCATCCCAACACTTACTGATGAGTGTTTTTAAGCTCTTATTTCACTGTTTGAACTGTGGAAATAAGGGAAAAGGTGTTTTTATGGATCAGTCAGACATCCGAAGCTGCCTGTGGCTACTGAAACATTACAAAAGCTGGAAAACACGAGCCCGGCAGCGCTGCTGTGGTGGAAGCGACTCATCCAAGCTGCGTACGAGGCACGGAAATTTGATGCTGCTGCTCAGTGGCGCTTGAAATTTTGGAATTGCATCAAGAAGAGTTGTAGATTATTTATATAATCCCACAGAAAAGCAGGGAAGGCCTGGAGACGTGTGGATTCACATTTAACCTTCTCCTTGCTCAAGAGATTTTTTTTACGTGGCAGAAAACAAATGTGGTTGTTACTGTGTTGATTTAATGGCAGAGCTCTGATTTGGTTGGTGTTTGTTTGTTGGAGGGGAGGGTGTGGATGATTTTTTGTCGGTGAGAAGCAGAAAGCAGCCGAGGTCTGAGAGGAAGGACAGCAGGGGCGGGAGCCAAGCCGAGGCTCGGGTTACACTGGTATGTTTTGGTTGCTGCCTAACGTGTTTTTGTTTTTCTTCATTACACATATTTCTCTTGGGAAAAGCAGGAAAAACTGTGTGTGTCAAATATACATCAGGGCTCTGTGCCTCTGCTAAGAGGTTCCAGATGGGGAGCGTTACGATAGGGACACTTCCTCCTGTCTTTCACTTTGTGGCATTAATTTTGGTGACAAACTGCAGGAAAACTTATATCAAGCCCAGAGTGTGCAGTGAATGCTGTTTCATTTTTTTTCTTTTGAGCATTTTTTGGGCTATCCAAGTATGCAGTAGGAAGTTGAACCTTCATTTCCAAACATTTATGGCCTCATGTCAAATCCTTGTATTCAAAAACAAGGGAAAAAGCTAGAGTTTTGAAGGGACTTTGAGAGGCTTCCTCCAGGAGCTGGAGAGTGTCCGAGGCTTGTCCAGCAGACCACATCCCTCTCCCTAAATTTGAGGCGGATGCCTGGGAAGGAGGGGAGGGAAGCTGCTGGAGATGCCTCTGCGAGGGATGAGTCTCTTGCCGACAGGCAATATTTCATTTCTGTGCTGGGCAGGGGCTGTGGCTCCACCTTGGTTGCCATTGTGTCTTCTTCAAGACGCCCTCCCAGGACTTTGATGGATTGTTTCCATACCTGCCCTCAGACTGAGGGTCCACAGCTCCTCCACCTGAAGCGAGAGGTGTGGCGCAGTGGGAGCCGCAGCCGGGCTCGGGCGATGCCGACCTGTCATCACCAGCTCCTAAAATCAGTGAGCCACAGCTTCAGCAAGTGCCTCTGAGCGCTACGAGAGCTGTCAGCAGGTGACAACGGCGACAAGAGCTCGGCAAAATGTTGTCCTACAGTGTTCTCAGGGTGTCGTTTCCTGTGTGGATGTTTTTGCATAATGAAATTATGTCCTAAAAAGTAGCGCTTGGTTTGCGCATTGTGTCATTTGAAACATCAATGTCTCCAAGACAACAGGCCAAAAAGAGCCAAACCATGTTACTTTGGGAAGGATGTGAAGCCACGGGTGAGGGGTGGCTTTCTACAGCTGGGTGTAACGCTCCATGTGCTAAAAACTGGGAGATGCTTTGGAGACAGGAATTTACCCCTGTCTTCTGCAGAGCACTGAAATATGTGGGTGATTGACTGTTTGAAAATGGAAAAGTCATATTTGCTTCGTCAGGGGCTTCAGGGCACATGAGACACGAGTGGTCAAGAGCTCTGGAGACTCAAAAGCCTCAACCTTGAGAGGACAAACGCGAATGTGGTGCTGAGAATGTTGTTACCTGTTCAGCTCAAAGGATGTACCATCATGGAATTAGAGCACGGTTTGGGTTGGAAGGACCTTAAGGCCCATCTTGTTCCAATCCCCTGCCCTGGTAGGGACACCTTCCACTAGCCCAGGCTGCTCCAAGCCCTGTCCAGCCTGGCCTTGGACACTGCCAGAGATCCAGGGGCAACCACAGCTGCTCTGGGCACCCTGTGCCAGGGCCTCCCCACCCTCTCAGAGAACAATTCCTTCCCAATATCCCATCTAACCCTGCCCTCTGGCAGTGGGAAGCCATTCTGTGTGCCCTGTCCCTCCATCCCTTGTCCCCAGTCCCTCTCCAGCTCTCCTGGAGCCCCTTTAGGCCCTGGAAGGGGCTCTGAGCTCTCCCTGGAGCCTTCTGTTCTCCAGGTGAGCACCCCCAGCTCTCCCAGCCTGGCTCCAGAGCAGAGGGGCTCCAGTCCTTGAAGCACCTCCATGGCCTCCTGCAGCTCCAGGTCCTTCCTGTGCTGGACCCCATAGCTGGAGGCAGCTCTGCAGGTGGGGCCTCACCTGAGTGGGGCAGAGGGGCAGAATCCTCTCCTCCCCTGCTGCCCATGCTGTGGGTTCAGCCCAGGGCAGGGGGGGTTTGGGGCTGCCAGGGCAGGTCTGTCTTCTCTTCCAACATCCCAAACTTCTCCCCAGGGCTGCTCTCACTCCGTTATTTGCAGTATGAGTTTATTTAAATTAAAGGAAGCCAGCAGTGCTCCTGGCACTGTGTGAGGCTGTTTCTAGCTGTGGCAGACAAGTTTTATTGGCAGCAGCTGCAGGTTGTGCTGCATCGCTGCACTGCATCCAGCTCTGCATAAGGGGATTATGACAGGTGAGGAGGAAATCATGGTATGGCTTGACGTTGCAGTACATCATATAACCTGTTCCATAGGTTATACCCTCCTCAGCCATCACTTGAAATACATACATTAATGGATTTTTATCTGTCACTGTTCTATCAGTGCTGCTTTGTTCCCACTGCAGTGCTTGTTTACTGTACTTGTACTGCTGACTGGGGGAGTGTAAAACCTCCTCCTTTAGGCATGACTTGTTTCCAACTGGTCACTTCATTGGTATTGCTGTTTTACTGTGATTATTTTATATCTTTATCCTATGAAAAAATAACTAGAAGCGCCAGTTAAGGAGATTTTGCTCAGTCCTGGCACCTGTTGGACACTTGGCTGCCTGCATTTGACAGAGTAAAGTTTGTTCTTTGGCTGCAGAATATGAATGTTGGGAGTTGGAGAGACGCTGTAATAACACCAAGCTTCCCAACTTCATTTTGGGATGCTTCTGTAAATCCAAAGCTCAACCTCGGATGAAGATTTTTTCCACCCAGATGTTTGCTGGCTACTGTGTGCGAGTTTGCTGGAAAACATGAGCCTTTGGCTGTTCTTCCCAGGGTTGTCCACCCTGCTCCCAAAAACATGAATGTCTGAGCAGAGGAGCAGGAATGTCGGCCAGACCGTAGGGATTTGGCAGCCTCTGCCTCCAGGATCCGCCGTACGGGCGTTTGCTCTGGCTGCCAGCTCAGCCGGGGCTTTTTTCCCATTACTGCACTTGCGTAGGAAAACTGTCCCTGTTCGGGAAGAGGACTTAGGTCGGAGGCTTTGGTTGGGGTTTGGGGTTTTGTTTTCTTGCATTGTGGTTTTGTGGCAATTCCTTTTTTTCCAGAGCATCACTTGAAAAAAGGAAGAAGCTGCAGTGGTCGGCTCCTGTGCTTAAATATGGGAAGAGGAGGAATATTCTGCCAACACTGAAGTGTTTGCCAGGAACACAGGCACTGAATCCTATTTCTTACATAGCTGATAGAGCCCCTGCATTAGCAGAGCTTTGTAACTCCCAAACAAGGGTGTGTAGTGATGCTTACAGGGTTTATCTCAGGTATTTTGCCCCATAATGGTGCTCTGGATATTTCCATTACACTGGCACTTCAACTAAATTGACTCCTAAACCTTCTCCAAGTCGCTGCTCTCCCATTCAAAGTCCTTCTCTTCCATATTTGTATTGGGGAGTGTGAACTCGATGTGCCCAAAGACATGTGGACATAACTGAGCCTGTATTTTAAGACAAGTTGTTGCCAAAAATTTGTTGTTTGCAACAATTTTTCCAGGCACTGAGCTCCTCTGTGGTGAGCAGGGACAGGACCTGAGGGAAGGGCTGGAGCTGTGTCAGCGAGGGTTAGGTTGGATCTCAGGGAAAGGTTCTTCCCCCAGAGCAGGCTCAGGCACTGAGCAGGCTCCCCAGGGAATGGTCACGGCCCCAAGGCTGCCAGAGCTCCAGGAGCATTTGGACAACGCTCTCAGGGACATGGGATTATTGTGGTGTCCTGTGCAGGGCCAGGAGTTGGACTCTGGTCCCTGTGGGTCCCTTCCAACTCAGGGTCCTCCATGATTCTGTGATTCTCCATTCCAGGATGTCGACATGATTCCTCAGAGGGGGAAGGTGCTGTCCTTGAATAATCTCAGTTTTCACCCTGTGTAGGGTCAGTGCGAGTGTCTTACCAAGACAAGACATTTTTAGTTGGCATAAACTGTCTGTAATGAGAAAAAATGATTGAAAAAGATGTTTTATAGTTTGTGTCATGAGAGTCGTATTTTACACATCAGTTTAATTACAAGGGGGTTTGTCTGTTAATGGGTAGAACTCACTTGGCTGCTGTTCAGTAATTGTAATTATGGAATGAAGGATTTGCTGTGCTTTTTACTGGAAGAATCCCGCCGAGTTTAATTCCATGTAGTGGTGGCTGCGCTGTCATTGGCAGTGAAGTGTCAGTGAAGGGATGAAGAGCATTTTAAACTTCATAAACGCAGCAAATGGTACATTTGGTTGGTGTGGGGAGGCCCCTTAAATAAGGTCTTGGGCATTTGGGGCAGTCTTTGCAAGCCTGTCCACATGGACTTGTTCTCCATGTGCTCCAGAGGGGCAGGAGGGAGAGGAAGAGTCTCATCAGGACTTCCCAGGTGTCTTTATCCTCTGGACTTTCCCCATCTGAAGCATTTGTGGGTCACGTGTTTGAAAGGTTCTTTTGTGGGTAGCAAAGAGCAGGGACAGGACAGGGGTGCACCTTTGCTGCACCTGCTTAAAAATTGAGTATTGACTTTATGGGAAGAAACAGGAAACTCCATGGGTTTGAGAAGCTCATAAGCAAAAAATCAGGCAATGGGAGCTACCGTAGGAAGCAAACACAGCCAAGGAGATGTTCTTCTGTGTTTGCTGCCAAAGACTGGTGTAGGATTAGATCCTGTTCATGACCACAGGCAGGACAAGCTTTCTCTAGAATGCTGGAGACAAATATCACCAGTTTTTAAACAAAAAAATGGTATTTTGTCTTTATGGACCTTGGATTTTAGTTGCTTTGTCATGTTGTGGTTCTAGAGTTCAGAGGAGGCCACGGAGATGCTCCAGGGTTGGAGCCCCTCTGCTCTGGAGCCAGGCTGGGAGAGCTGGGGGTGCTCACCTGGAGAAGGGAAGGCTCCAGGGAGACCTCAGAGCCCCTTGCAGGGCCTAAAGGGGCTCCAGGAGAGCTGGAGAGGGACTGGGGACAAGGGATGGAGGGACAGCACAAGGGGGGGACGGTTTAAAACTAAAAAGGAGAGATTTAGATTGGATGTTAGGAAGAAATTCTTTCCTGTGAGGGTGGGGAGGCCCTGGCACAGGTTGCTCAGAGCAGCTGTGGCTGCCCCTGGATCCCTGGCAGTGCCCAAGGCCAGGCTGGACGGGGCTTGGAGCAGCCTGGGACAGTGGGAGGTGCTCCTGCCCGTGGCAGGGGGTGGCTCTGGATGATGTTCCAGGTCCTTTCCTACCCCAACCACTCTGTGGTTCTGTGAAATGGAAAACCTGGGTTTGCTGTGCAAGGTGCTGCAATGGCCCCTTGAGGAAAAGAACAGTGAGACAAGAACGTTTGCAGGTCTTTAAAGGTCAGTGTGTGGCAGTTCAGGGCTGCAGGGCAGGCTCGGGCCCTGCTCAGGCATCGCAGAACAAACTCTATAAATAACCTGTGGTTTGTGCTTTTGACCACAAAAGCACCGCTGACTTCATCCGGCAGCGTGGGACACGGAGCCACAACCAGGAGAGCGAAACCCCGAGGTGTCGGCGCTTCAAGTCCTGTTTAGCTGCTATAAATTAGATTTTCATTATTACTGTTGAGCCACGGTTTGAGGGGGTTCCCATAAAAGCTATTTTTCTTCGCAGGAATTCAAGTTGCAGCTCATACCTTTCGACTTTGGTGCTTCCTTAAGGGTCGTGGTCTCTCTGCCTCAAGGTGGCTCCTCATGGAAACTGAAAGCTGGAGAGATCCGTCAAAGTGGGGTTGTTTTAGCAGAGCAATTTGGGCTGGAAGGTTTTATCACGAGGTGGGAACTGCAGGTTTAAAAGCTCTTCCCTGGGCAGGAGCAATAATGGGAAGGGATTTAGCACGGCTCTAACTTAAGTAGTGTACATGCAGTTTATGTTCTGACCATAATTCAATGTATTTCTGTTAAAAAGCAATACAGCAGGGCAAGAAGAGTGCTGGGAGCTTGGTTGCAGGTGGAATGAAACTGGGGAAAATGATCTTTATCATCCTGCTGTTTATGTTTCAGGAGGAGGAAGGAATTTGTGAATGCCCTGGACACATAAAAAAGGCATTAAATTTCAAAAATTCCAATATACTTTTTTTCTTCCCTGTGTGGTTATTTCGTTTGGAGTGAAGGTCTTTATGGATTAGAATATAGAATATTGGGATAAACAGCCCTCAGATCTGGAAATCAATCACAGGAGATGTTTGAAGCCACCACTCTCTGTGGATGCACCCACTGGCCTTCTCCAGCAGAAGCTGTAGGTGAAGTGTGGGAATGCACATCTGATGTGCTGCATGGAATTATGGGGGGGGTTAAAGTGGGAAAAGGCCTGTAAGATCTCCAACGCAGCCATCACCCAGCACCACCACCATGTTCGTCACCAAACCATGTCCTCAAGTGCCCTATCCAGTCTTTCTTCGAACACTTCCAGAGATGGGGACTCTACCACATCCCTGTGCAGCCTGTCCCAGTGCTTGACAACCCTTCATGTGGAAGCTTTTTCCCTGGTGTCCAACCTAAACTTCCCCTGGCACAACTTGAGGATGTCTTCTCTCCTCCTGTCCCTGTTCCCTGGGAGCAGAGCCCGACCTCCCCCGGCTGCCCCCTCCTGTCAGGGAGTTGTGCAGAGCCACAAGGTCCCCCCTGAGCCTCCTTTTCTCCAGGCTGAGCCCCTTTCCCAGCTCCCTCAGCCGCTCCGGGTGTCCAGCCCCTTCTGTATTTATGTTATTTGGTGGGAAATAGGTTTTAGCAGAGCTGTTCCCAACGTGCTCGCACAGTTACGAGTCATTCATACTTTATGAAAACATTTGATGAACGAACTCCAAATTTCACAGTAAATCAGGGAATATGAATCTTCCAGCGCTTAACCTATTTCTTCTGCCTGGCATTAATGAGCTTGATGGAATCTTGCTCCCAGTCCCTTCTCTGCCCCTCCATGGAATAGAGCTATTAATATAAGTATTCCACAATGGCATAGTGGAGATTTAAGCAGTTGTCTTGCTTTTCTCCTGGTGTATTCATGGTATGGCTTTCTAAAAAATTCAATTTACATTTCAGGTTAATGAGGAACCATTTAAAAACTCGTCTATTAATGTATTTCTCATTCTATACAGCAAAGAGAAGATGATGTTTTTATTTTTCCCTCTAAGCGTGAGGGCCAAAGGCTCCTCTGAGGGCTGGGGACCTAAAATATGCTGGCAAAGCCCTGTATTTCTACTTGTTCTTTCACCACAGAAGCTGTTAATTCCATAGGGGAATGCAGCTCTTATTCTACAGGAGAGTATTGCTGTTATTCTGTGGAGGAATAACATTCAGTTTGGATTATCTATAGAACAGCTTTTTATTGCCAAATAAGAACAAGTCACCACAGTGTTCTCCCAGATGCAGAGGTTTGGAAAATAACCTTTTTTCAGGAAAGACATTAAAATAATCCTTATTCTGACTGTAATCTGGAATCGATCCAGATTGCATCAGTATTGAGGCGAGAACGAGGAGGCTGCAAGCCTCTGGGATCAGGAGGAACATGGAGCATTTAGCCAGGAAACTGTTAATCCCTTTTTTCCCTCGTCCCGATAGGCATCTCTTTGTGCAGGAGGGCTGGAGGAGGAGGAATGGAGCTGCTCGCTCCTGCCTTCTCCAAACTGCTGGATCACCCTCCGGGTCCAGAGGGACGCCCGGCTCCTACAGAGGAACGTATTGAATTTTGTTTCCTTCCAAATGTTGAGCCCTGGCCAGTAAAAGCTTTGGTCTCCCCAAGAATCCTCGGAATGCTGTCACGGAGTTTTGTGCGTTGAGCTGCTCAGCAGCCTCGAATCCATGAGTCAGTAAAGGGCACTCATATGAACAGAAGATAATTTGTTTTAGAGAAGTTATAACTCCTTTTCTGAGGCTGAACTATTATATTCTGCCCCGCTTGCAGGGAACGGGGTGTCCTGCTCGGGTCTGTGTGGATTAGACACATACAAATTGAATTAATAGCACTTTTTTATGGCCCAACAGTCCTGCTAAAGAAACCCTGTGAGTAAAGCAAACAAAAATGTATTAAGTTGTCTCAACTCAAACACCAGACGTTTCTCCAGCTACTTGTTGGCCCGTTCCCAGTGTGCTGGGCCTGGAGAGTCACCCGAAGTTTGCACAAGAAGGGATCCAAAGACCTTTCTCATTTATATCAGCACGGAAGAAAAATGCATGAAAGAGGGACATTATGGGCTGTGATTTCTGGAGGCATTTGGGTTGTAACATATCATGTGGTCTGGCACATTCATCACCAAAAAAGCTCATTAAAAAAAGAGGAATCTTGCTGTTCCCCAGTCCTATATTTGAAATGTTTTCTCTTAAATTTCCTTGCTACAGAATAAGAAAGATTGATTTCTGAGCAAGGCTCTTCCCAAAGAAATCCTAATAAATAGACCTTGTTTGTCTCTGTGAGCAATTACTTAGGGTATAAATACAGGGAATAAAACTGGAAAATCATCTTGATACTGTTCTTTGCTTAAATTCTTTATTAGATTTTATGAAAATTTATTGTATGAGATGATATAAAACTGTGCTGCCTCCTGTTTGGTCTGTTCAGGTTCACCATGCTGCTTCTCTAACAAGCAATGTTAGGTGTGTAGAAAATTTATCTCATTGCCTTAAGATGTTTTCTTAGAACATGAGTGATCCTCTAGCACAGAAATGCTTGTAACCTAATTAATACAATTTAAAACTAATGCCTAAATATAGGGTGATGCACTTGTATGTCTTGAATATTCTGCTTAAAAGCTTCTTGCTGTGTCTCTGCTCACTGAAATACCTGGAGGTAAATCCTTTGGAAATCTTAAACACCATCCTGTCTTTTAATACCAAAATTCCTGGTTAGGGGAGAGGGTGCCTGGATTTTCATCTCCAGGAGAGGTTTGGGGCTTCAAGGGAGGCATGGGCACCTTCGATGTCCCCTGGAGGGTGGGTTGAGGGGGGATACTGGGTACAGGGAGGATTTTTGGGGTGAATAAGCAAGGAAAAAGTGTGAACAGCCTGAAAAGATGTGAATCCTCTCCAGGGTTCTGAGCTGCAGCTCCGGAATCATCCCTCCAGAATAACCTGTTTGCTTGGCAGGTTTCAGCTCTCCCAGAAACTGCTTTAGTCAACTAAAGCAGATTCATATGCAATAGTTTGAATTTAAACAAATCCCTGTATTCAAATAGGGGGGAAAATCACATTGTTATTCCGTGGCAAACCTCCATGGGTTCTTAAATCATTAAATCTGAGCAGATTGGGAAATAAATCAGCCTGGGAAGGGAACTGGATCATGCGCGGACAGGACGTGTCCGATAGCCTTCCTCCAAGGTCTCATTTCGTTTGGCCTTTATATTCTGCTTTTAGTTGGGAAGTGAAATCCACAAAGGTCATTTGAAAAGCTTCAGATTATAGATGGAAAGCCCTTTTAATCTTTTCTAATAAATAGCTGAGCAGGGAATAAATCTATTGGGAGCTGAGCTCTGATGTAAAGCCTCAGCACAAAATATCCATACATGAGCAACACTTGGAAATTATCTCAGAAATTATAATTACCTTAAATAAATTTGACTTAGAAGAAAAGGTGTGTGATTATGAAAAGTGGTTTAATAAATGAAGCATTAATTGGACATGGTGGCTTGGCAGATTCTGTCACCGTGGTCCGGATGATTATTAAAGTGATTTAGGCACAACTGAAAACAGCAGTTTCAGTTCAGAGATTTCTTTTAAATGGCAATAAATTACTCTCTCCAGTCAGTGCTTTGGTAAGGCAGGGTCAGAATAAAAGCTTTGCATAATAAAGACTTAAAAGCATTTTGATTTTGGAAAAACAAGAGCAGCAAATGGAAACGAGGGTGTCTGAAATGCTGAAAATACTCTGGGTTATGCCAGTGCTGTGTATGACATTGTCAAACATCTGAGTAGCCTTCAAAGCATTTCCCCCCCCCTAATTCCACATATAATTAAAAAGCAGCTTCCTCTAGCTCATTAAAGTGTAGGGTCCTGTTGGAGCAGTGTACTTGTGTATTTATTTAAATTAATAAAGCACGGCTTTAATGCAGACTGTAATAACTACAAACACTGAAATCTCTTCTGTGCAGCTCACACTTTATTTTTAACCAGTGTTCAGCTTCTCTTCATGAACACCAGCTTGCAAAGGAACACGGTCCCCAGCAGCTCCTTGGATTATTTTGTGAACCACTCAACAAACTTTCCCCATCCCCTTTTTTTTGAAGTGAAACAATAGGAAAATCCCCCAAGTTCAGCTGTGAGTGACGCCCATGGAAATCAGGCAAGGCGGTGGCTCTTCCAGCATAACGATGGCATCTCCCTCTTTTCACAGGCGTTTGGAAACGCAAAAACAGCCCACAACAACAACTCCAGTCGCTTCGGCAAATTCATCCAAGTGAATTACCAGGAGACGGGCACCGTGCGAGGGTAAGCGGGGACAGGGGGAGGCAGCTGGGTGTACCCAAACCTAAACGCCTGCAGTAGGGGGTTAATTGCTTTGGCCAGTGTCTTTCCCAAAATGGAGATAGGAAAAGAAAAATACATAGGTTTTAGCATTTTAAAATCTGCTGGTATGGAAATATTGGTGCGTCCAGGGTGGATACCCCTGAGCTGGCTTCAAGCCAGTTGAGCTCTCCTTAATCCTGATGTCAAATTTATAATGAACCTGAAAAGCAACTTCTCCTCCTGAGACAGGAGTTAAGGCAGGAAAGGGGAACGTTTTAGCTGTGATGGGGTGGGGGCTGGAGCAGTAGACCTGGAGCGAAAGGTTTGGCTCAGGCTCAGGAAGAGAAAGCCAAGGGGAGGATTCAGTCTCTGGCTGGGAGTTCTGGAGGCCATTGAGCCACACTCTTCTTGCTCGCTGCCTGATTCCCCCCAGGCTGTCCCTGCAAGTGTCTCCTTAACCCAGCCCTTGACCAGTGAAGGCCTCTTTTTCCTCCCAGGCCATTGCAAGGAGATCCCTGTCTCCACCGTGGTTCTCCTCAGTCTATTTCAGCATTGGAAATTTGAGAGCAGCCCTGAGGAGAAGAATTTTGGGGTGGTGGTTGATGAGACGCTCATGGACATGTGCACTGGGAACCCAGAAACCCCCCATGGCCTGGGCTGATCCCTCAGCATGGGCAGCAGGAGGGGGGGAATTCTGCTGCCTGCCCCATTCAGGGGAGACTCCACCTGCAGAGCTGCCCCAGCCCTGGGGCCCAGCACAGGAAGGACCTGGAGCTGCTGGAGAGAGCCCAGAGGAGGCCCCGGAGCTGCTCCAGGGCTGGAGCCCCTCTGCTCTGGAGCCAGGCTGGGAGAGCTGGGGGTGCTCACCTGGAGAAGAGAAGGCTCCAGGGAGAGCTCAGAGCCCCTTGCAGGGCCTAAAGGGGCTCCAGGAGAGCTGGAGAGGGACTGGGCACAAGGGATGGAGGGACAGGGCACACAGAATGGCTTCCCACTGCCCGAGGGCAGGGTTAGATGGGATATTGGGAAGGAATTCTTCCCTGGGAGAGTGCTGAGGCCCTGGCACAGGGTGCCCAGAGCAGCTGTGGCTGCCCCTGGATCCCTGGCAGTGCCCAAGGCCAGGCTGGATGGGGCTTGGAGCAACCTGGGACAGTGGAAGGTGTCCCTGCCCATGGCAGGGGCTGGAGCTACTTAAACCCAGCTTTCTCTCTGGCTTTAGATAATTTCCATGGCATCAGATCATCACCAAGGAGCTGTAAATGAGCAGGGCTTCGTTAACTCCCTTTTTTGTCCAGGTTAATTGAGTCAGTTGGAAAAATGAGGAGTAGAAGCAGCATTCCAGGGGCTGTATAATTTCTGCAGCTGGCTAAGAGACCTCTTGCTGGGACTTTGTTGTTATTTTAGAGAATTGCTTTTAAATTTTTTTTGCTTTCTTATTTTCCAGCAGAACAGTATCACACAAAGAGCTGCCCATTAATTTTTTCAGTGAGCTCGGGTACTCTGCGTCCCTTCCCGCTGGTTTTGCATCCTACGTAAAACCTGATGTTCTTTTTTTCCCCTTATTTAATACTGGTTCAAAGTTCTCTTAAAAGGATAAACCTCGTTTTTTTAATACCTCCTGGGTAACAAGAATCCAACAAATGCCTTAACTATGTATTATCTTGGCATGATGTGTCAGTGCTGTGGTTGTGGCCTCTATTTTTACTTGGCAGAGATGTGAAAATAACATTATATTCATATATTGTAGTTCATAAAATAGGAGGAATTTTCTTTGCTTTTTAAAAAAGGAGCTTTCTTGGTCTTTGGTTGCACAGTGTGATGTGACTGTACTCTGATATGAGCTTGCACCGCTCCCCCAGTGAAAATAAAAGATGTTTAAAGAAAAATATAGGCATTTTAAAACCAAAAAGCGTATGTGGCATACAAGCCCACTTTTTTTTTTTTCCAGCGAAACAAGAGTTTTGTAAAAACTTAGCCTAGATTTTTTTAGCACAACCCAAATCAGTTATCACCCTGTGTTCTGCATATCAGTAGCTTTGGTAATGGAACTATAATTTGCAGCCCCGAATCAGAGTTTTCCTCTCTTCAGAGGCTGAAAATAGCAGTTGGATATTTGCTTACAAGCCCTCTGAGTATAATCACCTAAAACCTGAAGAGATGGAACAGGCAGGAGGTTGAGCAGGACCCAACCCCACCCCGTGAGATGAAGTCTTGGAAGGTCTCTCAGGCGGATGGAACAGGAGCAGTGCTGCAGGTCAGGGCATTCCCAGGGGGCCTCCTGAATTTCGGATGTCCTGGTCCATGATAAGCCAGGCCTGGAGGAACCTGCTGAGTCCCCATGGGATGATCAAAAGCCTTGACACCTGACACGCTCCATGGGGTGGCAGAGGAGCCAGATAGGAGAGGTTTAAATCAAAGCCCTGTGAAATACAGGCTCTCTGTGCTTACATCAGTGTTTTACACAAGATCATCCCCTCAGAGCTTCTTTTCTTTGCTCTTGAAGGTAGAACTGACATAGTTGACAACGGTAAAGGAAAAGAAATTTGAAGACATCAACTTTTTAAGACCTAAGTTGGTTTTCCTGTCCACTGTCTTGTTACAAGAGGGGTCAGATGTTGTTCTTGGGACGTGGATTCATTGTGACCTTTGCACTAAGCAGGGAGCATTTTACCGAAATAGCATTATAGTTGCATCTATTAAAAAAAAATAAATTAAAAATTAAATGTAAAATAAAATTTAAAAAGTAGAAACTTTCTAAAATAAAATTTAAAAAGTGAAAGTAAAATTTCAATAAATAAATAAAATTCCCCTGATTTAAATAGTGGCTGGGACCAGATGACCACCAGAAGACCTTTCCAATCTAAATTATTGCCTAAGAATGATTTTTGGGGTGGTTTATATTAAGAGCAGAATTGACAGGGGTGGGGATGAATGCCAAGGGCGTGGACATGGTGCAGGTTGTTGTACAGCTGTGTCTGAGCCATCATCCAGTGGGATCCCATCAGTGGGATCTGGGATGCTCTCATTCTTGTGTTCCCCGACCCTGCAGTGAATTCATGGCTTGGGAAAGAAAAAATGGGTTCAGGTTAGAAAGGGAACATAAAAACCCCATCAGCCTGTCAGTGAGGAATATCCTTAGACTGTTTCCAGCTTCCTCCCAGGGAATGACAGGAATACAGCTTTGCTGTCTGTCTTCCTTTACTCCTCCTGTCCAGCAAGATCACCCCATGGGGAGTTGGGTTTGCCACTTCCAGTAGCCTCTCCCAAGAGCTGCCGTAAGAATTTTCACAAAACCTCTGCAGCATGTCCAAATTATTTATATTTTATTTTTTATGGAAGGAAGGGAGAAAGTTGTGCTGGAGGTAATAATTAGATCTGGCTTTCCCATCTGTGGTGGAGGAGCGAGTGTGGAAGCACCTCCTTGTCCCACCCTGCCCGAGGTTCGTTGGGTTTCCTGATTCCTACGTAGCTCCGACTGTCGGTGCCACATCACCGGGCCTCCGTCACCGGAAAAGCACAGCTCCATCGTCCAAACTGCCACTTAGAACTCTGGCTTCTAAATCTCTGTCATTACTGGTTAGGTTTGTTTGGCAGAAAAAAAACCTGTGGAAGCTTTGTTTAACTCGACCAACTTGAAAAAAGTATTTAATATGTAGATTGAGCGTGTTTGTTGTGGAGGCTCTTAGGAGAAAATGTAAACTGCAATGAGGAGCTTTCACAATTGGTTTTTTTTTTCTCTGACTGGAGCCACAAGTTAATAACCCAAATTTTTGGTGAGAAGTGGCTCTTCTGGAGGAGGGAATGGGGATTTGGGGACCGATTCTGCAGCTAAATGGCATCTTGCACTCTTCTGCACGCAGATGTATTTCTGTGTGCACGGCTCCTGGGCTGCAGGCAATGGGATTTTGCTGGCTTCGGATGAAATAGGGATCCAGGCTCCTTCCTTGCTGTCAACATTTCTCCTGCCCGTAGACTGACGCATCTGAGATCATGTTTTTCAGATCCAAGTTAGTGTTGGCTTGGTATCAAACCAAAAAAACCTCAGAAGCCAAACATAATATTGGGCTTGTTCTGCCGAGGAAGAAATTTATATAACTAAGTGAAACAAGGCTGAAACTTCTTTGTGTGTGTACCAAGGCTGAAGCCCCCGGTAAAGCTGCCTTCGTTGGAGCTGAGTATCAGGTCAATGAATGATGCTTTGATTTTTTCCTTGCAGAGCTTATGTTGAAAAATACCTCCTGGAGAAGTCCCGACTGGTCTATCAGGAGCACAACGAGCGGTGGGTGCCTCTGTCTTGCCCAAGGCTTGGGTTTAAC
The DNA here is from genome assembly GCA_013397865.1 of Struthidea cinerea. Classification (NCBI taxonomy): domain Eukaryota; kingdom Metazoa; phylum Chordata; class Aves; order Passeriformes; family Corcoracidae; genus Struthidea; species Struthidea cinerea. The sequence continues at coordinate 235,741 of VZTI01004612.1, read as the reverse complement.
TCCTGTACATGGCACAGATAACTTAAATCCCTGGTGGAGCTGGCATGGGGGATCAGGATTTTCATGCTCCTAACCCTGTGCTGCAAAGACTAATGATGCATTTTATGTTTGAATGTTTTGTTGTTTAGGGAGAAGTGTGCTCATGGAGGGAATAAACTCCATTATTTTATCAACAGTCTTTGACTTACCACGGAACCATAGAATGGGTTGGGTTGGAAGGGACCCTTAGAGACCATCTTGTTCCAACCCCTGCCATGAGCAGGGGACCTTCCACTACAATATTGTCACATTTCATTTCATTTTCATTGTCTTTATGGCATATGGATTGTTATGTACCACTTCATTCTTGTGCAACTTGGGAACTATTTAACGTGTCACTGTAGGAGAGACACGTGGTATTTTCATTCCTCTTTGCAGTTCACTGAAGCCTTCAGAGGGGCCTCTAGAAACAGCCAAAATTATATAGAGAACGAACTTATGTGAAGTGTTCTTTCCTAATTGCAGCATTTGCTGCATATTCCTCTCCTCTCTCAGTAATTATTATTCCACTTTTCAATAATTTTGCTGCCTTTAGTTGTCTTTCAACTCTTGGCACTTCTGGCTGTTTCCCTTTGGAGATAGATGTGTGAGTTTTCTGGAATGCTCCCGGGCTGTTCCTGGAGTTAAAGAACATCTACAGCCTTGACAAATGTCCTCTTGGGTGTTGCAAGATGATTAAACTGGGATCCTCTTGGAAAACATCCAACATAAAAGCACAGTCTTAATATTAGAAAGAAATGGTGTTAATCTGTGTTAGAGTCGTCTGGAAGCAGAACAGATGAGTGTCCCTTGGGGTGGGTTTAGCATTAGTGATATTCAGGTATTTTGAATATTTGAGTTTTTGAATACTTGAAGATTTTTCAGTCGTGTCTCATGGAACTGCAACTGCAAAGTTGTTGCCTTTTTAATGGTAATAAGGTGTTAAAAATTATAATTTCTGCATTGCAAGGAAATATGTTGTGATTCTAATAAAGGAGGTGCAGCCAGGGGGAGGGTCAGGCTCTGCTCCCAGGGAACAGGGACAGGACAAGGGGAAACAGCCTCAAGCTGTGCCAGGGGATTCTTCCTGGAATTTCTTCCTGGACAGGGTGGTCAGAAATTGGAAGGGGCTGCCCAGGGATATTTGGAGTCCCCATGCATGGAGGTGTTCCAGGAGGAATTCCTGGATGTGGCCCTCAGTGCTCTGGGTTGGGGGCAAGGTGGGGTTTGGGTGCAGGTTGGACTCGATGGTCTGGGAGGTCTCTTCCCACCTAAATGACTGTGGGATTCTGTGAAATATGTAGGCATTGCACATGCTTCTGAAGGAAAACCTGATCATCCCAGCTAGAAATTGTTCAAGTAGATTCTGGGGCAGTGGCTGTCCTTGGATGGAGAAGAGGGATCTCATTCTCCATGGCATAATTGAATCCGTTCCATCCCTGCACAGCAGGTACGGACCAGCTCTAAACGGTGTCAGGCCTGAGCCTGGGAGCTGGAAAATCAGGTTGGGAGGTTTCCATGTGCCTCTGCTCAGTGCTGCTGCTCATTTTCGAGTCTAACAGCTCTTGTTTTTCATTTGTCACCAGGAACTACCATGTATTTTATTACCTCCTGGCAGGAGCGAGCGAGGAGGAGAGATCAGCATTTCACCTGAAGCAGCCGGAGGAATATCATTACCTCAACCAGGTGGGAATGCTACACGGGAATACAATCCGTGGTCTTGCCTTCTCTTCTGCTGATATTTAATGCTAATAAAGACGAAGTGTGGAGTAGTAAAAGTGAGGGCTTTTAAAGGTGTGGAGTAGTAAAAGTGGGTTTTAATGGTTTATAGGAAGTCTTCTGTCATTGGAATAATTCTGCATTAGCAATCTGAACACCTGGTAGTGTTTCAGGGAAAAATAATCAATGTTTTCTATACCTGGGATATGTTAAATACATTGAGTTTTTGATTGCTGGAGGGAGAAACAGTCAGAATTTCTCTGCTCTCTGTGTCAATGTCATTTACTCATTAACATCTGTCTCCTGAGCAGGAGAAAAGGGGAACATGTGGCATACTGGGATATAACATCTTGCATGAGGAAGTCCTAATTCTGTAGCTTCTGGCTGGCTTTTAACACAACCCTTTGAATTTAACAATAGAACAAGTCTAATATAACTAAAAACCACAGCAGCCATTGAAAACCTGGGAATTAGTGATGGATGAGGTGTTACTGACAGCCAAATAAATTCAGTGTACACGATGATAATTTTATAATAAACTGATTTACTTCAGGTAGTTAAGCAGTTATCCAGTGACTCTTGCGAATAGGGACTTCAAAAAAACCAAAAATAGGAGGAATATGTGGAAGAGGATTTAAATTACATGTTGATTTTAACTAATTGCAATTTTCATGGTGCTGAAACATGAGGAGCCATAAAGAGTGATTTAGCCCCTAAACTGGAGAGAAACTTGGACCCACAGCCCAAGCCAAATAGCCTTTAGTCTTTTTAGAAATATAACTTCACTCAGGAATGGCTCTCAATTACCAGGGACTTTTTAAGGATGTTTTTAAAGCTGGCAATCAACACCAAAATCCATTGTGTATTAACAGCTCCCACCCAGCCATCGCAGGATTGGGAAATACTCCCAAGTGAGGAGCACTCCGAGGGCTGGAGGCTCTTTGCTGGAGTCTCCGTGCCTCAGGCGTTGGTTGGGGAACATGGTGTGATCTCCAGCACCATCTGTGCCGCCGTTTTGCAGCGGGAAGGTGCCAAGATGGAATGTTTTGTCAGATTCCCGGGTTTTGTTGGGCCATCCGGTGGCTTTCTGTTAGTTGAAAACATTGCTTTTAATTACAGGTCTTTTTTTTACACAGCGGTTTAAGAGCGCTTGTATTGAAAGGAAAATTAGAAATCTAATGGCACCTAGTGTGGGGAAGCAGTAGGAATGTTACAATTTAGGGTGAAATGTTTCTTTTCATCTAAATTAAGGTGCTGTGAGGCAAGTAAGCTGGAGAAGGCTGCTGGGATCAGTCCAGTGGATCAGGGAAGCAGACTCTGGACTTCCCTGAAGACAGTGTATGGACAGTAGTGACACTGAGTTTGTGGGAGGTTTTTAAATAATTTTTGAAAATTAGGATTAGAGTTAACACTGACAGCTATGGGAAAACAGCGCCTTTAGATGTGGTCAGGGCGTGGTTTCATGTGAAGACCATCTGACAGTGCAGAAGCAGCTTTTCCCTGCCCTGTAGGAGAAAGGAAAAGGAAAATAAGGAGAAAAAGGAAAAAAGAGGTAGTGGAGAAATGGAAAAAGAAACTTGGGAAACATTTAAGGGAAAAATTGTAAAATGACCCTTGAACATTTGCAGTCTCTTCTGAAGTGTGTCCTGGGGAAGACCCTGCCTTTTTAAAAGGGAAAAGAACCAGCTCAGAAATGAACCGAAGTGTTTTACTGAAAATTAAATATTCATATAGAGAAGCCATAAAATATTGAAGCAGGCCCCTGAAGTGAAGGAGTGACTCAGTCCTGAGTCAGGCTTTACTTTCCTCCTCCCAGGTTCCTCGGCTCTTGTTGTGTTACACAAAACAAATGGGGAGTTTGCTTTGCAGATGAGAAATAATCTATTCAGATACTTCACCAAAATCTGCTCTGTAACTGCAGGGAGCAGATTGAAAATAAAGATTTCAATTTATTTTAAAATGCAGATTTACTCAAAGTGTCCCCTGAGTATGGGGGACTTTTCCATCTCTCCCCCAATGGCAGGTGCACCCACCCCTGCACACCCTGCAACTCGCTGAATATTTTCTGTGCTGGTAGTTAACTTTCACCCATTTTGAAATCAGTCATTTGCAGGTTTAGATCCTTATTTTCAGCTCCTCAGGAGCTCCAGTGCCATCTCTCTGCCTCTTGGGACTGGTCACTGATGCATGCTTTGACTTCTCTCAACTCCATCTCTGTCTGATTGGAAACAGACAGAAATTCCTAAAAAGCTTTGGAGTGTTGCTTGGAAGAATCTCACTTTTGCTGCACTTGTATGTGTCTGGAGCAGGGGTTGAGACTAGAAACAAACCAAATCTGCTCTTCAGTGGGATTTTGGCATCAGTGGCTCTTCAGCTCCAGGTGAACCAAGGGTTTCCCCAGCTCTGGAGAAGAAGAAAAGGTTTTAGTATCCATTAGGATTATTGATGAGAGGGCCTCGCTGATACACTGTGAGCAGGAAGCAGCACCAGGAATGCAAAAGCACCATAAATCTTCCCTTAAAACAAATAAAACTGGGGAATGACTCTGCAGAATAACAGCAATCATTTTCCTGGTTAGGGAGCAGGTCGTGGGGGTGATTTGGGGTGGGAACACCACTTAACCCGCTCTGCCTTGCTTTCAGATGACAAAGAAACCCCTCAGACAGAGCTGGGATGATTATTGCTATGACTCGGAGCCGGTCAGTACAAGAACCCGCCTCTTCCGTGTTGCTGGTGCAGGGCTGCTCTCACCTGAGTGTTTTAGGGACACCAAGAAAGCCAAATCCAATGAAGTTTAACCCATTAATCACCCTTTGCCCTGCCGTGGTGTTGCTTGTGACAGTGCAGATGTTTTTTTCCCTTGCCCTTTTTTGGTTCCTTCCATCTGGAAAGCTTCTTCAGCAGTTGGAGATGGTCAGCTCTCTACAGTCGTCTCAGTTTTAGAAAACTAACGGGGTTTTCATTCCTTCCTGATGGAATATGTGATGATTTATGGAAATTGTGATGTGGCAGTGATGTGAAAACTGAAATTCCATTCCAATAAAACAGCAAATCAGTGTCTTGAAGCCCCAAGAGATGCATCAGTTCATGCTGGCTGTAGTGGTGTATCTGCTCCCCAGCTTCCATGGAAAAACAGACAAATCCAAAAACGTCCCCCCAGCCATCTGTGAGAAAATCAAATCCTGATATTGTTCAGAGTGCAGAAACAATTCCTTCTCCTAAAATACTTCTGCTGACATGATCATCCTTTCCAAATGGATCGCCCCAAAAAAGGGAATGGTGAACCTTCTCTCCGTTCCCCGGCTCCTCCTGCGCCACCGACGTGCTCTGGGAGTCTGTGTGTCCCGTGGTGCTCCCCGTGGGTGTGCCCTGCATGTGGAAGCATGTTTGGCATCCGCTGCATGTCCTTCCTGCTGGTTCTCCCATGTGCTTGATGGTTGCCAAAGTCTTGCTGATGTATCTGGAAGAGTAAGAGGTGATCTGGGATTCACTCGGGCTAAACAAGTGTCTTAACAGCAACATTTCCCTGCAAATCCTTAGGAGGGGAGGAAGGAATTTCCCTCACAAGGTTAAAAATACTGGATATTGGATTGGCATCCTTAATCCATCAGCATCCCTAGGGGTCCTGCAGGAGCAGGGAGTGATGAGCAGGCAATGTTCTAGACCTTAATACCCTTTGTAAGTTGGAAAGCCTTTAGTTGCTTTAGGAGTGGGTTGGGACAATTTGCTGAAGGAATTAAAATTAAAACAACCCCGAAATTTGGTACCTTCTCGTGGTGTGACCAAGAACACTCTGCCAGCCTGGGGGCTGCCATGTCTGTGTCCTTATTCTGCACAACAAAAGCACGTGTCATTACCATTTGGCTGTTTATTTGCTGACTTATTTAGGATCATTTTGTTTGGGATCATTTTCTGTGATATTCCTGGTAAATCACATCTTGGCTTCACTCCTAAGCCTACCCTGGGCTTCTCCCCGTACCCGTGGACTCAACCTGCTGCAGACACCAAGTTTATAAAGAAACTCTGTTTTATCCTCTTTAAATTTTCCATGGAAATCCACGGATCGCTTCGATGTGACTGTAGGAAGCAGGGGACTCGCTTTTGCTGGGAAACTAATTGCTCTGGCAGGATATGAGCGGCAAGTTAGGTCTGTGGGGATGGGCTTTGTGATGCTTGTCTGCTCTAATATCAAGGACACTCCTCTATTTTATAATTATCCTCCATTTATCATCCATTAGGAAGCGGTCCCGTGCTGGAACACTGCAGAGAGCATCCGCTTTTAAGCAGGGATTTTGCTAAAAGCCTTTCCATGCGGATTAATGAGTCGGGCAATTGTTATGTAAATCGTTAATTAAATTGCCTTCAGCGTAGATTGTGCTACTTCGGAGTTGTCCGGGGTATTTTGCTGTTGACTCGTGACTTAATTTTGGAGGAATGATGCCAGAAAATAAAAATGTCTCCTGGAATGTGGAGTGCCACTAAAAGCACCACTTGGTGTCTTTAAAAAAAGCTTTAAAGCAGCCTAATTTGGAGGATTTGTGGGTGTGTTGCTGTCCTGCCAAGCCCACGTCCTGCCGGAACGAGGGTGGGAGGTTCTGCTGAGTTCTCGGTGTGAGTGCGGTGGCCGAGGAAGCCAAGGTTGGAGTTTAGGAGGGACAAGGTCTTATCCCGAGGTTTTTATGATGTAAATAATCAGTGCTGGTGCCTGTGGTGCCCCTGCTCGTGGTGGAGGTGTTGCTGCTGTGTTCCATTTGGACAGCGCTGGGACAGGGTTGTCTCCAGTCACCTCCTACAGGAAGGTGAAAATGCCCTTTTCTAATGACTGTTTCCTAAAACGGGCTGGTATTTTCTCCTGGAATTTCAATCCCTGCCTTCATCGATGTTGTGCGTGGTTTTAAATGGTTTTACTGTTCAACAGCTCCAAATTCACTTTGCCCATGGAGCATTAACTTGTCCCTGAGGACAATTGATAAAAAAAATTCGATTTTCTTGTCCAATTGCACTTCTCTGGCTTTTAGTGCAGTTGTGTGGGGGTCTCCTATGTTGCAATAAATATTTTAAATATGCAAACAATATAATAAATCATAATATTGACATTTAAATATATCAATACTATAAATAAATATCTTAAATAAGGATTTTCCACTCTAATAATAACTGTGGCTGTAATGATGCTCTGGACCAAGATGATCTGGGATGAAGAACTTCGTTGATATGGTTGTGAGACTTTAAATGCTGTAAACCACAAAGCTGATGCTGTAAAATATCTTCATTCTGTGTATTCTGTATTTACTATTAATTTTCTGTATTATCAGTGACTACAGGTGGCTTTTCAATGATTTACCTAACCCTGTTTAATCCAGACTTTCCCAGTTATTTGTGCAAAATTTTTTGCACGTTTGCTTGTGTGATAAATACGATTTACAGGAAATGATCAAATTAAACTATGTGCATTCAGCTGCTTAATTAATTCCAACTGCAGCTACAATTTTTATTTGTATTCTTTTAATAGACTTTTTATAGAATTTTATAGAATTTTTTTTTATGTTTACTTACACTTGGATTAACTTGTTGAAAGTCTCTAATGACTTGTAGAAAGTCTCGATTTAAGTGTTAGTAAAATATTCTGAGGTTTAAAATTACACGAGATTGTGTGATAAACCATAAACTAATTTTGATTCATAGATGGGTAATTTTTATAGGCAGCAATGGGTGAAATATTAAATATAGTCTACGAAGGCAGAGAGAAGAATAAATAATCCATGGGAGGCCTAGAGTGAGCCAAAGCAGAAGGAATTTGGCATTAATGATCTATATATTCATTTAAAGAGCATTTCTGTTCCGTAAATATTGGTGCAGGACAACTTGGGTTGGGTCTGGAATGTCACTGGATTTTTCTGAAAATGTCAGTGACTGATATCAAGGGAAAACTAAACTGTTCAGGCACGTGAGCCTCCAAGAAGTGTCAAATACCCTGGGTTTCAAATTCTCCCAATTTTGAAATAACTTCTTAGTAGTTCACATCAAGTTACTGAAGAATATATTTAAAGCTTTGCCTTTCCCACACAGGATTTAATGCACTGATCATTTACATGAAGTTATCTGAATTCTATTTAAAAACTGAATTTTCCTCTTTAGTTAAAGGACTGAATGTGGAATAAACTGCCTGTAAATGTGGGACAGATTTCATTTTGTTGTTATTTCCCATCCTTTTTGTGCGTGAGTTGTCCCACCCTGACCAGCTCTCCCCATACTGTTGGAATGGGGTGACTCACCTCTTTCCTTAGAGGTTAAACCTGGGAAACAAGGATGCATCTCCAGAAAATATTAGCCAAAAATGTTATTTTTCCAGTGCCAGGTTGGAAATGTTGCTGATAAAGGACCTGGAGATCACTCAGTGATATTTATGGAGCACTGACTTGGCCATCTGGCCCTGATCTGGTGTTAATTTGTGTCGCTGCTTCCTCTGTGTGTTTGATCCAACAGGATTGTTTCTCCGTGGAAGGGGAGGACCTGAAGCACGACTTTGAGCGGCTGCAGCTCGCCATGGAGATGGTGGGGTTTCTGCCCAAGACCCGCAGACAGTGAGTTTATTTTCCTTATTAATAGCTTGGGGATTATCCTGGCTAATGCCACCTCCCTTGGCAGGACATTGTCCAGAGAAGCTGTGGCTGCCCCATCCCTGGAGGTGTCCCAGGCCAGGCTGGATGGGGCTTGGAGCAATCTGGTCTAGTGGAAGGTGTCCCTGCCCATGGCAGGATGGAGCCAGATGAGTTTGAGGCCCCTTCCAACCCAAACCATTCCGTGATTCCACGATCATTGCTGTACTTAACGATTCTCTTCATGCAAATGGAGCGTTGGCAGAAGTTGACATCTTGAAGTACTTCTCAAGTGTTCATGAATAATCACGCCTCACTCTGCATGTCATGAATCCAGAGCCTGGTTTAATCAGAAATCCTCATTATCCCTCATCAAACTTAACCCTTTGCGTGCAATTCTGGGTCTGTAGGCTCGTTTCCCACGGGCCTTTTTCACTAATTCACTGGACATGCTGGTTTGAAAACTGGGCTTTAGCTGGGTTGCAGCACCACTGACACCATGGGATTAGAGGTATCATAAAGGGTCATCTCCTACCAAAATCACAAAATAATTCCTCCTGAGTTGATTTTTGGCTTGAAAGGCTTGAGTAGGTTGGGAAGAACTTGACATAAAAAAGTACCTCAAAGGCATTTTCACCCAACTGAGAATTTTCGGAAGCTCATCCTTTATCCCTCACTTGTAACAAATCAATTATGAAATTAAAACCGCTTTTTCTCTATCTTTCCCACACACATGGATAAACCCAAGGATCCAAACTTGTGAATATGTTCTGTGACAGAGGCTGCTTTATCAGGTTTCAGGACGAGGTTTGTCTAAGGCCTGTTGAGGGGTTTAATTGCCTGAGCAAAGCAATCAGGAAGTGTCAGGACTGAGCAGAGTTGGGTGATGCAGTAAATTCACACTTCTAATTTACTGTGCAATGGTTTTTCTTGGCATACAAGTTGCTCCTGGCGAATTTTGCTTGTCAAAAATGAAGTGGATTCTTCACTACACAAGCAGATTTATTTTGCTTGGCGTTGTACAACTGCAGCACAAATAAGGAACCACCTTCAACTGAGATATAGGAAGGATGTATACTACTATACTTTTAAAAGTCATTTCTTTATAGCAAAACATGGAGTTTCACCTTTGTGGAAACAGAGAAGAGAAATTTTTGTAATTCCATCCTGAAATTCACAACAAGGAGTCAGTATCCCTGTTTTGGAGATAAGGGAGGACTTGGAGAGGTGCTGTCCAGACAAGCTGGTGGCATAGCTAGGAATCACATTTGGGTTTTTTCATTTTTAGCTCCCAAGGGAGTGTAGAAATAGGGACAAACAGGGTTTATAGCTGAAGTCAGCCATGGCTCAGGAGTTGGGCTGGATGAACCTTGTGGGTCCCTTCCAACTCAGGATATTCTCTGAGTGTCTGATCGTATTTTTTTTGGAGGGGAGAAAACTTAAAAATGACCAAATTCCCTCCAAAACAGAAAAATTGGTTGGATAAATTAACTTGAAGTGTAACATCTTTTCTTTGTCTCAGTTGCTTATATATAATCGAAGCATTTATGCTGTTTTGTATGGTCTTTTGTGTGGTTCCTGGCTGGGACTAGATCCAAAAAGGTGACAAAAACACGTGTGCCAGGGGACTAAGAGGGATCACCTGCATGGCCGAGCCCACTCTCCCCCTTAATTTAGACAACTGCATGATGAATAATTAATCTGGTTATCAAGATTACTGGAGGATTTCTATTTTTCTTACAGCATGGGCTGTCGTTTTGTAACTGTGGGCTTGATGTGTTAAAGAATTTTCAAGGAAACCGTACGGATGCAAGTTCGGTACTTGACTAAGTGAAAATCTTTTTGACATGAGGCAAAGTGGATGCTTTGGATTGAAAATTAGAGGGATGAGCCGAAGAGGGAGAAGGCCCTTGGGACTGAAATTTGCTTCTTCGTTCACTTTATGAAAAACCAACCGAGTGAAAATGAATTCTCTCTGTTTAGGATTTTCTCTCTGCTGTCAGCAATCCTGCACCTGGGGAACATCCGGTACAAAAAGAAGACCTACCGGGACGACTCCATCGATATCTGTAATCCGGAAATACTTCCTGTCGTGTCGGAGCTGCTGGAGGTAAGGCTCTGCTTTCCCTCCCGAAGCTTTCACACAGAACAAGCCACCTCTGGCTGGGACACAAAACATGCACAATTTACTTCCAGTTTCACCAAAGTTCTTGTGTGTTTCCACTCCTGTGGGCTGTTCTTGTTTGCCAGGGAAAAGGTACAGGAACTTTTTTAATGAGGTTTTTCATGTAGGGTTTTTGCCCCAACTCTTCTGCTGCAGGTTTCAATGACTGAAAATCCTCTTTCTGTGATTAAATGCGAAAGGATGCAAAGCAACCCTGCTGCCCAACATGGCAGTGTCTTCAACTGCCAGCCTTCAGCTCCCTCGCCCTCACCTGGGGCTCCTCAAATCTGTTCCAAAGTCTGTCTGAGGAACTCGAGCAGTTGTACGAGCACAGCCCCATGTTGTGGTTCCATAGGAAGCTGTAGGAGGTGCTGAGCTCCCTTGCCGTGTTTTTTGTCTGTTATTAACCTGCCAGCATCCACAAGGGTTGGGTTTGAGATGCTGGAGGCCCGTCTCACCCCTCTAGTCCCTGTTTATGGGACTGTTACGGAGTTCTTTGGTGCATCTGTTGGTTATCTGCTGTTTAGGACCTGACACCTTGGCCTCTGTGAGCCACTGCTGTGCTGGTGTCCCATGGGAAGGGTTTGCAGGTCTCAGCCTGGCTGGCCCAGGCTGTGTCCAGCTCTGTAAATCAGTGCAAAAGCATTAAATAAGTTCTTAGGAGATCTGCTCTGTCAGCCCAAGCAGGTTGTGAAGATGTGGCACTTCTTTTCTTGAGAAAAGTCTTGAATGAGCCAACTTGTCCTGCTGGCCTTCAGCCTTGAAAGCTGAGCTCAAACACCTCACATGGATTGAGGTGGCTGGAAGCTCCCCTTGCGGTCTCACTTCACTCGAAATGCTCTAAACCTCTTGCAACGGAAATGTTTTTCTTGTAGTTGGTTGTAGCAACAATTATCTTTACCCTCTTGTACTCCCTGGACGGTCTGGAAGGTGAATTTGTGCTGATTTTGTGGTAGAGTCAGAAGGTGACTTGTCCTTCTGTGTGCACGTGGTGCTCTTCCCATTCATTCCATTAAATACCAGTTGTGTTATCTCCCCACCTAAAGAACTTGGAAACTGGCTCTCAGGGACTTCCACAGCACTTCATTAATGCTTTGAATTTAGGGAGGGGAAAGCTTCTGTAAAATATGGTCTGAGCAGCTGGATGCTCTTTGCATCTTGGCCTTGGAGATTGCAGAAATAAACAGAAGGAAAATATGAGTTGGGAGGGGAATGTTGTTGATTTTACCCTGTTAAATGTGGCCAAGTCCGTTAAGTAATTGTTTTTTAAAAAAGTTTTGAGTAAGAGAGCGACTTAGAGATCTGAAAAAGTTCCAGGCTTTGGGTCTTTGCCTTTGCAAACAAACCCTTCTGCAACATCTGCACGTGGGGAGGTCGCGGGGTGGTTTTTACACGTGATTATGTGGAATGAGGCATTGGCTGAGCCGTGTCAATCCAACGGTGCCTCAACGCCGTGGGCTGCAGCAGCACCCCCAGGCAGTGTCAGCAAGATGTAAAAATAAATAAGTATATTCATTTTTCACCATTTGGAAAAAAAAAACCCAAACCACTAGGATCTGATGTAGCTCAGCAAAGTGATAGATTTTTGTTCGTCTTGGTAATTCTTTTGCAAGGTAAACGACCATCTAGAACATAAAATGCTTGTTAGATCAGGACAATGCATCCTGGACTGAGGCCGGATCTGATGAAATGCATCACTGGGTTTGGGTAACTGCTGGTGTTTGTCCCTTAAGTTGCATTTAGGTGATAATTGATCCATGGAACTGGAAATATTTGCTGCCTCCAGGTGTAAACCTTTCAACAGACCCACTGAAATCAGCTGAAAAAAGCCAGTGATCTCATTTTCAGACTTGACTTCCCTTTCTGAGATGCCACATTTCTCTTTGCAGACCTCAACAGATGCTGCTGCTTGTTCAGGTTTGACCCAAAGGGAGAACCAAAGGGTTCAAGCAGATGAAACATCGTTACAAAGAGCAGCCACCACTCTTGATCCATTAGTTGGCTACTTACACCTCTCCACATTAAGTGTAATGAATTCTACTCAGCCAGAGACCTAAAATACTGGTTGAAGCATTTAACACTTTCTATTTTGTTTCATTTGGGTAATTATTTTTATTACTTTTTTTTTTTTGTGGTCACTGAACAGTTTTGCTTTTCCCATTGTTTCTAAAATTATGAATTGGCTTGAAAAAGTTGATAATCCTCTCTCCAGATCTTGGCATTAGACACTAATAACTGAAAAATCATCTCAGAATAAAAGCAATGTCAATTGACAAAGAGCTGAACTTCCTTCCCTATGGTCGCCAAGTGCTTGGTGGGACCATCCTGAGCACAGCAAATGGATGGAAGAAACTGTGATCTGATACTTCCTTATCCTGGGGGGACTTCTGGTACCCCCAGAAATCAACTTTCGGGTTGATTTTTATACTCGAATGACTCATTGGATTTGTTCAGTCAAGGATTTGACACGGAAAAGAGAAGGAAAAAATCCAACTGGAGCCGGGTTGGCCATCTCTGAGAGCAGCCAGGAGGGGATGCAGAGGTGCTCCGGCGGGGATGTAGCCTCCGAGGGCAGGAGGGGAACCGCCAGCCTGGCTGAAATTAAAAACTTAGGCAGAGCTAAGGTCTTCTTCCCCTGCGAAGGGAAATCTGGCCCAAATTCTTGTGAGCGGGTTGGTTTGTGTTGGAACCTCTGAGGACAACTGGGGGAATTGGCCTGCTGCACCAGCTAATGCAACACCCCTGCACAGCTATCCTCCCTCCCTCGGTGTAATGAGATTTGTGTCCCTATAAAATGAAGCTAATACAGAGATTTTTTGAAGGAATCTGGGAGGAGATGATGATCTGCAATGGATTTGCTTTTTCTTAGATACCAACAACCCCGTCCAATATGTTTTTGCTTTATTAAACCATCCAGAGCAGCATTTGTTGAAACAGCAAACTGCAATATAGGATTTTGGCCAGACTCTGCAGATCATTGTTTCATTTACAGTAAAACCCTGATTCCATTTTTTTTCAGGAATAGACATAGCGTGTGGATTATGTGATGCTTTTGGCAGGTTTTTCAGGGCCTTTGTTTAAACTCTGCTGAAATGCTGTGCCGGGGAGTGATGTCAAGGCTGCCTGATGGATCAAGCAGACGTGGAGTCCTGTGCAAGCACTGCAAATATCCCGGGGCCTGGGCAGAAAGCATAGAGGGTTGTGTAAAAGTGGGTGAAACCTTTGTGTTTCTGGGGAAAAAGCTTGGAAAAGCTCATTTGTGGTCTTATTAACAAAAATAATACATTAGAGATTATCTAGTTGACCTTAAAAGAGACTTTTTGTCTTCTGTTGGAAGAGCAGGAACATTTTAATTGTGTGTGTTTATTAGTATGGGAAATTATTTCCATGGATGGAGCATTGAGGAAGGAGATAGATTCTGGCTTTGCTCAGTGGAGCAGTTTTGTATTCAGTTTTTAGGTTTAGGTAACCAGCCTCGATGCAAATAAAGGTAAATACAAGTTATCAAGTGCCCTAAATTAGTTTTGCCAGATCTCCCAGTGCACATTCGTGTTTGGAACTAAAGCCGGCCTCTGCGAGAGATTTATGTGCTCAAGTTCTTCTTCCACTAAAAAATGGCCTTCAGCTTCCCAGAGGGATCCCACAGGCGCTGGGGCTCCTCCTGTGATAAATGTCTTGGAAATTAACTGGGAGGGGGTGAGGATTATGAAGCAGACAGTGCTCGCCTCCAGCTTTTTCTTCTGGATCTGTTTTCCTGGTGATGTTTTGTAGAATCAAGGAATGATTGGGGTTGGAAGTGACCTCCAAAGTTCATCTGGTCCAGCACTGTCCCCTGCAATGAGCAGGGACATCTTCATCGGATGCAAAGTTTGGAGCCAGAACTAGAGTCAGAAAACTTCAGAGAATGACAGGATATGCTGCGTTGGAAGGGATTCACAAGTACCACTGAGTGCAGCTCCAGGCCCTTCACGGACACAGGTCCTGCACAGACACCCCAACAATCCCACCCTGTCCCTGGGAGTGTTGTCCAAACTCTCCTGGAGCTCTGGCAGCCTTGGGGCCGTGCCCATTCCCTGGGGAGCCTGCTCAGTGCCCCAGCACCCTCTGGGAGAAGAGCCTTTTCCCAATATCCAGCCTAAACCTCCCTGACACAGCTCCAGCCATTCCCTCACTTCCTTTCTAACTCTCTGATTATTTGAAAGAAAGTCTGAGGAAAAGGTTCAGCTCTTTTCCAAGAAGAGCTGATAGAAATCTGAATTTATTTTCTGTTACTCCACACGAGGCATCTTTAGAGCGAGCACTCAGCGCTGTAATCCCTTTCTCAAATATGGGAGGAGAGACAAAACCTGATGTTTTCTTGCTCTCCAGTTGGAAATGGTTCATTTTCCTTCAGCTGCTCTAACATAATGCCCCAGCACTACTGGAGGAGCAGTCTCTGCCTGCCTTGGCTCCAGCCCAGCCCTTGCTGGCTCCCTGCTCCCACCGTGCTCCGCTGACGTTCCCAGCCGTGGCACTGCCGGTCACCCTTCACTGGCTTGTGGAGCTCGAGGCCTCCAGCCCTGTCTGGGCCCACTGGTGGCAACGAAGTCTTAAATCTGCATTTTGTCCCTGTAATTAAGATCTAAACTCCTGCGGGCCGTGTTTAAGAGGGAGAGCAGGCCATGCCCTTTAGCACCAGAAAGCAAAAATCCATGAAATGTAATCTAAGAGTGAAACTCCCAGGGCACAAAGTAAAGGAGCACGTGGTGTTCTCCTCTTTGCTACTCTGCACCAATGGGTGTCCCTGTTTTAGTGTTTCACGCTTACTGGAGGAGGAAGTGTGGGATGTGGGGAAGCTGCAAGTATCTCCATGTCCTTAGTCATCGGCACGTGCTGGGTTTATCTTTAGAAAGCTCCAGTGGCTCCTCCCTGGCATCAGGAGTCAGCTACCTTCACGCTGTGACCTTGAGTGAAAATTAGGATGGTTTGGCTGCACCCGTGGCGTTCATCAGAGGCGATGAAGGAATCAAGATCAAGCTCCACTGGGTGGTAATTGCAGGCAGAGGCCTGGGGAGATGCAGGGATTGCATTCCCATCCTTGCCAAGAGTGTTTTTGTGCAAGAAGATGATTTGATGGGATCTCCCTGGATCAGGAGATGAAGGATGCACATCCACAGGTTCCCTCCATCCAGTGAGCAGGGGGAGAAGGAACCAGAGTGACCATGAGATGGGGATGGCGAGGGATGGCATGGGTAGTTGTTTAAATTGCTTAAAATCCCTGTGTTTGCTGACAAATCTGGGACTTGGAAGCATTTATGTTGTTGAGGAATATTTCTCTGGACTGTTTTGATTAGGAACCATCTGACACCCCTCTGCCTTGTTGCCTTGGATAATTAAAAAAAGCCGGCATGCCGGCTGCGGGTTTGCAGCATCCCTGAAGTGGGATCATGGATGGTGTGAAACTCACTTTTGTTCCAAGTTGTGCAGTCGAGGGAGAGCAGCCCATGGTTCCGCAGTCAAGAGCTGCTGGAAAAGTGTCCACAGAGCCAAAAATTGCAAAATCACATATTTTGGTGAATGTAGAGGAATAGAAACCAAATGTGAAATCTTGCTGTGGATCTCTGGATGAACCAGGAGTTTGTTTTTTTTCCCCTGCTTGATTTTGAAAGATAAAATGGGATTGTCGGAACTGGGGGCTCCTGAGCAGTGCTGAGCACTAAAGAAATGAACCTTGAAGTGTCATTTCCAATGACAGAGACCTTGCTGGCAGGTGACACCATGTACAGGTGACTCTATGGGTTCTGATTTCCACAGCAACAAGTTCTTGTTGCAGGAAGAATCAGTTACATAAAAACGCCCTGGATTTTATCAGGGAGACTCCCACGATAGTAGCTTTGGCAGAAGGAGATTTTTGTACAGAAGGGCATCATTATTGCAATGGTTTGTGAGATTTCTGACCTTGCACTGGCTTGTTTGCATTTCCTCTTCATGTTAATTCCTGGCTTAAACCATTAAGTCAAAGTGCATACAATCATAGAATTGTTTTGGTTGGAAAAGACCTCTGAGATCATTGAGTCCGATTGTAAGACCACTACGTTTCCCATTTTCCATGTCAAATCATAGATGGTTTCCCTGTGATAAAAATGGGATGGCTTCAGGAATGTGGATTTCAGTCTCCATCAGAGATGCTCAGAGGAGGTCTGGTGTCTGCATGGGGTCCTTTGGGTAGGATAAGCAGTCTGTAGGGACTGTAGGGACTTCAGTGCAGCTTCTCTCTATCAGTCCACATCCATTAATTCTGGGCTCCATGATTTTCACCCAGACTCGTGATGTCTTTTTTGACTTGGAAATTTAGCAAAGATCAGTCAATGACTCAGTCTTTCGGTCTGTCTGATGTGTTCTGGGAGAGAGGACACTTTCTGAATTCCTCCAGGGCACCTCAAATTAAAAGGATCTTGAAACTGATTGGAAAAGTGGCTTTTCCCCAACAGTTGCAGGTGCCACTGAATTTGTCGGCACCGTTCTCCTCTTTGCTGAAGTGTCTGTGTTTGCACAACTGATTGTTGTTCTGCAAACCTGTGAGGGCTGATCAGAGCCTGTCACCTTGCCAGGAACTGGGGCTGTAGGGAGTAAACATCAAGTGCCAATAGCAGAGTAAATATCAGGTGCTTTTCCAAGGGTTTCTTCCTCCTTCTGACTCCTCCCCACCCTGAAAAGCACCAAAAAAACCTCCTTCACTTGGATAGCTCTGAAACTGATGACACTGCTTGGCTTATTCTAGAGTAATTTGTATGATTTCGTCTTGACAATGCTAGAAAGTTGACTTATTTTGCCAAGAAAAAGTTTGGGAGGGAGGAGCCGCACTGGGAATAAGGAAACCAATGGGAAATTGCTGCAACTGGGATGCCTGAATGCAGAAAATCAGGTTCCTTTGAATACCCTGGTGTTGGGTTTCTGATGCTGGATTTACGTGCTGAGCTGGCTCCTCCCGATGGCATGTTTTTACCCCATTGAACTTGACTCTGCAAGGGCTGGCAAAAGTGGTTTAATTATTTTTTTTAAATTAAACTTTGAAATTTGAATGTGTTTACACTGAATTTTAATTTTTTTTAGGTTTAAATGTTAGCATTTTTTTAAACTGGATGTAAAAAAAAAAAAAAAAGATTCCTGGAATAATCATTAACATCAGTACTTTTGTTTTAGGTGAAAGAAGAGATGCTGTTTGAGGCCCTGGTGACCAGAAAGACAGTGACAGTGGGAGAGAAGCTGATCTTACCATACAAATTGGCAGAGGTCAGTACATGATGTTTGTTATTAAAAGGCAGCTCTTGAAAAGGTTTTCAATACTTTGAGATGCACGCTCAGAGTTTCTTTCAGTTTTTATTTATTTATGTCAAAATAACGTAGGAGAAGCTAATGGGTGTCCTAATCTAGGAAATGATCGACTTTTCTTCTTTGCCACTCCTGGAAGGCAGGTTTGTGCTTTATTCTGATGGTTTGTAAGTGCTCTAATGACTCGTGGTTGTGTGAGAGCTGTCCAAAGCAGGGCTGTGCATTGCTGAGTGAGTGTGTGTGTGCTGCAGGTGTTCATCTCCAGATGTCCTTCCCTAAGCTGCAGCACCGATTCATCCGCAGCAGAGTGCTGACCCAAGGCTCCAGGAGATTTTTACTGGCTTCTTGAGTGCCTGTGTTAGTGGTGGTCCTTGTATGGCAGGAGCTGCAGATCTCCACAGGAAACTCCCATTAGCTTTTCCTCAAACCTCTCACAACCTGGGCCCTTGTGTGATGCTTTGGAGCAGCCCCAACCCCATCAGCTGCCCTCAGACTCCGGTGTAGTTATGTGGGATCTAAATGTGGTTTTCAGGAATTCTGAATTCTGTTCTGTGTCTGGTAAAGAGAAACAAGTTTTTTTTCCTCTTAAATTATTCAAAATACCTAAGTTCTGTTCTGCTGAACTACTTGTTTTGGCTGTTTCTGCCTGTAATCTTCTTGTATCCCCCAACACCAAGCATCCCATCACGCTTGGTCCCTCCATTTCCTCTTGTGGTAGGGTTGTGTGAGAGTTTACAGCACCTTGAGTAGCATCTCAAGAGCAGCCTGCTGTGTCACAAATAAGTAAACACATTGTGTTGTCACTGGGGTCAGCTGGAGATATCCTGACTCCTTTTTCCAGGGGGGAAAAAAAAGTATCTTTTCTCCAGCTCTGAGGGTGTGTTTGAGCTCAGAAACTGTTACTGAGCTTTCATTTTTAGAAGTGAAGTGTTGTCTTTGTGCGAAGGTGGAATGTCCCCTAACAGAGGGCACACAGGGGCTCTCACTGGGTCTTTGTGATGGACGTTTAATCAATGTGGTGGTTTCTACTTTTTTCCTGCATCTTGGGCACAGACTTTAAAAAAATGGCTAGGAAAGTTCAGAGCTGAGCTATAACCACCCTTCTGCTTGCTGGAGGGTCCTTGGAATCATGGTGTCATAGAGTGGTCTGGGTTGGAAGGGACCCTAAAGATGATCTTGTTCCAAGCTCCTGCCACGGGCAGGGACACCTTCCACTGTCCCAGGCTGCTCCAAGCCCCGTCCAGCCTGGCCTTGGACACTGCCAGGGACAGGGCAGCCACAGCTGCTCTGGGCACCCTGTGCCACGGCCTCTCCACCCTCCCAGCCAACAATTTCTTCCCAATATCCCATCTAACCCTACTCTCTGTCAGTTTGAAGCCATTCCCTCTTGTCCAAAGTCCCTCCATCCCTTGTCCCAAGTCCCTCTCCAGCTCCCTTGGAGCCCCTTTAGGCACTGGAGCCTTCTCTTCTCCAGGCTGAACAATCCCAGTTCTCTCAGCCTTTCCTCACACAAGAGCTGCTCCATTCCTCTGGTCCCCCTGGTGCCTCGTCTGGACTCCCTCCAGCAGCTCCAGGTCCTTCCTGTGCTGGGCCCCAGGGCTGGGGCAGCTCTGCAGATGGGGTCTCACCTGAGCACAGGGGCAGAGGGGCAGAACCCCCTCCCTTGACCTGCTGCCCAACACCTGTAGTGTGCTGACACAGCTGGGAGCAGTCTTACCTTGATGCTCTTTCTGTTGAGATGGAAGAAACCTCTTTAGACCTAGAGTGGCTCAGCATGAGTTCCTCACGTGCTTTGCAAAATGTTTTTGGTGATATGGCTGCTCCCAAATCTCTGGTGCCCCCTTAGAAAGGTTTGTCACCAATATCAGCAGAAGAAAGGAAAGATCAGGGTGTGGCAGCTGTGGGGGAAGACAAAGGAGCACAAGGCTCCTTTGGGAATGGTTGATGTGATCTCTGTGACAAAATTGTTTTGGAAGAAGCCGTGAATTGTGTTAAGATAAGCACCTCCCAATGAGCTTTTTGTTCACCTCCCTACATCATCAGCATCCTGACCACCAAATTTTATCCAGCAGTGACCTCACTCTGGGAGCAGGATTTGAGATGCTCCAACTGGAACCTCCCCATGGTAAGAGGCCTTCTCCTGGTCTTCCTCTGGCTCAGGGAGCAGGAGGAGTGACTTAAATTCAGATCTGTCTGAATCAGGAAGGAAGAATGGGATTCATTTGACCTTTTGGGACTTCACAAAGACTATTGATGTCTGATAATCCCCACTCATGACTCACTGGACTTTTGGGAACCAACGGGCTGGTTATTCCTGTGTATTTAACAAAGGAGCATTATAGTTGGCTCCAACGGATGGAGCCATTGAGGGTTTCAGGATTTGCAGACATGGCTCTCCCACCACGACCTTTGTAGCTCACGGGCAGCTGGCTTTGTTGATGGATACAGCAGCTACTTTATTCTCCAGATGCCTGATGGTTTTTTCATAGCTTGGTACACTGAAATTTCAGTGGAGTTTGTGTGGAAAAGACTCTGCTCCAATGGCTCTCAGAAAAAGGATCGGATAATGTCATTTTGGCATGCCCTTGCTTCTTTACACCATCAAGAAGAGCAGGTCGGATCTACCAATCTTCAGGTTGCCACATCCCTGGCAGTGTCCAAGGCCGGGTTGCATGGGGCTTGGAGCAACCTGGGCTAGTGGAAGGTGTCCCTGCCCGTGGCAGGGGATGGATCGAGATGAGCTTTAAGGTCCCTTCCAGCCCAAACCAGTCTGGAATTCCACATAAAAAGCTTTGAGATCTTAAGTCTGGGATGGGTTTTGAGCTTTGATGAGGTTCCCTCGTGCATCTGCTCCGTCCTGCAATGCTTCATTTTCTGTGCTCAGCACAGGGGCTGGCGTTTGCCGATCCCTTTCATCAGTGTTGGCGTATGTGGAGATGACAGCTCCACGCAGAAGTGCTTTTCATGGAAAGTGGGTGTGATCATTCCGTGATCCCAGCCTGGCTCCTGAGAGATCTGTGCCCTCAGGGTCCTGCTGTGACAGCTGTCACCCTCCTTAAACGTCTCGAATGGGCAGAGTTGGCCCGAAGGGATCCTTCCCTTTGGTGTTTTGGAGGCATCAGGGCTGAGATTGGAGACTGATTGTCCAAGCCAAGCCTTTTCTCTTCTCCTTTCCTGAGTGGCAGCCCTGAAGCTCACAGAGAGGCTGCCTTTGTTGGATTTGCAGTGATGTCACATTCCTGGCTGTCTGTGCTCTCCTGCCTTCTTGTTGTGCGCTGATTGGAAACACAGTCCAGTGGTTTGGGGCTGGTTTTTTTAGAAACAGTGGTTTGAACGCTTGGCAACTCGCTTGAAATGTTCTCCTTCAGTTGTGAATTGATAGCAGACTGACTCTTCCTGGTTCTGTTCATCCCTGCAGTAATTTGGGTAAACTACATCTTTTGTTCTGGCATGTTTTGGGTAGAAGGTGGGGACAACTTGTGGATGGACATCATGGAATCACAGACGGGTTTGAGTTAGGAGGGACCTTTAAACTCATCTCATTCCACCCCCTGCCATGGGCAGTGACACCTTCCACTATCCCAGGGTGCTCCAAGCACTGTCCAGTCTGACCTTGGACAATTCCAGGGGTGGGGCAGCCACAGCTGCTCTGGGCACCCTGTGCCAGGGCCTGCCCACCCTCACAGGGAACAATTCCTTCCCAATATCCCATCCAGCCCTGCCCTCTGGCAGGGGGAAGCCATTCCCTGTGCCCTGTCCCTCCAGCCCTTATGCCCAGTCCCTCTCCAGCTCTCCTGGAGCCCCGTTAGGCCCTGGAAGGGGCTCTGAGCTCTCCCTGGAACCTTCTCTTCTCCCAGCAGCTGGAAGCCTGCAGTGTTGAAGGAGAAGCTGCAACTGGCAGCCACCTCCTCTCTGTTTGTTGGTTTCGTACCTCCTCTCTTAGGACTTCTCTCGATGGCTTTGCCCCAGGAGCTGAGTTGGGTGTTTTCCTCAGGAATAATGTGCCATTTTAAAGTTAGGCAGAAATACTGACTTTGTCAACTCTGTGTTTCTTTTAATAAAGTCAAGACTTTCTGATTCTTGCCCACAAATAATTATTCTGCTGGATGATCTTGGAGGATCCAAGGATTGGATTCCAGTGCCTAAAGGGGGCCTGCAAGAAGGCTCCAGAGTGACTTTTTACGAGGGCCTGGAGTAACAGGACACGGGGAAATGGCTTCAAACTGAAAAGGGGCAGGGTTGGATGGGATATTGGGAACGGATTCCTCCCTGGGAAGGTGAGGAGGCCCTGACACAGGGTGCCCAGAGCAGCTGTGGCTGCCCCTGGATCCCTGGCAGTGTCCAAGGCCAGGTTGGATGGGGCTTGGAACACCCTGGGCTAGTGGAGAGTGTCCCTGCCCATGGCAGGGGGTGGAATGAGATGAGCTTTAAGATCCCTCCCAATTCAAACCAGTCTGTGAGTCTTTGATCTAAATCTTTTGATCTAAATCAGGTTAAATGTAACACTGAAGTCCAGTGAGGAGGTAAAATTCCAGCAATAAAGTTGGTGCCTCCTGTGTGCCAGCAATTGCTGGTGCCGTTGTCTTCAGCTGAGCAAGTTCTTCCCAGAGCAGAGGAGATTTCATTTTACTTTATTTTACCCAGGAGTGTTCGAGGTGTGTGGCAGCAGCACCTGCTCGAGCAGGGCCGTAGGTAGGAGCAAATAAATAGTTGTGAACCAAACTCCAGGGTGGGATCTGTTGATTCTTGGTGTGTAATCAGTGCCCATCCTTGGGGTGTTACAGGGATTATGGGATGAGCATGGGGTTCTTCAGGAAGACCCTACAAAGCACAATGTGCCATCAGCTTTTCTCATCGTTCAGTACCTTGTGGTTTATTGTGGAGAGGCTGTGTCTGACCACGGTATTAACATTTGAGTACATCCCCGTGCCGCTGGAGCTTCAGCTCTTCCTGAAATTAAGGACAGGGCAGTCGAGGAGAGATCTGGTCTTGCAGGGAAAAATCAGCGCTGCTTTGTTTTGCCTCTCGTGGCTGTGGCACCGATGGCAAACACGGCCTTGATTTGAGACCCTGCCGGGGAGCTGCCATCCTCTCTGGCTGCACCTCTGACGCCTCTGGAAATCAACGACACCACATCCCTAAATAATGCTTGTATTCATCTCTGGCAGCTGCCTCTTATCTCCTGAGCCACACTGGCTCATCTGCCACGGAGCTGCCTCCTGGAACCATCCATTTTTCCTTTTCTAGCACTGGATGGTGTTTTAATGCAGTGTTTGAAATGACTGCGCAGTTCGGGCAAGCGCAAGGGTTAGAAGCTTTAGGCTGTAGATAAACTTAGCAAAAAAGCTGCACAGACATGAAGGGCTGCACTTGTGTGCTGAGGTCTTGGGCTGTTGTCCAAAACAGCTGCCAAAGACTTTATCAGGAGCAAGATGGTGCATTAATGGAGCCAGCAGCACTTCATGGGTTTCCAGAGAAATCACAGGGCAGCCTTTGGTGACAGCGAGCTGGAGAATTCCACTTCATTTAGCAATGGGCAGGACCCTTGGAAAAGGCTATGGGAGCAACAGAGCCATCAGTGGTGGTCGGGGTAATTGGACTATTTTGATTCAGATCTGTCTTGAACATTGGGCATCTCTGCAGCCACAGCCATCTTCTCCTTGATAAGGTAAAATACAGTAGGCACGCAGCTGAAATAGGGAGAAATGGAATTTGAATGGCAGCAAAGTAACATGCTGTGGGTTGCTGTTGTCCTTCCCAAAGTGTCCCTCAACTCCAGACTCTGGGGTATTTTTTCATATATTTTTATGTGCATTTTTGCAGTTACACTGAGGTAGGAAAGTTTCACAAGCCACAGTTCAGCTGTTTAAAAGAAAAAAAAGATGCGCTAAATATCAAGTGACTTAACTGGTGTTTGGTAGGAAACACGCGGGAGCAGAGCACTTCAGTCACATCTTTGTGGAGAGCTTGAGGGTTGTTAAAAATATTTCTCTTGATCCTGTTTGTAATCTGAGTATCATCTTAATCCATGCGAGGGGTTGCCCTCCTGGGCCACATCTGTCTTCCTGCTTCTACCTAAATAATCCAAGGAATTCAGGTTTTTCCATCTCCGCTCGCTGCAGGGCTCCAAGGCCATTCGAGTATGCCTTGACTCATCCACTCATTTGCCTCTCTCAAATCCATCTTGCTTGGTACTTCCATCCCCTTTCCATCGTGCCGGAGATGAGCCTGTGGCCGATCTCCCCAGCCATCCCTGCCTGGTTTCCATCCCATCTGTTCTGTTTATCAGGCTGGTGTCCAGCACCTGCTTGTCTGTTTTTCACCAGTCTCTGCATTTTTTCCCTGTTCTTCATCCAATGAGGGAAAACTCATTATCAAAGTAAATGCGTCTCTTAGTGACCCCTCCTTTACATTACTCCAGAAAAAAAAATTTCCGTGCTGTTTTCAATTCATTTAACTCAGCTAGTATTTCTTAAGCAAGTGACTTTGCTAATAGACATCATTTTAACAGATCTTTATAATTTTAAGCCATTTGTGATCAAGGACACTTTACCCTAAGGTTAGAAAGCGAATTAATTCACACTTCCGGGAGAAATCTGATGTGAAATTGTGCAGCAGAAGGGAAACAAACGATGTGAGATAAGTTCTTGGGCAACAGCTGACCTGATTCTTGCCTTTCTTTAGTTCTGTAGAGCTGCTGGGAGCTGGTTGGTTGATGTGATGGGTGGCACTATAAACATGCCCTGTATTTAACTGATTGTGTGTTCAGAATTGTAAGTGGGAAATGGGTGTCTGAAAACTCAGAGGAACTGAAAGGGACTGAGTGGTACCTCCAGCAGGGCAGTGCAAGCAGGTGTTGGGGGGCAGATGTTGGGCCAGCAGCCCTGAACTGCCCCCATAACCTGGGCAGCAGGGCAGGGCAGGATTCTGCCCCTCTGCCCAGCTCTCCTGAGACCCCACCTGCAGAGCTGCCCCAGCCCTGGGGTCCCCAACATCAGAAGGACCTGGAGCTGCTGGAGAGAGTCCAGAGGAGGCCACGGAGATGCTCTGAGGGCTGGAGCCCCTCTGCTCTGGAGCCAGGCTGGGAGAGCTGGGGGTGCTCACCTGGAGAAGAGAAGGCTCCAGGGAGAGCTCAGAGCCCCTTGCAGGGCCTAAAGGGGCTCCAGGAGAGCTGGAGAGGGACTGGGGACAAGGGATGGAGGGACAGGACAAGGGGGAATGGCTTCCCACTGCCAGAGGGCAGGGTTAGATGGGATATTGGGAAAGAATTCCTGTCTGTGAGGGTGGGGAGGCCCTGGCACAGGGTGCCCAGAGCAGCTGCGGCTGCCCCTGGATCCCTGGCAGTGTCCAAGTCCAGGTTGGACGTGGCTGGGAACACCCTGGGCTAGTGAAAGGTGTCCCTGCCCATGGCAGGGGGTGGCACTGAACGACCTTGAAGGTCCCTTCCAAGCCAGACCTGTCTGGCACTCCACGATCATGTCTTTGTTCATGGCCAGATGCTTTTCAGCAGCCGGGTGCTTCGTGCTGTTGTTACGTGGCCATGGAAGGTCACCATGGAACTGTTCTGTGACTGTGTCCAGAGCACCCAAATTGCAGTTAAATCTGTGAAATGCTTTTTATCCTGCATGAAGAGGTGCAGCTGTAAGTCCACGTGAAATCAGCTCATGATTAGTTAGAAAAGCAGTGGTACAATTCAGGTCAGATTTACAAACCACAATATTCCGTCTCCTGACAATGTGAGATGTGCAGGATTAGGCAAGGGGTGACAGTCACTGAACCTTGTGTTTTGGGTGACAGCAAAGCAGGAGAGGAAAGTCCAGGTCTTCTGGCAGCATTTGCTGAGGGCTCCACAGCTTTGCTTTCCTCGACCTTTCATCCTCTCATGTTCATTGTCCCTGGATCTGTGCTGGCTCAGCAGAGCCAGAGAGACTTCTTGGAGTGGGAGAAGAGTTGGATTTGTGTCCTTTGGGAGAAGGGGAGAGGAGAGGACCTGTGGGGCAGGCACATCTTTCTTTTCTGGTGCCACAAAACCATTAGGTGTTACTTTTTCACGTCACCAAGTGTCACTTTGCCTGGACCTTCTTTACCTGGCATGAATTTTTGCTGAGGAATACAAGACATGTGGAATGACCATCACAGGATGGTTATTTGGGATGATAAACTCTGCTGTGTTAGGGACTTTAAATCGGGGAGAACATTTCATTTTCATCACAAACACTTAATTTTCAGCCCAGTAACAGTTAATTGGCCGAGACACAAGCTAGAGAAGCCTTGTGGAGTGAACTGTAATGAGAGGGAAGAAGTATTTCATTACAGCAAGGAACTGAGTGATGTTTCATTCTCTACATCCTTGTAGTGGGACTGGCTGATGCCTTTTCCAGCCCATTATAAAGGAGAAGGAATGGAGTTCCAGGGCCAAATGGCAGAACATTACCTAAGATGTTAAAAAAAAAAAAAAAAACAACAAAGGAGAAGATCATAGCTGCAATTAATCACAAGCCTGAAAATATTCAAGGAGAAAAAGTGGGAAGGAGACAAAATAATTAATAGCATGAAGAAATGAAAATTCTCAGTCCTGAGGTACGAGGACAGGGACACTTAAAGGAATAGAAAGCAGCAGAACTGCTGGAAGCACCTACTTATCCCAAAGCCCATTAGCTGAGGAGACTCGTTGTCACCAGGGGTTATTAACGAGGAGCTCAGCAGGAGCCCTTTGAAGAGCTGCTATGTTGATGAGTGGATTCAGAATCCACAGAAAATTATTAATGGAATAAAAGTGAAATCCCACAAAGCTTTTAAGAGCCAAGGAAGTGTCTCTGCTTCAGGACGTGAGGGCAGCCTGGGAGGGTACAACTTCAAAAGAAACCTGTTTGTGGGATGAGGTTTCTCACGTTTCCCTTGGAAATGCGAGGAACATCTGTGCCTGGTGACAGAATAGGGATTAGGTAAGCAGTGGTTTTATCAGATTGGTGAATTCCTTCATGGGCTGCAGCATCCTTCCTTTTCTACACAGCCTGAGTTCACCAGCACTGGGGGTTTTTAACCTGTTTTCGTGATGTTTCTGCATTATGATGTGATTCTGTGCCCTCCCATCCTCACAGAGTGGCGGCGGGGGGCTGGTCTGAGATCTGGCTGAACAGTTTGTGTCTGTGAGGATCTTCCCAACCTGCTGAACTTCCTAGAATCCCAGAACAGTTTGGGTTGGAAGGGACCTGAAAGATCATCTTTAAAGGCACCTTCTTGGGGTGTCCTGGGCAGGGCCAGGCGTTGGACCTTGATATCCTTGTGGGTCTCTTCCAACTCAGGATATTCTGTGATTCTCTGTTCTCATCCCACCCCATGTCAGGGACACCTTGCACTAGCCCAGGCTGCTCCAAGTCCCCTCCAGCCTGGCCTTGGACACTTCCAGGGATGGGACAGCCACATCCTCATGTGCAAAAGCTGCTGCAGTCACTCTTCTGCTCTGTGCCGCCGTGGAAGTTCCTGTGTGTTAAATGTGTTCCTTGTATTTACTTGGCACTGATGTCTGGAAAAACAAGGAAGACATTGGGATTCCAAGATTCCTGAACAAAGTCTAAAATCAGGACTTCAGGAAGGGAAATGCTGACTTTCCATGGACTGCTCTGCCTATAGCCCACTCCAGCTGCCATTTCTGTCGTCAAAACCATTCTCAGCTGTTTGAAGGATTCTTTAAATTACATCTGATTACTCAAAAGATGCTTTAATTTCACAGAATTCTTTTAGTTGCTTAAATTTCTACTAAAATCATGTGAAAAGTTTTCAAGGAATGCAAAAAAGTGTTCCTGGGTTAGTAAGCCAGCTCTTCCCACACAGGATGTCATTTTGGTGCAGTTGCTTGGAATATGGGATTTTCAGGTGTAAACCCAATCCGAATAAATTCAGGTTGATTTTTTTCCTCAGCCCAGGGCTGTTGGCCAGCGGCTGAAGGAGGAGGAGGTGCAGAAGCTCCGTGGCTGGACAGGGTCTGTTGCACAACCTTTGCCTCTGCAGCGGTAACAGCTGAGCTGTGATGAGAAATAACTTCTCTTTGGGGAACCATGCCCAAAAAATGGTAAAGATAACCTGGAATGATGAAGATGGTGCACTGGCAGAACGAGTTTGTCTACACTTGGTCTTGGGAAGGACCAGTTGAAAGGCAGGATTTGGATTTTAAAGGTTTTGGTGATGGATCGGACTCCTTGGTGAGGATCCCAGTACGTTGTGCCTGTAAATGCTGAGCAAATTCCCTAAATGTGGCCTCCTCACATCAGGTCACACAACTTCTTCTCATGCCACCAAGTAATTTGTTAATTGGTTTTTGCACTGGTTTCACTGTGAGCACACAGATGGAATGGCAGTTCATGAAAATGAGTGGAAAGCTCAGTTCATGCTGTTGGCAGAACAGAGTCTGGATGCACGAAGGTGGAGGAAAACACATTTTGTCATCACTGGACCCTTCAAACTTTGCTGCCTGGTGGCTCTGTTCTCCTGTAGCTCTGTGGTGGGCTCAGGATGGCTCTGTGAGCACCCTTCCCTAAGGGATGTTCCACTTGTCTCCTTTCATCCTCTCCTCCACAGGAGAAGCGAGAGCTGCAGCCTTGTTTTCTGGAAGGGTTTAATTTCAGGAAGAGAGAGTGGGTTTTTTCCTTTCTTTTCGGTTTTGATTTGTTACAGATGACATTTCCTAATCACACCACCCAAATCCAAAAGTTCTGAGTGAAATCTTTTTAGGAGGATGATGCTCGCAGCCCCCTGACTCTGCAGTCGGGACTCGGAGGAAATCTCTAACAAGATTTGTGTTGGTTTCCTTTGCTCCTGGCTGTACCTGGGGGCTGTTTCTGAAAGGCGTAACCACAGCGTGTTCCAGTCATCAGCTGCAAAGTGACAGTAGCAGAGACAGGACTTGAAATCATCTCTAAAAATAAACAGCAGGCAGGCTCTGGCCTGGGATGGGGATGGGAACGGGAATGACGGGTCTCCCATCTTTCCTTTCCCAGACCTGCCTACCACCAGTGGGGACACAATAGCTGGGTCTTCAACACACCCACAAAAGATGTTCTTACTGTTCTTATTTGAGGTATTCCACTTCATTTTCCGTGTTTGCATCCATCTGATGACAGGAAGGATGAGTAAGGAGAGGGCAGTTGCAGGAGCACTGATGCATCCCATGTTACTTCTCAGAAACCACATTAGCACAGGAGTGACCCGAACCGTTTCAGTGGGAATGGATGTGAGATAGTGTGAGGATCACGGAATCACACGGTGCTGTGGGTTGAAAGGGACCTTAAGGATCATCTCATTTCACCCCCAGCCATGGGCAGGGACACCTTCCACTGTCCCAGGCTGCTCCAAGCCCCGTCCAGCCTGGCCTTGGGCACTGCCAGGGATCCAGGGGCAGCCACAGCTGCTCTGGGCACCCTGTGCCAGGGCCTCCCCATACTCACAGGGAAGAATTCCTTCCCAATATCCAATCTATCCCTGCCCTCTGGCAGTGGGAAGCCATTCCCCCTTGTCTTGGCACTCCATCCCTTGTCCCCAGTCCCTCTCCAGCTCTCCTGGAGCCCCTTTAGGCCCTGGCAGGGGCTCTGAGGTCTCCCTGGATCCTTCTCCTCTCCAGGTGAGCACCCCCAGCTCTCCCAGCCTGGCTCCAGAGCAGAGGGGCTCCAGCCCTGGAGCATCTCCGTGGCCTCCTCTGGACTCTCTCCAGCAGCTCCAGGTCCTTCTGCTGTTGGACCCAGAGCTGGAGGCAGCTCTGCAGGTGGGGTCTCAGGAGAGCTGGGCAGAGGGGCAGAATCCCCTCCCTGCTGCCCACACTGGGGATCAGCCCAGGGCACGGGGCAGTTCGGGGCTCCCAGAGCACACGGACAGCTCACACTGAGCTTTTCATGACCCGGAATTGATGTACCATCACGTTCAGCCCATTGAGTGGGTCCTGAGTCACCCACGTGTGTGTGGGGAATTGTGATTTCCCGCCGTTTGCTCCCTTCCCAGATGTGTCCCAACGTGTCTGGTTTCCATCCGTATCCGTGTCCTGCGGCTGGCATGGATCGAGCAGCCTTTGGGGTTCCCCCTTGGCTCACGGGACGTGGGCTGAGACAAGCAGGATTAGGGTTTTTTTTAAAACAGAGGCTTAACACCCAGAGGAAAGTACTCTTGCAGGATATCAGACTCGAGCTTAATCCCTGACTTGGCAGCCAGGAGTGTTCTATCATGCTCGGGCTGGAGAAGTATGACGTCATTTTCCACACTCCTATTTTATCTGAACATCTTATTAAAATCCTGTCATTCTCCTGTGTGCTTTCCCTGAGAGAACTCGGATCGTCAATGCACCACGCTGGCTTCAGCCTGCAAGAAAGATTTTTTAATGATTTTTATGTACAATTAAGGAGCAGGAAAAATATCTTTGAAGGCGTCATTGAAAGAAAAGGAGTGAAAAATGCGTTTTTTCATTTTTGATTACAACAAAAAAGAGGAAAAGTTGGCTTAAAAGTAGTATGAACATTCCTGTAAAGGCACATTTTTGTGCTTTAATGCTATAAATGTACCTGCAAAGTAAATACTTTAAAAAACAACAAAGCACCGAAGCCCTGTGCTATCGCTGGCTCCCACCCTCCCAGCTGGCTGCCACATCCTGGCAGAGACCTTGCTCTATCACCCTGAGCTGGGAGGCAGCAGGGTGTCCTGCCAGTGGATTTTATCCAAAAGATGCAAGTGTCAGTGACATTTTCCAGAACTTAGGAGTGGATTTTCCAATGAGAGAAAATAGCCTGTAATGTCACTGCCATGCAATGCTGCGGCGTGCCCCAGCATAACGCTCAAACACGAAGGCACGTCAGGATTGTGTCCCTAAATCAGGTGTAAAGTTCTCACATTCGGGGGGGGTTTAGGTCTTAGTTTCAAATTTTATGTAACACCTTTTTTCTAATTCTTCTTGTGTTCTCGCTCCTCTTGTACCAGTTTCCCAGTACCTTCCACGACCCCTTGGGCCGATTGGTACCTTCCTTGGACAAAGGTCCTTCTCCAGCCTGCCAGTCTGTATTAGTCAGAGGCATTTTAAGGGGATCTCCCAAACCACACTAACACCCCTCCCAAAAATCCCAGTGGGACAAGTCAACTCAACAAGTTTATCCAGAGAGACAATCTTCCGATGTCAGCAATGTCATCAGCTTGACAAGGAAGTCCTTCAAAGCTAACTGCTTACTTGCAACTCTAGGAAATTATAAACTACTAGTAATTCATTATTTTTTAAAAATATTTTTAAAAAATAATTTAAAATATTTTAATATCACAGTGTTTTCATCCGGTGTTAGTGTGTTCATCCTGCTGGCCGTGGATGAGTAGGACACATGGCATGGGAGGGGATTCTTCCCCTCTACTCTGCCCTCATGAGACCCCACCTGCAGAGCTGCCTCCAGCTCTGGGGCCCCCAACATCAGAAGGACCTGGAGCTGCTGGAGCGAATCCAGAGGAGGCCATGGAGGTTCTCTGAGGGCTGGAGCCCCTCTGCTCTGGAGCCAGGCTGGGAGAGCTGGGGGTGCTCACCTGGAGAGGAGAAGGATCCAGGGAGACCTCAGAGCCCCTGCCAGGGCCTAAAGGGGCTCCAGGAGAGCTGGAGAGGGACTGGGGACAAGGGATGGAGGGACAGCACACAGGGAATGGCTTCCCACTGCCAGAGGTCAGGGATAGATGGGATATTGGAAAGAATTCCTGTCTGTGAGGGTGGGGAGGCCCTGGCACAGATTGTCCAGAGCAGCTGCGGCTGCCCCTGGATCCCTGGCAGTGCCCAAGGCCAGGCTGGACGGGGCTTGGAGCAGCCTGGGACAGTGGAAGGTGTCCCTGCCCGTGGCAGGGGGTGAAATGAGATGATCCTTAAGGTTTTTTCCAATCCTAACCATTCTGGAATTCTTTAAACGAGGCACTAAAACCTGAGTTTGGACCAGAAGAGGAATTTAGTCCTTGTCTGATGCCAGCAACTGAGAGGTTTCTGTCTGTTTTGCTCAACCCCAGCAATATTCTCCCAGTTTCGGTGACGAGCCATGGATGCTCCAGCAGGTTTTGCGTGTGGTGCTGCTCTCCTGCCTCACCGTGCTCCTCGCTTTCTGCTCTTTCCCTATTTAGCTCTCACAGCTACGTCTCTCCCTTCCCTCACCGCTGCTCCATCTCAGAGCAGGAATGTCAGACCCAACAAGCCACCCTCAGCAGTTCTCTCCCTACAACCACGAACCCAAGCTGCAGCCACTTTCTGTGTGGGTTTTGTCAGCCCTCGTGGGGCAGTGACTGTGTCAGAGATAAAACCTGGATTTTTATAGTATTTTAGTACATGTGGTTGCTACTCCTCTGACACGAGCACTCTGAGTAGTATCCGGCACCCCCAAGCCCTATTCAAATAAAAGTGTATTTTCAGTTTGCTTTTTTTAATCTCTTCATTAGTGATTGCTGCAGATCATCATCTCTGGGATGCCCACGTGGGCTGTTTTCAATTGTCTGCACATCCAGGGCTCACTGAGAGAACGAGGGCTTGGCTTCTGTTCCTGGTCATTAGATCCCATTAGGTGATCCAAATCAAGTGCATTAGGAGAGCTTGAATTCCTCCTGCTTTTGCTTGTTCTAATCTTGGATAAATCCTATCCCTCTTCACAGTGGCCAAGCATTGTTAATACATGTGGGTTTTTTAAAAAGCAAGCATAATTTTTTAATATCTTTTTTAGAGTAGAAACTGATTTCTTTAATCATTTCCTCGCATGCAGCATGATTTTGTTAAATAGGTACTTTGAAGCAAATAGGAAAACAAGTATGCTCTTTTCCTGATTTTTCCCCCACTTGGAAATTAAATACATCATTTAAACCCACAGAAGTGATGGAAGGAGGGCAATTTTAATCTGAAAAAGTTAGGTAAATACCATGGGCAAAATTCAGTAGGTGCTAACATACGGTTTTTTCCTCTGAGTCATATCGGAATGAGACATTTGTGTTACAGTAAGTACAAATTATGAAGCCAAATTTCACCTTCGAGAATAAATGCGGGGGAAATGGGAATGGCTGATAAGGATTTCAAATCAGACATCAAATGATAAGGAAAATCAAATCCTGTGTATGATAATAGCTCACTAAATCTGTGGTAGGATATCAACAGGTTCCTGGGATTTAGCGCCAAATCCCTGTGAGCAGAAACACCGATTGATTAATCAGAGAACGCGCTGAAAATTTATTCCACGTATTAAAAGAAAAGCAAACAAATGAAGCTCCCACAGAGCCACTAAAAACACATATCCAGATTTGATTTTTGGAGGGATTTCCTGAAGAGGAAGAATTCTACTGCTGGGTTTTTTTTTCCTGAACATTTCATTGGAAGCACCTTTCATCCTTGTATAGAAATTATAGGAAGCCCATCAAAGGCCCTAAGGGAAAAAGGGATATTTCCTCTCTTCCTGTGTTCAGATCTGATTTCCTGAAGAGAAGAGGAATCTCTGTTTCTTCCCTCCACCAGAAGAAAATGTATTTTGTGTTGCCCAACTTTACTTAAATAATTGAATTCCTGTTCTTTATGTTTTACACCAAATCCTGCAAACTTCACACCTGGAAAGAAACATTTCTTATCACCTTGGAATTACTGTAATTGTTCAGTATTTGTTGGTAAGAGCCTGAAAGGGGAACGTGTTGCTTGTTTTCCTCGGGGAGGGCAGGAAACAGCCGCACACGTGTCCTGGTGTTCCGGAAGAGCTGGGACGTCACCAGGAGAGCAAGAATCCGTAGGTAGTTCCTATGGCCGTATCGACATCACTCCTATTTTAGCAATGAATTTGTGGAGCTCTTGCAGGTTCTTGAGAAAATTACAAGGAGGGTTGCTTGGAAAGCTGGATTTTTGGAGAGGAGTGGGAGTTCTGCATTTGTAGGGAATGCTGGTGCTGGCAACGGGTTTATCCAGTGTGAACAAATAACATTGATAATGTCATCATGGGGTACACACACACACACTCTCCCGGGAAAATGCTGGAAAACTGGAGGGAAGAAGGACCATGACCAACAACACAACTCTTGTGGACTGAGCAGCAAAGCACCAAGTTGCCTTTGGGGCTAACAAGTCAGGCTGCCTTCTAACAAGTCTCCTCTTCTAGATGCAAGGACTTTTCCAGAGTCGTGTTTGAAAAATAGCATTTAAATATCACCTTTTCAAGTTCTCATAGCTTGTAGAAGATCTGGAGTGAGTGCACTGACCTTGCCCCCACGTCTGTGATATCCCCGACGAAAAACTGGGATTTGAAAGTGTTGTGTTGACCAGAACTGTTGAAGGTGCAATAATGTTGTGTTGGCCAACTGAGTCTGTCAGCACGTCTTTATGGATGCTCCCTAGATCTGAATAATGCTGAGGATGGGATTAGGGTTGTCACAGTTAATGAACTCCACGGGTGTTTAATCCTCGTTAGCGCTTTAAGTCATTTTGGTGCTCGCACTCACTTTCCAGTTGTACTTAAATCCACTTCTCATTAACTGAGTCTGCTCAGGGACTGGGGTCTAAACCCCAGCTCTGAGCACTGCGCCCTTCCTAAGGTGCATTTGTCATAGTATGACCCAAAATAGATTGTGATGTGTGTGTAAAAAGGGCATCTTTTTCTATGAAAAATGATTTTGGGGTTTTCTGTCTTGCTTTTCTAGAGAGCAGCACGTGGTGCCGGCTGCACTCCAGAGGCTCCAGTGATGGAGTGAGGCTCAGAAACCCTGGGCAAACTCAGATCTATAAATGGCTGTGCAAATGTAACATTAAGTTGGGTTTTGATGGTCATAAGAGCTCCCCAAACCCAAGTATCCATCCCCCACCTTTCTCCTCTGTCCTTGGTCAGTCTATGCTGTCCTCCACGTTATTTATGAGGGAAGATGGACAAACCTCTCAATGAGCTGAGATGTTCTAAGTCTTTAGAGACCTGTGGCTGTCTCATAAATACCACTTTGGATTGATTCTTACTCGGAATTGCTCAGTGCACCAATACCCTGCTCTTCCTAAGTGATGCAAAAGGGATGAGCTTTGCTTTGTTTTGGTCTTCTGATTTTCTGAGTGTCGAGCGATGCCCTGAACAGAAACAGTTCTTCATTTCAGACTGGCTCTTTTGAAACAGAATGTATGGGGAAGTATTTATTGGCTGCAAGAGCCCTTCATCCCATGGATTTTTTTGGGTCAAAAATGCTTAAAGCTGATCACCAGGGGCCAGTTGCTGTTTGAGATACACTCCGTGGTTGGGTTGGTTTGATGCAGTCGTTGAGGAGAGGGTCTGTCTCTTGTATTTCAGTCCCACTGTGGATCTCACTGTGGTTGCTGGGGTCCACCCCCCAGAAAATGTTCCTCTTGGCTAAGGAAGGGTGTGATGGAAGGGAAAAAGTGTGAGGAAAAAGCATCTTGATGGCTTTTTCCTCAGAGCATATCCTGAGTTGGAGGAGGCCCACAAGGACCGTCAAGTCCAGCTCAGCGGGATCTCTTTGCCTTCTGTCCCCTGGGACATCCGGTCACTGGGATATTGCTGCAATTTTTGCTCTTTGCCTTTCAAAGCCCTTCAGCACTTGCTACCACTCATCCTCTGTTCTCCAGGCTTTGTTTATTCTCCTTAGTCTGACAAATGTATAAATATTTGAGGTTTTGTTGTTAGAATTGAGCTATTGGTGCTCCTGCTCGTGTGTTAGGTTAGTCAGCAATAAAAACACTGAATCCAATAAGGAGCATGGGGGGAACTTCCAGCAAAATCATGTGAAAATGTCTGTGAAAGGTTAGCTAAACATCTTGGAATCATGGAATCAGTTAGGTTGGAGAAGACGTCTAAGATCGAGTCCAACTGTTCCCCAGCACGGCCAAGGCCACCACTGACCCATGTCCCCAAGTGCCACATCCACAGCTGTTAAATCCCTCCAGGGATGGGGACTTCACCATTTCCCTGAGCATCCTGTGCCAGTGCCTGACCAACTTTTCCATTAAGAACTTTTCCCTAAAATCCAACCTGAGCCTCCCCTGACACAGATTGAGGCCATTCCTTCTTGTCCTGTCCCTGTTCCCTGGGAGCAGATCCTGACCCTCCCCAGCTGCCCCCTCCTGTCAGGGAGTTGTGCAGAGCCACAAGGTCCCCCCTGAGCCTCCTTTTCTCCAGGCTGAGCCCCTTTCCCAGCTCCCTCAGCCGCTCCTGGGGCTCCAGCCCCTTCCCCAGCTCCCTTCCCATCTCTGGCTCCAGCCCCTTAATGTCTTTCTTGTCATTTTTGATGTATAAGATTGGTGGGTATTTTAACCCACCTGCTTTCCCTAGATTTTCTGGGTACCAACAAATATTTTGAATAATTCCAGCTTGAAATTCCAGCCCTCAGCTGAGTGCAGAAGAGCAGGAGTGAGGGATCCTGCCTGGAGCAGGGGGTGCTGTGGGATGGCAGCAGACAGAAGATTTGCTTAAATATATTTAGTGACTTTGTAATCTCAGTTCTTGAGAATCTCCTGTACGTGTACAAATGTGTTTTACAGAGACTTTTAATTTGAGCAAATTTGGGTTCCTGAGATTACATCTTTTCCAGCCTCTAAAACACAGGCTGCTGCTGCTGGAACTGTAAGTCCTTGTTCCAAAGCACTCCAAAAGCAGATTTTAATTCTTAAGTCTGTCTTCCCCTTGTTCCCTTTGACAGAAGATGTTTCCAGAAGTTTATCTATTTTTAAGGTGGCCTGAATCTGATGCAGATCATGACAACTTTCAGACCAATTACTTTGGCAATGAAATCTTACAAAAAACTCAAATATGTTACATCAGGATCTTAAAAAAAATTGGCCAACCCAACAAGTGGAGTTCCTGGCATATAATAAATAATATATAGAACTTTTCTAGCTTGATAAGCAGGAAACTATTGATTAAAACCTTGTCTGTAGCTTATTTCCTGACTCGCCGAGCCAAAGCCCGTTTGATCTGTCTCAGTTTGGAATCAGCAATATTTTTGTGTGGGTGCAACATGTCCCTCTCCCTTTGATCCCCAGAGATTTGTTTTGGCATTGCAGCAGCTATTTTTATTTTGCTTTCTGAGGGAAATAAAAATGGTTTGATGAGTATCACCATGTTCCAGATCTGCCTACGTGTCACGTAAGGAGACTTGTGGGAGAGACCAGAAGCTGTAGGTGATGACCTGAAGACAAGCTGTATGTGATATATGGGATATAGTTCTGAGACTAGAATGAGTTAAAATACGTAGGATGATACAGGAATAAATAACTACTCAATAAATAAAGCATAAAGCCTTATTTTAAATGCTCTGCTGCAGCTCCTGAATTTGAAAAGAAATAATAGCTCCTGATGGTCTTCAGATTGGGTAGTTTGGTATCTGTTTAGGATAGTGAGGGGCTTTATTTATAATGTGATGTCACCCAAGATCTATTCTAAAGAGTAAATATTTTATCTAAATGAAAGAAAAAAATTCAAACAAACAAAGAAAGAAAGCTCCCCCCTAAACCCTGAGTCGTTTAAAATGGATTCATTTCAGTGCAGGTATTTTTTAAATGGATGAAGGCAAAGTTCTCCATCCATCCTATATTCTCCATATGCTTTGCCAGGAGTTTCCTACCAGCTCTTAGGATTAAACTATCGCTTCTAAGAGTAGCTGTTGAACAATTTGGGATCTGGGCCACCGATTGTGGGGCCCAAGCACAGCAAGGAAATCACCTCTCCTTGGGCTTCCCAGCTTTCCGTGTAGCTGAGCCTACCTTGGAAAGAAGAGCAGTGGCTCCTCCCCCACCCTGCACATCCTGGAGGAAACTGGGCAGTGCTGATGTCAGGGGAACATCCCAGTGTGACCATTCACAAGACTCATGGCAGTCACACTCCCAGCATTCCTCGGCACTGGAGTGGTGCAGGCTTAATGATATCCTCATTTATTTTGGAAAAAAAACAGGAAAATTCGGGGGTGAAATCTTGCACATCCCTGTAGCCTCTAATAAAAGGGGGAATGAAAAGTACTGCAATATAAACCTATATGTGATGCTGTAGGGGAAACAACGACATTGGTTTTGGCTTTAAATAGAAATGGAGTTTGTTTTTACTTGCATGTTGGAGCAATTAATTGGGCTGGTTTATGCCAGGACAAAGCATTAGGGCAGTGAGAAGCATTCCTGGGTCCTGGCCTTCGTTTTTCCCCAGAGACTGATTTTTCTGGTGTGACACTGACACTGATTGTCTTTCAGTGTAATGAAAGAAGCGTAGGTGGAGCGTAGGGATAGAAAATTGGCCTTGAATTTTTTATTAATCACTGAAATAGTCTCTCACATTTGAGGCAAATTTAAAAAAAAATTAGACAGCAAAAAGCCCCCAAACAACCCATGTTGCTTTTAATACAAACAGCCAAAAAACCCTCCCCAAACCCTTTTCATCAGTAAAGGGAAGAAAAAGCAGCTAGTGGGAACTAGAGCTCTTTGTGTTGGAACTGCCGGCTGCTTTCCAGCCCTTGTTGGAGAACTCGGGCATTTCACGAGCTCACTCTTGGAAAGCTCTGTTTTGGTCTGAGCTACACCAGAGTCCTCTTGGTCCTGTTGCTCACCTATTTTCATCACACGCTTGTTTTCGGTTCTTTTTGGGTGAGGAATTCCTTGCTAATTGTGGCCATATTTTGTAGCTACCTTGCGATGTCACTTTTTATTGCCTCCAAGTTATGGTTAGCAGCATATGGAGGCCGTGAGCGTCCTCAGCCACAGAACCGTGGAATAGTTCAGGTTGGAAAAGCCCTCTGAGCCCATCGAGTCCAACCATCCCCCAGGAGTGCCAAGGCCGCCCCTGACCCGTGTCCCCAAATTTCACATCCACACGTCCGTTAAATCCCTTCAGGGATGGGGACTCCACCCCTGCCATGGGCAGCTGTTCCAACGCCTGACAACCCTTCCCATGAATAAATTTTTCCTAATATCCAACCTAAACCTCCCCTGGCATGGACTGTGTTACTCCCTTCTCCTGTTCCAGCTGGACAGGGAGAGGAAGTGAGACCGTGTACTTAATTGCATTTTAAGAGCAAAACATTGGCACAACGGCTTGTGGTCACACTAAATGCTGCTATCTCCAGAAATCAAGGAAAAAAGAGGTGGGAATAAGCTGACAGAAGATAAATGATGCTTTGTGAGCTTTATTCCTTCACTTGGGGTCAGTGACATGCAGCAACTCAGATGATATTCCTCGAAGGGAGGGTTGGTGAGAAGAATTTCAAGGCAGTGTGTGACAAGCCACTGATTCGTTACACTTTAGAGCTGAATTGAAATAATTGTGTGGGAACCTTCTGGTTCCTTTTTTATTCCTCTGCAGTGGCTAAAACGAACCAAAATGTAGCAGCCGTGGCTGGTACCATGAGTATTTAGGTGATTAATATGTACCAAAGCTCTGCTCGAGGTGATAATTGAAACCAAGGAAGAATCCCAGGCAGCAAGAACAAAGATAACCTTTAAATAGGAATTCCTGCTTTCTGGGTCTCTATGTAGGTGCCTGTCCGAAAGCCCAGGGACCCTCCTTTGATCTCAGCTTTCATCCCATCAAGCAGAATCTCTTTGATCCCGGCCGTGGTGGGGATGGCCCTTCCTCGGCACTGCTGTTCCTCTCTCTGGGAGAGCTGCTGGAGGAGTGCTGAACCTGCCTGCCGTGATTTGCAGCTCCCGCTGGCCATACCTGGAAAACTTCAAGTTTTCAGGAACCCTCAGATCTACTAGAGGGGTTTTAGCCTTAGCTTTTGTAGCCCTTCTGCTGGTGCCAGGCGCTGCCTGTCCCGGCCTGTGCTTTCCCATTGCTTGCTGTCGCTCCTATGCAATATCCACCCTCCTCTTTCCTTCACCCCCACGAAACCTTTCAATCATCTTGGTGAATTTATTATTTATATATTTAATGTAAGTATTTATTTTCTTCCCTTTCACCACCACTGGTGGGGCTTTTGGTGTGATCTCGTGTATCATCCACTCAAATGCACAAAAGAAACCGAGCCAAAGTCAGGGGCACATCCCCCAGCGCTGGGATTACCCCCAGTTCCCAGTGCCATCGGGACCGTTGTCGTACATGGCCTAAATTAAAATAGCAGGAAAGAGCTTTGGCGAAGGAGAAATACGAACGTTGGACGTGGGAGCTTGAGAAGCAAAAGCCATTTTAGAGCAGAGCAGGAATCATTTCCAATCACCTTTTTTCCTTCTCTCTTTCAGGCTGTGACCGTGCGGAATTCCATGGCCAAGTCGTTGTACAGTGCCCTGTTTGACTGGATCGTGTTCAGGATCAACCATGCGCTCCTCAACTCCAAGGACATGGAGGAAAGCACCAAGGTAACCTCTCACCAGCTCCTTTGGCTCCTCTCTTGGGTTTTTAAAATAGGTAACTGCGTGATGAAACATTACCCAGGCGTGTTGCTTAACATGAAGTTAATTTTTCCTCGGTTCATGACTGAGTACATCATTATTATAAGTGGTGCTTGCTGAGCTGAGAAGGGTGAAGCGCCTCAAATATTATAAGCTCAAAGCAACCAGGGAAGAGATTTTGTTGTAGCCACAGAAGCCAGTTCCCCCACCCCCTCCAGGAGCAATGGCAAATAATTTTCCTCCTTGTGTGTAAAACTAGAGGACCATGTATAACTGAGGGGAAAAAAGGGGAATTCTTGCTACCTCATTTTGATGAATTTGCTCCATGATGAAATGATGAACGAGCTAGGTGTCTGTAGGTACTGGGGTAGTACAGAAGAAAAATGGAATTAAAGAAAAAAGCCATGGTGGGAAGAGTGGAGCTGGTGCGGTGCCGTACCACCTTCCCAAAGAATTGATGGAAGGAATGACACGAAGTTTCCTGCCATAGCAGGGTCTGGGTGCTGTGACCCAGGACACCCTCCCCAGCCCTCTCGTGTGTTCATCCACACTCCCTGTGGCTGGGGGATACTGACCCCAAAATCTGTGTCCATGCACACATGCGCTTCCAGCTCTCCAGCTACCCTTGGCTTGGGAATTTGGGACATGGTCCAGCAGCATGTGGGTTTTTTTGGGGGGTTGTGCATCCAAACTAAAGTCACAGCTGCCAAAAGGAGGATTTTTGCTAAGCACTGACATTTGGATTGTGCTGGAGGACTGAAGTTGCAGAGACTCTCGGCATGGTCACTCCTTTATTTAATTACAAAAAAGGCTTGTGGAGCGTAATTATGGACTGGAAATACAAACATGCCTATGAAATCTGGTTATATGCTTTTCTGACAAAGAAGGGTTGTTACAGTGATAACATCCAGTGAGCCTTCTGACTGCACATGCTGCCTCTCCCTCTGTTTAATATTTTACCAGAAATGTTATGTTCTTTCCTGATTTTTTTTCCAAGTCATCAGGAGTTTTGTCTGGGCTGTCAGGAAAAAACAAACCACACTGTTTACATATTTGGCGAAGCAGAAAAGCGGATTTGTTTTGACAAGGAAATGCATCTCAAATGCTAATTATTTTTTTATTAATGACCCAATGATTTTTTAAAATTATTATCTGTTCTGTAATATTTAAATACAAATCAGTCTAGGACACTCTTGTATGCTTAGTCAGCATGGCTGTGAAAGTGAGGCACCACAGTAGGTGTTTATGGGCCATTAAACTTTGCTTCCCAGCCTCAAATCTCAGCAGGTAAGAGCCACAACAGCCCAAATTCCTGCTTTTTTCCAGCATTGCTGCTGCACATTAACCCTCTGCTTCCTCCCGCCAAGACTCCCACGGAGTGTGACCACCTTCCCCCTTGCCCATCTCCCTGTGTCATCTCATGAATTCCCAATTCCCAGGTTTCTGAGCCTTTTTTTTGCTCCAAACTGTAATGGTAATATCCATGTCAGGCAGCAGGCGCCGGGAGCTGGGAGCGGTGTTGCCCCTGTGCCAGAGCAGATCCACCCACGCTGGCAAAGGCCCAGGGCCCGGAGCTGCAGGAACGTGCTCGTACCCAGATCCAGGGAGGCAATCCCGGGCTGTACTTGGGCCAGAGTTTCTGAAGCAGAAAGGCAGCGCACAAAATACCAGGGAATATCTGCTGCTCTAGGCAGGAGTGTAGTTCAGTTTATCTTCAGAATCCTCTGTGAATTGGATTGATTCCCACAAATCTCCCAGAAATCATGAAAATGCACAAATCCTCCCCGTTTCAGGGGTGGAAGGGGTGAAGAAGAGATTTATGTGCATTTCAGAGCAGCTTTGTTAAACATTGACCAGCCAATTTTCCCTTGAGTGGTTCTACCATGTCACCTCCTCAGCCCTATTTTTAGCCCCCAGCTTGGGTCATTCCAGCACAGAGGGAGGAGAAATATCTCCCTGGACTGGGCAGGGCTGGGAATAGCTGCTCCTTTGCCCTCGAGGAATAACGTTGCTGCCAACAAGTGTCCGAGGGCATCCCGGGCTCCGCAGCTGCCCTTGAGGCACCAACCAAGAATCACCGCCCTGAGAAACGCAGCCGAAGCCGACTAATCTGGTTTTTCCTGCCCTTCCCAATCCTCTTGAAATCCTTTTCAGCTCATGCTTGGAGAAACCCCAGATGAGGATGCAGGTTCTTCTTAGCGTCCCTTATGTTGTTTGGAGGTTGGGCAACACCAGTGAGTAACTGGGAGGTGGACTGGGAGCAGTGGCATCTCCAAACCCTGGGAGTAGCTCCTTGCTGCAAGGCAAGACCTCGACACTTGGGTGACATCTCCTTGCTGGCATCTACCAGCCAAAAAAATCTCTTAAACACACCAAGTGTCTGATTTATGAGGGCAAAATACAGCCTTGCACCTCAGAAACTCCTGAGTGTGCAGTGGGTGAACAGTGTGTGACTCACCCTGCGGCAAATGTCCCGGATTAATCCCAGCCCACGCTTGCCACTGATATTCCTCCGACTTTTAAGATATATTTTGAAACAATCCTGCAGGTTGGGAAGGTTCAGAAAGTGTCAGATGATGGATTTGGGGCACAGAGCTTTCTTTTATGATAATCACATTATGCAGAGGTAAAACGAGACTCAAAACCATCTCAATTCAGAGTGTGTTTGGGAGAAGGTGATGGGAAAAATTAATACAGAAGTTTCTCTCTTCATGAGTGTAGATTTGATTTCAGCGGGACAATGGGAACCGAGGTCATTTTCAGATCCCAATATGTGTTTATTTGATGTCAGCAGTAAGGAGAAGATCAAAAGATGCAGCTCGGCAAAGAAAAATAAACACTCGGCCGTTGTTCTTCCATATTGTCCAGCAAATATTTGGAAGATGTAAATCAGACCTTTGATATCCAAATTTAGTTAAATGTACAGTGAAATATTTTGGGAAAACACAGTGGGATTTGGCTTATCTTGCTTGGTGACAGGATTTGTAGCATATTATTTCTGACCTGAGTTGTGAATAAGTTATTTGATACCTCCTGGTTTATGGCAGTGGCAGAGCTGCCGTGGGTTGGATTTGCTCTGACTCCCTTTTCCTTCATCTTCTCTCAACTGCTTTTAGTTCCTTTTATGTTCTCATGATTCCCTACAAACTGTCTGAAATTTGACCTTTATTAATGAGGTCGGAGGCTTTTCCTTCTCTTGAGAACGAGATTACTAAACCTCCCAGAGCCTCTTATTGAATTCCCCTTCCATAAATCAGGTTAGGAATTGCTAGAAGTTCGTCTCACTGCTTAAAACTATGATAGAGTGGAGATCGTGGTGGATCAAAAGGCGTTTCCAAGGGTGTTTTTAATATTTTCCCATTTGGGTCTTGTGAAGTGTCTTAATTTCTTCCTAAATCACCCTGCTGCCGTTTTCGGATGACGCGCTGCATACGTGGGGATAATGGTGAACTCATGGCTGTGAAGAAAATGAAAATTAATGGCCATGAAGAAAAATTCGTGGTTGAACTCATGAAGAACTCATGGCCATGAAGAAAATTCATTAAAATTAATGGCCATGAAGAAAAATTCGTGGTTGAACTCATGAAGAACTCATGGCCATGAAGAAAATTCATTTAAATTCAACCAACCAGTTAATTCTTGGCTTTTTGACCTGAAGCAGAGGAAGAATTGCTGAACATGCAGTGTGTTTAATGTGCATCAGTTCATTAATTTTAGGTCCCAGCTTCCAAGTCTGTAGCGAATCACTGCCTCTCACTTTATGTAATAGGTCATCGTGTGTATCGGGGTGATGTAGGTTGGAGCAGTCCTTTTAGATGAAATGGTGATGGATTTTTGGATTGTTTTGGGGAGGGATTTTTTACAGTGTCGGCTTTGGAATATTGTAAAAGAAAAGAAAGTACTACAATGAAAAGAGATTAAAAAAATTAAAAATAGCAATAAACAAGATTTTTCCCCCGAATTTGAAGCAAACCTATTTGTGGTTGCCAAAATGTACCTCCATGGTGGAATGACATCACCAGCGTGCATCTGGGGCAACATACATCAGCTCCAACGATCCCTATTTATTGGCACTTTGGGAATTGGAGAGCACGGAGCTTCAAGGCCGTCATTTGCCAAAAGCCCTTAAAACTCATGCTCTGTGTTTAAATGTCATGGCTGAGACATTTTAAGAAAAGCATGAGGTCATTTTTCATCATCTCAAGC
The DNA here is from genome assembly GCA_013397865.1 of Struthidea cinerea. Taxonomy (NCBI): domain Eukaryota; kingdom Metazoa; phylum Chordata; class Aves; order Passeriformes; family Corcoracidae; genus Struthidea; species Struthidea cinerea. Next base: position 191,403 of record VZTI01004612.1, on the reverse strand, counting down.
AGAAAGTGCTCACTGACCCAGGGTTCACCCGAATTTTAAAAATCCTCATGGACATGCACTTTTAATCACAGGAATTTTGATCTGCTAATTAATACAGTCACACTTTTTAATTTTAAGTGTTAGTTTTGATAAAGAAACAGCATTAGTACACAAACTAGACCTGGCAAGTCGAGGTCTAAATTATCTTTGTGTGATTTCCTCATGGCACTTATTCAAAGGATGGGTTTGAAACTGAAGACTTAAAAGATTTGTAAATGTAAAGCTCCTTTGATTATCTTTTTTAAATATTGGGCTGCACATTTAATCCTGAACCCACTCAGATTACACACTTTTTACAGGCAGTTCACCAAAATTAATTCCTGTATATGTCAATGGAAATGTTTTTTTCACCTTGCTGCAAGAATTGACTCTGTATTAGTATATTTGTGCTGCTTTATCAGGGACAGAGAGCAGAAAAAGGGCCATAAATTCCAAATTTCTCAGGTTTTAAAGTTTTCCTAAGTGGCATCCATTGGCCTCGTTCTTTCGGGAGCATCGTAGCAGGGGACAAGCAACTGTTTCAGCGTGGAGCTCTGCCCGGATTTCTCTAGCCTGAAACTCTGCAAAAAACTACACTTCTTAAAATCTGTATTCTGGAGGAGTTTGGGAGTTGCGAACACAGGGATGTGAGAAAAATGCTGGTTTACTCTGTGTGACAGCCGTGGCAGAATTAACCATCCTCCTCCTGGACGTGTGGTTTGATACCTGCAGTGGTTTTGTGAAATACAGATTATTTTTATGGTTCTGTACGTGTTTAATTTTGGGTGTCAGAAAAAAAAGTATAAAAATACAGCTTTGAAATATAATATTTTCATGAGATTCTTTTATAACTGACATGGCTATTTTTTGCTATATATAACTCTTCTGTTTTGCTTTATAAGTGTATGTCCACAACCACATTGAAATATATTTGGTAGCAGCTTCAATGCAGTAAATGAACCAGATTTGGAAAAAAGGGAGAGGGTTTTTGTGCTCAGTTAGTTCATATTAAATTAAGTTTGTGAGAGCTTAAAGATCTTGTTCAGCTTAAAGTCTTCACTCATGGCAGGGGCTTAACTATTTCCACAGAGCATCAACACTGTGCTTTTGAAAGCTGGTGTCAGTAAATCCATAAATAGTCTGGAAATGTGAGCATTTTATCTTCCAAGTCTTGTTCGTATGTGGTGGAATAGAGACTCTTAAGTAGGGGAATTTTAGGGAACTCTTGTGGATTGTAGGGATGAGCTTGAAGAGCAGTGGGGTGGTTGGGGTTGGGATTTGCAAGGGAGATGTGAAGGGAGGTCAGAAAAAGTCACTTTGTCCTGTTTCCATCATCAATTTTTCCATGGATAATGTAGATAAAATAAGATCCATTAATCACACAGAGAGTTCAAGAAGAATTCCTCCTGAGATGTATTTTAAAAAGAGGTGAGGCAGATTTCGGTGTGGTTGATGAACATAGCTGTGAACAAAAGGGTTGCCACAAGCAGGTGAAGATGCTGGACCTCGGGAAGCAGTGGGTGAGAGTGAATCCCTCTGCCAGGCTCAGTCCTTGGTCCAGTGGTTCCCCATTTCCATCTTCTGGTCAAAGGGCTGTTTCTCATGGGTGTTTCGCCAAGTGATGCAAACTTCTGGGAAAGCGGCCAAGGGCCTTCATCCTTGTCATGGCATCGGGGAGGTAGAGCCTGTCTGGCCCTGGAAGAGGGAGAAAAGCCTGGACAAAAGATGGAGTAGCCAATGAGCTTTTAGGAAAATGGGTTGGAGACTTATCTTTGTGCTTAAATGCTTTTTTTGTTGTGTTTTTTCTTGTCCCGGTGGCCGGAGTCCAGGTCAGACAAAGCTCCAGCTCACAGCCGAGCGCCCGCTCCAGCCGTAGGTGGTTCCCTGGTCAGGAGTCGGGCACAGGAGGAATATTTTCCTCCCACATTGTGTGATCCGCTGCAAACGGACCAAAGGCAGTGTGGAGAGGCTTGTGGACAGTCTGGTTTATATTCCTGGCAGCAGAGTTAAGCCGGTCTTAGCGAGGAAGTCTTAGAAAATCCAGAGTGCAGGTAACACCAACAGAACTAAAACCAGGGCACCTGGCAGCTCTCAGGTCCTTTGAGGTAGAGGAGAGGGGGAGTTTCTCCTCCCTACTCAAGGTTTGGCTCATTTGACCAGTGCTAATGCATTTACTGCTCTTATTAATTATTTAATTAATTGTAACAGGTGAACGGAGTGTTTGTGTGAGGTGGCTTTGGTTGGACCCCAGAGCATGGTGCTCTAATGAGCTGCTGGTGGAGCTCTCCCTGCACGTGTCCTTCGGCCTCTTCACCCTTTTTCTGATGACAGCAGCCTTGCTGGGTGGCCACAGTCCGAGTTTATTTATAACTAATTATTAATTAGGTTTTTAACTCAACACTCATGTACAGGCTTGGAAGCTGCAGCAGAAATTGTATCTTGAGCTTGTTTTTCACCCCGGCTCCCTCTGCAGATGAGGTTTATCTGCTGACACATCCCCCTGTCCCTCTTCTTCTGGGTTTCCCAAATCCATCTGACAGGCAAAAGGCTGGAGTTTTTTGAAAACCAGTACCTACCCAAAGGAGAAAGTTCCACATTTCTACTCCCATCAAGGATAGGAAGCACAGTCTGAGCCAGGAGGTGATGGGTTGCACTCACTCGTGGGCCAGCATGCACCTGGCCAGAGGTCCACTGCCTCTCCTTGCCTGGCTGGTGGGGGGGGGAGTGGGATTGGTTGTGGGCAGAGGAGGGGGCCAGGAGGATGCAAAGCAAGCTGGGAATTCACTGCAGCATTCCCTTTGCCACCACAGGAAACCTTGGTGCACCCACATCTTAATGAGCTTCTCAAGAGGTCGTTGTAGATTAGAGACCAAACAGGCATTGGCTCTTCAGTTTAGGGAAAAGCCTGGGGTGAAATACAGCTGAGGTTCACAAAATCATCGAAATGAGGGGAAATAAAGGCGATTTAGAACTGTAACTCACCAAATCCTGCAATTTATATTATGAGTTATGGATTTAATAAAAGACTTCCCTATCGTGACCTTCTGGAAGTTTGTCGGAGAGTGTAGGGCTTGTAGTGCCAGTGGGTTCCAAAAACATTGGATGGTTCCCTCTTTACACCTCTCTCGCCCATGAACTAAAGGAGCACAGAGGTGCCTCTCCATATCCCTCATCCCAAACTGGCGGGAGCTGGTGGGAAAAGGTGCCGGAGCACAGAAGAGCCACGTGGACACAGCCAGGTGTCACAGGGGAAGATCACGTGGGCAGGGCTGGGCCAGCAGGTAGGGCTGAGTGTTAGTCAGGGCTTTGGACTCCCTTTTTCAGCAGCATTATTATTTTTGCGTTAATTCTCCCCCTTTCGGTGAGGCAGGAGCGACTTGGTGCTCCCAGACATCAGTCCATCGTTTCATCCATCTGACAAACGAGGCCCATGCTTTATTTGTGATGTTGTTTTAGTGCTCACAGGAGAGCTAAAGATTATTTCCATGGGAAGCCCTGACGTGCAGGAGTTTTTCTTGAGGTTTGCAGCTGGAGCGGGTTTGCTCGGACGCTGCGCTCACCTTGGAGGTGTGTTCCTCTGGGTTGTCCTCACGGTGCAAGCCTTTGTTTCCCAAGCCTATCCCCAATTTTCCTCTCTGAAGATCAGTACTCTTAAATCCAGTGGAATAACTTGGAATGGGCTCAGGTTTCTTCAGAGATGGCCATTTGTTTGTAAATGAGAAAAAATGCGCCTCTCAAAGGGCTTTTCTCTTAGAACAAGCCCTACTGCCCAGATATGTGAAGTTACACGTTGTCTCTCTGGTTTGGAGTCTTCCAGATGGCACAATATCAACAATTCCAGTAAAATTCCTGCTGTTAAGTATATTTAATTCTGCCTGTGTGCTTTTGATTATGCGCTGTGTACAAATAATCCACTTTATGTGATTTTATTCTAACCCTCGCTCTTACTTTTCTTGCAGACTTTATCCATTGGAGTGCTTGATATTTTTGGGTTTGAAGACTATGAAAACAATAGTTTTGAACAATTCTGCATTAACTTTGCCAACGAGCGCTTGCAGCACTACTTTAACCAACACATCTTTAAACTGGAGCAGGTAAGTCTGGAAATATTTACTCTCTGATGCCAGTGAGTGTTGACATGACTTTGTAGCCCTGATAAAGTTCTTAAATTTTCCCTTTAATTCCGTTTTGTTAAGGAGTGAATTATTCAAATTTAACTTCTAATTGACTGTATGACGAACTTCCACCTGCAAAATAAAATCCAGCCAGCCGTTTGCTGGTTTAGAATAAATGTTTTGGGTTCCAAAAATTCATGAAGACCTTAACCACTGCTCTGTTGTTCCCTTGATACGTGCTCAGAGGGCTCATCCATGAGCAGTTCCTTCCTTGCCTTTGCCTGGACTTGCTGCCATGCCATTTGATATCACGTAAAAGTTATTTTTTGGTATCTGGTGAAAAAGCCACCCCAATCTTCCAGCGGTTTTTTGCCTCCCAGTGTTGATTTGTGGGGAGGGAGGGGAAATGTCGCTCTCCCGTGTTCTCCAAGGTCAGACTTGGGAGCGTTATGACCTTCAATAGCCCTGGCAGATTAGGAAGGGCTGAACTTTAGGCTTTGCTTTACGTTTGTTAAGACAGGGTGTTGCTTTCCAGCCTCAAATGAATGCACTTAAGAGAGATAACAAAAACAGAGGCTGCAATCCAGCAGGTAACACACACAAGATGGCTTAGATGGGTGGGAGGAGGCTTCTCCATTTGCTATCCAACAACAAGCAGGACAAGAAAACTGGAAGTATGTGTTTCATGGATGGACAGCTGTTATCAGGCTGTATAATACAGGAAATATGTTGGAGACCTTCAAAATGCCTATTTTTTGGCATGGCGGTCTGTGTGTCCTCCCTCCAGGTGAAAGCCTTCTTGGGGAGGCCAAGGGGAACCCTCCTTATCATCATTACAGAATTAACCCAGCACTTCCCAAAAGCCCTGATAGTTTCATTTTGGGCCTCCTCAAGTGTTCTCAGAGATTGGAAAATTCAGAAGGAAAAGTTGCCATGAATATAAGGATGTTCAAAAAACAAGTGATATATCCCTGGGTGGGTCACTTAGGGAGTGTTTGCTCATGAGTTTGATGGTTTCTGTTAAATCTCTGGTTTTGATCAGTACGGTGGAGCAGAGCTGCTCAAACCCATTTAATTTCAGTTTCTTAAGTGGCCTTTGTATGCAGGTGCACCGTACTCAATAGGTGCTCCAAGAATGGGAAAACCTGTCTGTTTCTAGGGACAGGTTTATTTTCCCATTGTCCACCATAAAAATGGAAATTTTGATACTATCACAGAGCCAAACCAGCTGGATTTTCTATAAATGTTACCAAACACTTCCTAGAAGAGACCTGAGGAGGGAGGACCCTCCCTGAAAGCTGGAGACAGATGATTCCTCGCTGAGGTGGGGTTTCTGCAGCCTCCTCCAAGACGCCGTCATCCATGAGGGAATTCCTGTTACTGGGCTGGGATTTCTTAGCAGGTCAGTGCTCCCCCCCAAGGCTGGGGGATGCACAGAGGTCCTGAGGGCAGCAATCCGCAATTCTTCATGGAGCACCCTCAGAGCTAATTAGCGTTCTCCTGGACATTTGTCAAGCATGTGAAGTCACTGGAGTCAGTGTTTGCTGGGTGGATATGAGGAGCAGTTGCGGAGCCATCAAACTGCTCAGGGCCCATTCCAGTTCTTAATGCCAGAGCACGTCATCCTCCCGGATCCTGGCTGGAGCACTGCAAGCTCTGCTGCTGCTGGAAAATTCAGGCATCTCGGCATAGTTTGAGTCTATAAATACAAATAATCTGTGCAGCTGCACGAGCGCTGATTCTTGGGTGACTGAATTGGCTGGTTTAACCATTTACTTTCCCTGGAATTCCGGCTGCATGTGGAGGAGTGGATTCGATGGAAAGAAAATTCGAGGATGCATATTCAGGTCTTGGATCTTCAGCATGTCCTTCCTTCCTCGCTGGCCCAAAGGCTTTTTAATAATAGTCACGAGTCACAAATGAAGACCAAGAAATTAATACTGCGTTTCTAGGGAGCGAAGTAGTTCTGTTACTTCAAAATGTGAATTTGTCTGAGGCATTTGTGGCTTTTTAAGGGTTTCTTTGATGTCTTGGTAATGGGGACCTGAAGTGGATAGATCCTTCTCTGAATCCTCAGCTCTCCAAAGCTTGCAGGAGGCTGAAGAGAGATTGCTGAGACACCCGGACACTTCTGCTAAAAAAATAAATGACAAAATTAAACAGTCACTAAGGATTTTTCTTGAAATCCTAGTAGAATTTGTCTGCCAGAACAGCATTTAGCCCTGGTGAAATTGTTGCCGTGACGTGCTGTTGATGTTACGGAAACCAAAATACCCACCAGAGTCCTCTAGGAGAACCATGGGATTATTTTAATCTTTATTCCCCTTTTTTCTCCCATGGTGAAATCTAATACAATGTGTCTGGTGAATCTTTTTTTAAACCTTCTGTCTGGAGATGACACTATTTCCAGTGGTTTGCGAACAACCACCAAGGCGTCCTCGGTCTTCAGCCTGGTGCCTCCCAAAAATACAGCGGCTCTTGAGCTGTGGCTGAGGGGCCGCAAAGGTCTTTGCAGGAGCAGCCTTCTCTCTTGCAGCCGACCGTGGGGTAAGGGTGAAGACTTTATAAATCCTGGTCTACTCTTGGATCTGGACGGGTGATGATCTGTTTATTAATGTAGAAAGGTGGCTCTGGCAGGAGTTGTCACCTCGCCCCGTCACGGAGCAAAGGTGGTTTTCTCCTCCCCGGGTATCTCGCAGGTTCCTGGGGGGAGGTTGGGTGAGGGGCTGTAGCTGGTGGCTTCGGCTGCTGCCTCACATGGAGCTTGCTCAGGGCAGCACGAGGGTGGGGGGTCCTTCACCATCCCTCCCTCAGGCTGGTGGCTTCAGGTGACACGTCCCTGTCGCCCTTGGACTCATTGGGTGCTGTCAGAGCATCACCTCAGCAGTGACTGTCTGTTCCCTGGCCCTGCTCCATGTCTGTGCCCTCATCAAGTGGCCTCCTGTGCAGAGCAGGTAAGCCCAGAGCTGCCCTGCAAATCAGGGAGCACCCGGGTGCTTCTGGGAGAGGAAAACAGCGTTTTTGCGTTGCACTTTGCCTTTTGTTTGGGTTTTTTTAGGGCATTGCACTAAATAATTGCTGTGAATGAAGACGTAGTTTGGAGATCACCAGTACCATACCACCCGTGATCGGAGTTTCCTCCAAGTTTCCAGGTCTTTGGCAGTTTAAGGGCCAGGAGTACAAGTTTTTATTTCTTTATGTATCCTATTCTCCAAACTTTGTTATCTTTGTCCTCACCGATCTTCCCCCATCCCTGCTGGGGCTCATCGGGTTCTCTCTACCTCACCCACCTTTCCCTGTTTCAGCTAATGCTCTGCAAAGGCTGAGGACTCATCCTGTAGCTTTCCATCCCACAGGTCTTGCTATTTAAGTTCTTTTCTACCTCTTTTTCCAGCTTTTGTTTGCCCACCAAACCTCAGTTTCAAGGACATGCTTTTATTGTTTAAAAAAATCAATAAATAACCAGGGTTGGGGCTGAAAAAATTACATAATTTGGAGCACAATCAACTGGCAGGAGCTCAGGTGTTCAGTGAAGTCTGTTTTCTGGTGGGGTCCCTGGTGAGCTTGATGTCCCAGCCAGCAAATCTCAGCCTGCTCAGACTGAAAAACTGAATTTCATCAGGATAACGCATCCTATGGAATGTTTGCTCAGCCATCCAAAGCTCCATAAATATTTGGGGAGGACTGTGTGGTTTACTGGTCCCGTGCAATAGGTGGAGAACTCCAACAGTCTGGACTAAATGATGGTGGTGTTTGGTTGAACATGTGATTTGATGGTCTTGGAGGTCTGGTCACTCCCACCAACCATCTCTGAGTTTTACCTCATGACTTTGAGGAGCAACAGCCCCCAGGGAACATGACACTCTAAAATGGGTTTAGATATCTCACTCAAATATCCCATTTAGAAATTATATTTAGATATCATATTTAAATAAGAGTGAGTTTAATCATTAACGTTTTCCAGCCTTGATTCTGTGGTTCTGTGGACATTACAACAGGTCGTTCATCACAGTGGGAGTGAATTAATCTTAAAAAGTCAATCTAAAGTATTTAAATTTAAAAGAAATTATGAAAAAGGGTCTCTCTCCTGCTGCTTGGAACACCCTTCCTTTCCTTCCAGCCAGGGTTTTTTCTGTATCTCATCACTGGTTAGGCGTTAATGCCTCTTTATTGCCCCTGAAGACAAAAGCCAACCATCAGAAGCCAACCATTGAGGCCTCAGTTCAAATTTGTGTTTTCCTTGGAGATGGGAGAGCGCTGCCCTCCGAGAAACGCTGCCGTCAGCTGCGGGCCACATGACCCGTGGAGAAAGAACAAGCTGCACAAGTTATTGATTTATTATTTGGCAGAGAGCCACCAAATGCAACTCACATTTGGGGGAAGAGGAGGATGCTTAGAGTACATAAATCATGCTAATAAAAATCAGGATGCCAAGAGCTGTTTAAAAATGGGATCTGCAGGGTAGGACGACTTCAAAGCACATGAGTGAAATGAAGGACAGCTCTGGCCAGAGCTGTGCCAGGGCGGGTTCAGCTTGGACATCAGGAGGAATTTCTTCAAGGAAAGGGTGGTGAAGCATTGGAACTGCCCAGGAGGTGGTGGAGCCCCCGTCCCTGGAGGTGTCCAAGGAAGGACTGGATGTGGCATTCAGTGCTCTGGGCTGGGGACAAGGTGGGGATCAGGCACAAGTCGGACTCGATGGTCTGGGAGGTCTTTTCCAAGCTCGGTGATTCTGGGATCCATTGTCAGTCCCCCAAAGCTTTGTCTTGGGTCCTTCCAACATCCCTGAGTCCATGGATGTTGCATGGCTGGGACTGGAGCTGGGGGGCTTCATTTGCCACCCACTTGTTTCTGGGTTTCTCCAGATAATGAGCGGTCATTATAGGCAAATATAACATATTTGCATGTAATTTGCATATAACATGTAATAGGCTATATCCTGATCTGGTATATTATTTATCTATCCTCTGATAGCGTAGATTAGACTGAGTTGGAAGGGACCTGAAAGATCGTCCAGTTCCATCTCTCCCCATATGGAATTTCCTGACCCTTAATTTAATCCTGGTGCTGCATTTGGCAAGCCCATCCCTCATCCCATGCTCCTTGCACTAGCTCTCCATGTAAGTCCCAGGTGCTTGCTCCCAGTGCCCTTATCCCTCTCCCAGGTCACCATGATCTCTTGAGTTTTTGCCTCTACTCTGAGCTGGTTCCTTCCTCTTTCCAGGTAGATGATGTTTGCTGCTGATTGTGGTTCCTACTCAGATGTGGTGGCACAGACTGTGCCAGGGATACCAGGTTTTATTTATTAATGGTACAAAAAGGGGTTGGAGTGCCAGGACGAGGGGGAATGGCTTCCCACTGCCAGAGGGCAGGGCTAGATGGGATACTGGGAAGGAATTGTTCCCTGTGAGGGTGGGGCGGCCCTGGCACAGGGTGCCCAGAGAAGCTGTGGCTGCCCCTGGATCCCTGGAAGGGTCCAAGGCCAGGTTGGACAGGTCTTGGAGCAACCTGGGATAGCAGAAGGTGTCCACAAGATCTTGAAACCAGAAGATCTTTAAGGTCTCTTCCAACGCAACCGTTCTGTATTTCTGTTGATGGGTTTTCATAGGACAGAGCTGTGCAATGTGACCTCTCTTTGTAAGCAAGATGATGAGCAAGAAATCTCTAAAAGCCTCTAAAATACTTCAACCAACCTAAAAATTGTCCTACTGTGGCAGGACTGGAATCAGGAGTGTGTTAATTGACAGAAATGGGGAGTGGAAGGGGGACGAGATGTTCAGCCTCAAAGACCTGTCTGGTGCTCACCATGACCACTGTGGAGGTTCCTTCACATCTCCTGACTCTGATCCATCTTTCAAGGTGTCAGTAGATGCAGACACGGTTATTTCTTTTCCTCTTTAATTTTGATCACAAGAAATTAAAGGAATTGGTCCACCAGCAGATCACGCAGGAATGTTAGGCTCGTGCTTCTCCTGGCTGTGTCAGGGCAGCTTGGGAAGGAGATGCTCCTGCAGAGGGAGCCCGTGGGATCACGGCAATGTGTGTGCTGCCAGCTGAACCACGCAAACCCAATTCTGCCCATTTTGAGAGCAAAATGTAATTTATGATTGAAACCCTGTTGCCACTGAAGCTCAGGGAGCTGATTTGAGATCAGAGACGGATGGTGTGGAGCTGGCACATGATTTTCTGGGCTGAACCTGCTGGTTTATAACACTTTCATGATTGAGAGTGCAAATTCCAATAAATTCGAATCTGCCTATGTACAGCAGCGGGGAGGTTATCAGTGAGTGAAGCATCAGCCTCAGAATAAATCCAAATTCACAGGGCATTTGCTGAGGAGCTGCTGAAACAGTCACCTGGAAGGAGACCGTCTCAAGGAGGACCTTGGCTTCAAGGGAAGGCTCATCAGCTCCCCTGCTCTGCGCCATGTTATCATGGACAGAGGGGGCCTTAAAAACCTCTTTATAGACCATGTATTCATGGAGAACGTGGCTAAGTATTTTTATTTGTTGTGTCTGGGAGCACGTGGTTAAAATACACGTGTTATATATTTATATTTATGTCTGTGTCTATAAATTCCTCTCCTACTGAAATTGAGAACAAACATAAAAATCCTCATTCCTAAATGAAACCTTCAGCCTCAGCATCTTTTCCTGGAGGGATGTCGGGAACTCGAGGCATCCACCCCGTCTGCAGCACAAGAAGACCAAGGACCAGACACTGGTCTCACTCATTTAGGAACTTCCCCCATCCCATGGATTTATCGTCTCAAACTCATTTTAATCATCAGTTTATGCCGGGATGGTTCTGCTGGGCCCATTTGCTGAACCAGCAATTAACCCTCCGTGGGATGGGTTCGTTCCTGGACGGATGAATCCTTAGGGGAGAGACTCCCCCATGCCTTGTTGGCCATTTCCAGCTGTGCACAAATCTTCCCAAGCTGCCCAGGATGGATTTTAGGATGCAAATGTGTCCATACATAGCCAGAAAAAAGCTTTTACGAGGTTTAGCTCCTCTGATTTTTCACATAACAATGACCCTTTTTAACATACGATACAAAAACATTTGGGGATTATTTTAAACTGGGGAGTTCAGCTAGGAATGGAGAGAGATGTGGAAGGGGGATTAATTCCTAGTTTCTCACTTTGCAAAGAAGCCTGAAGCTGCAGCAGATGGTGTTCAAGGCAAGGAGAGAGGAATTTCACACCCTTCTGTTTAGTCGGGAATTTTTATGCCAAATATATACATTTAGATATCCAAAAGTAGCTGCCTGTTGATCATGTGGCTCTGGATTACACGAGTTTTTATGACAGGAGCATGATGGGAAATGTTCCCACGTGGAGTTACGCTGGGAAAAGGGATTTTTCAGTTGATTTCTCACTTTAATCTGGGAATTTTCATTGTGTAAACAAGGTTTTCCTATGCCCCAGTAAGGAAAGGCTGGAGTAGATAAACTCCTGGATCTGGTCTGGCTCTGCCTGGGAGGAGGTGAATGAGCTGGTGGGGGTTTCTGCTGCTCTTGGGGTTTTTAAATGTTATTTTTGGGGCTGTTTCTCAATTCTCACTGTGGCTAATGGCAATATGCCTGTGGGATAAGACATCTGCCTCCAGGGCACTGGAACACTGAGGGATTTTCAGGGCTTTTGGCTTGCAGGATGTGTGGATGGATGCCCAAAGCCCTCCGGACCTCTTTAAATCATGAGAAAATTTGTATCTTTGATATCCCATGATACGGCAACAAATTTCGTATATCATTTTTATCTTTATCTTTAGGTGGGACTTTTCACCACCTTTTGATTTGTATTTCCTAAACCCTGAGTTTTGAGCTTTTAGACAGATGGGGAATTTATGATGGTTTTTATTTTGTATTTTTATCACGTCTCCAGTGTCATTTCATCTCTGCATTTCCTCTTCTCTGGAGTTTTTCAAGCCCCTGGTCCCTCTCTCCCCACCTCTGAATTTTACCATGTGATTTTGGGGAGCAGCAGCACCCAGGGACCTTGATACTGCAAAGAGAGTTTAGATATCTTATTTAGATACCATATTTATCACAGTTAGATATCATATCTAGGTAAGTGTGAGTTTAAAAATCATATTTAACTTTTTCTCCCCTAATTGTGCTTTTTAGCATTTGGGTTTATTTACTGATGACTGTGGCTGGATGCAGAGTAATTGTTGCTCATATATGGAGGTGTAAAGACATTTTCCAGCATCTCCAAGATTTTGTTGGGCTTGTGGGTGTTTTCTCCCACTCAGGATAAAGAAATCTTTAATTCCACCCTGGATTAGAGTGTTCTGGTTTGGTTTAGCACCAAAATAAAGTCCTGATAAGAGAACTGCTCCAACGCTCCTGTAAAGATAACGGGACTTGGTTCTCAACAACCCCAACTATAAAATTACAGGATTTTTCTGTTCCTATCAGGAGGGTTTCCATCAGGCCTTGCAGCCCAGTTGGGAAGGTTTTCCTGATGCTCAGCATGTGTGTTTTAATTTTAAATTCATTATTCCATGGACAGTGTCTGTGCTCTGGGTCAGTGCAGGCAGGCAGAGTTTCTCTTTAACAGCTCTCCCTTTCCTAGATTTCCTGTAATTTTCCTGCTTAAAAATGTTGGATATTCTGCCCTATTCTGTTTGGTACCCCAAGTTTTACATGCTGCTTTGCCTCAGGTAACGCTGCGTGAGAGTAAACATTTACTCTCATATTCCATGTGCATTTCAAAGTCTGCATCCCCATTTTATATCTTTTTTTTTAATATATTTGAACGTCATAAACTGTGTTTCATTCAGGTCCCTTCAGTGACCCCACACTGACAAACTCCATGCTCAGGGCAGCAAAGCTGTTTCTGCAGTCCCACTCGAGAAGCAGGAATCTCCTCGTGGAGCCCATAGAGGTCACTTGGAGAACAATCTGTAGCATCTCACCCAATAATTAAATGAAAATATGGAGCTGCTGGACTTCTAAAAAACCCCAAATGTCTTTTTTCATTCTTTGCTCCATTTCTTTTGCCAAATCTGGGAGCTCAGTGCTCTTCTCTCCAATGAGCTTGCACTGCTCCACTTCCCAGCAGGTTTCAGGTATCCGGGGATGGGAGGAGTAAATCCTCATGTTTTCATTGCGAGTGAGGATGCCAAAAATGGGGCTCTGTGGACTTCACTGCACTAGAAACTTTTGCAGATCGTGGTAATGTCAACAATTTGGTTCTTAGTGTAAAGATGATCTTCCAGGATCAGGACATTTGAATGTGCCCCTAAACATAACTTAGTTTTAAATCAAGGTATAAATTTAAGCTGATTTTTAATCATCCTCCAGCTTTAGGGGTTTTTGTTTGAATGGACTGGAAGTGTTTCATGTTGGTTTTGTCTTGTTAAATGAAAACCACATGTTGTTTGAATGGAATTCCCTAATATTCCAGTGCTCCAGGACCCTGCATCCATCCAAGGATGGCAAGGGCTTTGTTGTCATACTCAGAGGTGAAGGAATGTTTTGGAGGAAGCTTTTAAGGATATCTCCTGAATTCTGCAGGAAGATGGTCGCTAGAAGATGAATATAGGAATCATATGGAATATTAACAGCTGCAATTTAATTAAGTTTAATGGACAGCAGTGATCTCATCCTAAAGCTTCTGCCTTTCTGTGGACAATCTCCAGGGTGTTCTGCAGACCAGCACACGCCCCAGAAATAACGTCAGCCCATCCCAAAGCCATAGTTGTATCTCTTGAGCTGAGATCCTGAAGGCAACCAAACCAAGAACTGGAAAAATGCTAGGAAAGAAGGAATAAGGGGAATTTATTTCCATGTAAGCTTTGGAGCAGTTGCTCTGGAATAGTTCCTGCTGCCTGTCTTGAAATGAGAGCAAATCTCTGAATTATTGTGGAAGAAGTTGTTCGTTGAGGACCTGAATCTCTCTTCTCATCTGGCCAGAGTGGGAACAGGTTGTGCTGGGGATGGAAGGGAGGGAAGAGCCCAGAGCCTGGGAGTGAGTGTTTCTGACCCAGCCCAGAGGGAAAAGGAGCAGAGGAGGGAGAATTAGCCAAAATCCTGCAGCTGAAGGAAGCGAGGCCAGGAGGGACCTGATGCCTGACCATCAGGCCTGTGGAACAGCTGAAAATGAGCCCAGAGGAGTGAACTCTGGTCTTTCATGGTCATTTACTGGACTATTTAAAAAACCTCCCTATCTGGCATTGCTGATTAGTGCTCTTGCACTGATCTCAGGAGCAGTGCAAGTTTTTGGTGTGGCCAGAGGAGTTTCACAGCACATTTGCAGTGCAGCTGCCGAGCGTCCCGTGTGGAGCTGTGGATGTCTAGAGGCCTTCTAGAGCAGAGCGATGGTTTCTCAGTTTAGATGTGTGGAGACGTAAAACTCTACGTGATTTAGGGGGTTTGGGGGGGCAAAAAAATGTAAAGCCCCCCAACAAGTACTTCAACAAAGAGCCATGATAATAAATATGTAAGTCCAGTGACACCCACCCGTCACCACTGAAATAAAGCTGCTCTTGGCTCATCACACCAAGGTTTTACTTCCCTCCCCATGCTCCTGACCAGTCTTGAGCTGGCAAAGCTGGGCCTAATGGACCCTGCACTCCATTAAGGGGCTGTCGGAAGTGGGCAGTTGATGGATGGTGCTGACTGCCAGTGACTCTCTGAGAAATCCCTCAGGAGCAGCCCACGCCTGCTCCGAAATCCGCAGCCTGCAAGTGCTGGATAGAAGCTTTTTCCTGGCTTGCACTGAAAATGCCACGAGTTTTAATCAAATCTGTGATTTTTTTATTGCCTATAGTTCAGCAGGGCCTTGGGAATGTTGTTGTGAGGTTCTGCTGTGTCCTGGTTGCTCGGCAAGAACTGAAGGAAAAAGATTTAAAAATGAAAAGAGAAAACAAAATTCATAATGCGGAGTTGTTCCTTACTTTCAGGATTTTTTTTTTCAATGGGATGTTGTATATTTCGAATCCCAAAGGCTTTAGGGAAGTTAAAAACTCCTTCTAAGGCAGCACACGTCTGTATTCGTCTGTGTTGTTGTTGTAAGATTATACAATGTCTCCCATACTGAATTCAGGACCTTGTAAGGGTTGTTTTAGCAAAAATTTCCTTGTGAAATGTCTCAAAGCTCTTCAGGCTCTTTAATTCTAAGAGTATCTGTAGAGTTCATGTTAATTTTGGATGAGGAGTCTTGGATGGACATACTTCTTTTAAAGTGGTTTGCTCATATTAAAAACAAAAGCAGAGGCAGCAATAACAATGAATCTGATTGTTAGGAAGATGTATCCTCTTAGGATTTTGAAACCTGTTTCCTTTTCATCTTCAATTCTGCCATCAAAATGTCCTGTGATAGAGAAGTGAAAAGGCAGCTGGAGCCGTAGGTCTTTGTCCAGCACATGGAGTAAGGTGCGTGTTCCAATATCTCTGTTTAGACAGTGAGTCACAAGTCTTGAAACATATGATAAAAATTATGATTTTTAAACTCCACTTTCATCCAGATGCCCTAAAATAATTTCTGCGTAAGACTTCTTGAAGTAATCCAGCTGCAAGTATATCTCAGAGGACATAACCTTTATAGGAGAGCAAGGGTTAGAACTATTTTGGTGGAAAACGAATAGCCTTTTTCGCCTCAGCTTGAATTTGGGGGCAGATCCTTGCTTTTACTGTAGAGGGTGGTGGTTCTGCTGCTCCTGGAGCAGTGGCTTTGTACAGCTGGAGGTCTCTTCGTTCACCCATGGAGCACCGGCCATTAACAGTGGGAGATGTGGAAGAGCAGAGCCCAGGGAAGCAGGAGAGGGAGGTTTACTGCTTTTTCTGTGTAATTAATGTGTTGTACCACAATTTCCTTCCAGCAGCTGAATGCTAAATATTAATAGATGCAAGTCGTGTGACCCTTTGATGGGTGGGAAGCTCCGCATGCCCCAGCCACATGCGCTGGGAACCCCCCAGATCCCAAAGTGTGGGAAGTGGGAGAATCTGCCCTGCTGCCCCTGTGCTCAGGTGAGACCCCACCTGCAGAGCTGCCTCCAGCCATGGGATCCAACAGCACAAAGATGTGCAGCTCCTGGAGAGAATCCAGAGGAGGCCGTGGAAATGTTCCAAGGGCTGGAGCCCCTCTGCTCTGGAGCCAGCCTGGGAGAGCTGGGGGTGCTCACCTGGAGAACAGAAGGCTCCAGGGAGAGCTCAGAGCCCCTTCCAGGGCCTAAAGGGGCTCCAGGAGAGCTGGAGAGGGACTTGGAACAAGGGCCTGGAGGGACAGGACAAGGGGGAATGGCTTCCCACTGCCAGAGGGCAGAGTTAGATGGGATATTGGGAAGGAATTGTTCCCTTTGAGGCTGGAGAGGCCCTGGCACAGGGTGCCCAGAGCAGCTGTGGCTGCCCCTGGATCCCTGGCAGTGTGGAAGGCCAGGTTGGATGGGGCAGCCTGGGCTAGTGGAAGTTGTTGCTGCCCATGGCAGGGGCTGGAACGAGATGAGCTTTAAGGTCTCTTCCAGCCCAAACTGTGCTGTGGTTTAGAAGCAATCCAGGAAAAGGAAAGTGGCAGTTTACACATGCTGGGTGTCCTTGGCAGGCTTGGACTCCCACACAGCCACCCCGTGTCTCAACAAACGTCTGGTGCATCTGAAATTGTGAAATGCTCTGTGGTTCCCTTTGTTTCAAGTTGTTCCAGAGGTTCTTTGTCCTTTTCTTTAGAATCACAGAAAGCATTGATGGAATATCTACAGGAGAGATGTTTGTTTTGGTACACGGTGTATCAGTTTCCACAAAACCTTTTGGATTTTGTCTTTTATTTTTGCTTGCACCAAATCGTCATTATGTCATCTGTGGGGTTTTTTTAGGAGGAATATAGAGCAGAAGGAATTAGCTGGCACAACATCGACTACATAGACAACTCCAGCTGCATCAACCTGATCAGCAAGAAGCCAACGGGGCTGCTCCATCTGCTGGATGAGGAAAGCAAGTGAGTAGGAAAATGCTGGCTTTGGAAATGAGATTTGTTTTTTCAGTTAAAACGTGTTTACCCTCCAGTCTTCTGCAAAAAAACCAAACTTTCCAGAAAGGTGCTAGTAGCTTGCTGGGCTGATTGGTGTTTCTAGTGTTGCTTTCGAGGTGGCAACACACAGAGTGGAGAATCAGCCAGCGGAGCAAAAAGCCTTAAAAAATAATTATTGAAATTCCTTTCCAGAATTTCTTCCATTAAAGGGAAGGGAAAAGGTTTCCCTTGCTTCTGTCTTCATTTCTTTCCCTGTCTCTCGGGGTGTGACGATGTGAAGGTGCTGAACCCAGGTGCATGAGCTAAAGCAGGATGTGTAGGTGCTGTTACTGAGAAATAAGGTGGATTCATCAATTTATTGGTAAAATTGAACCAGAGTGACATGAAGGCACTTGTCCATGGGGGCTGCATTTCCACAGGGTTTCATGGCCCTCAGGGACTTATCTCAGATTTGCATCCTTGGTTGCATCCATCCGTCCTCCTGGGAGAAGTTCTTGGGTGAACGTGCGGCTTCTGGGGCTGCATTGGTGTGGAAACTTTGGAGCAGAACACGTCTCCCATCGGATGCTTGTGAAAGGCAGGGAAAGGCCACGTGGTTTTGCTGAGGTCACCTCAGATCCACATGGCCCAGGGCACGAGGTCTCCTCCCACCGTTTGAGGTTTCTCCCCCACTTCTTGTCTCGTTGACAAGAGACCAGCAGTGATGCTCTCCCAGTGATACTGTACTGGGCTAAAACAACTTAAATTGGGTAAACTTGTGAAATACACCCCCATGCTGCAGATTTCCATGGAGTTTGAGGATGGAGGGTTGGCTTTCTCTTACCAAGAGGCTCTGCTGAAGCAGACACAGAAGTGGCAGCTCAGAACGTCTCTGTTTTCCCTTTTGCGGCCAAGAAAGAAGTGGAAAAGTTTTCCCGTTGGGTTTACAGCTTCTTCCTTTCAATTCTCTCCACTCAGTTTTCCTCAAGCCACAAACCAGACACTGCTGGACAAATTCAAGCGTCAACACGAAGGGAACTCCTACATTGAATTCCCGGCGGTGATGGAGCCGGCTTTCATCATCAAACACTACGCGGGCAAAGTGAAGTACGGAGTCAAGGTCTGTCACCCAGCTGTTCCCCCGCAGCTGCTTTCATCTAAATCTGGGATTGGGAAGGAGAGCCCCAGAGGCTCCACAGAGATGTTTTGGAGAGGACTTGCCTCAAGAAGATGGGAGAGTCAGGAGAGAAGTGTTTGGGGAAATGAAAAGGTGGTAGGGACTGGGTCTTCCTGTTCTCCTCCACGTGGACATTTCAGGGAGAATTTAGGGATGCGCCCTGAGTTCAGTGCTATGCCCCAATGACGAGTTGAAATCGGGTGTCTGGTGGCCTTTCTGGGCTTTGTTTGTGTAGAAAACCCCGTGTTTTACTCATCATTAGCCACTTTTAATACAGGTTATGTGTGCTTAGGTCTCAGCATCCCACTGCCACAGGTACTTTCTGGAATCCTGCGTGAACGATTCCAGAGTTGACCCTATTTCTATTCATGCCAGTTAGTAGCAGAAGGAATTCCAGTGGGCAGATGAGCCTGTGTGAGAAACAGCCTCGGGATTTGCAGCTGCAAATCTCTCATTGCGTTTCTGATGCAATAAATGCACGTGATAAGCATCAGAGATGATGGACATAAAGAGGTATCTGACGTGGGAGCAGGAGAGAAAGACAGAAACAGGATTCAATAGTTCTGCTGGCCCAGAGATGGCCTGGAAGATCCTAACTGGAGTATCTCGTGGGCATTGTTTATTTTCCTCTTTTCTCCTCCTTCTCCTTCCCTAGGATTTCCGGGAGAAGAACACAGATCACATGCGCCCGGACATCGTGGCTCTGCTGCGGAGCAGCAAGAACGCCTTCATCTGCGGGATGATCGGGATTGATCCCGTGGCTGTTTTCCGCTGGGCTGTCCTGAGGGCCTTTTTCAGGGCCATGGTGGCGTTTAGGGAGGCTGGAAAACGATACGTGGAGAAGAAAACCGGTACGTGTGCCCATCACAGGGTCCTGGAGCCTGTTTTCCAGCAGCAATTTGGGTCTAATATGTTATTACACTGTTTTAAGTAGCCTGACTCATTAGGAGTTTTTAATCTATTAGAAAACTCATTAAAATAACAGGTAGATTTTTTGCAGAAGTCACATTTCAAGGTACATTTGGATTTTAACATATCATAAGGAAATATTTTCATTTTACTGCTGCTTTAATTTTTGCTGTTTGTAGGATGCATGGATAGAGAAACCCAAATCATCCAAACAGAGACATACAAATTATCCAGCAAAAAGGGCAAATTCTTTTTGTAATAGTTCTTGAGCCTTTAGTTACATCTGGAACAAAAAAAGGCAATAAATCTTCCTATCATTTTCCAAGCTGCTCACCCTTTCAGCTGCAGGAGAGCGTGTCTCTTGTCTAGCAAAACTCATGGCTCTGCAGTCATCCAGAACCACGGATCACGGGGGCATTAAATTAAAGGAAAGTGATGGTGCATCATCATGCTGTGGCAGGCAAGACCTGGCTGTGCTTTTAGGCCATTTCTCTGCATAAAGCAATTTCGGGAAGATGAGTACAAGCTATTGCTATTCATTTCTGGGCACAAGAGGGCTTGAAATCCATGACGGAATTAGAGCCTCGGCAGGGAAAATGTCAGCTGGGTTAAAATTAAGCGCGGAGCCGCACCATGAATTATTTTGCAATCAGTGAGGTTTGCATCGTGGAGAGCGAGGGAGCCTGGGACAAGGAGCGCAGGGGTGGAAGCTCTTCGAGCAGAAAGAATCATTTTCTTGGGAGCAAATCCCAAGAAGAGCAGGAGGCAAAAAATCACCTTTCAGCTCTTGAAGTTCTTCCTCTGACACCTGTTGGATGCGGCGTAAGAGAAGAGCTGATTCTCGGGAGCCTAGGTCTGTCTGGCACATCAAGGCAGCGTTTTTGGACAGAGGAACCTAAGAGGGAGATGGCAAAGATGTTTGGCATTGGAAGAAAGGCCACTTCAAAGAGGTGGCTTCCAAAATCCATCTTTGCATTTTCATCTTGCGTAAACCCCAGGCTGAACTCAACTAGAGATAAGAAAAATTCATTTAATCTCAAGAAGTAAGAGCTGATTTCAAGCCCTGCTTCGCTTTCTGTGTCTCTGGCAACTGGTCCTGCTCACTGCCATGCTCGTCTCCTCACTCCTGCTTTTCAGTCCAGAGTTTGTAGCAGTAACTTGCTTTTATCTCTCTCTATATATCTATATCAATACCTAGATATGATTATAGATATATAAATAACTGGGTGAGTCCAGGAGGTCTTGAGACAATTCTGAGACTCAATTCTTGTATCGCCTTCTCTTTCCATGCCAACATTAACTAATACATGGTGATGGCTGAATTTCTAAACCTTTTTGTGGTGCTGCTCTGTTATCGGTCCATGTCCTTCAGCCTGTATTCAGATGGCTTCGTGCTTTGTACCCTCTGGGTTTTGAGTCAAAGAAAAAGCAAACAAACCCCTCAGAAAGCTGGGTAAGGTTTGTCTTAAACTTCACAGCAATCCTCAGATCATTTGTACCCTGATCTTCTGTGTGCTCCAGATTGGGAAAAGGTCACGAGAAAGTCTCTCTTATACAGGCAGCACTACTGGGAGGAGATTACCTAAATCTAAATTCCATACTGAGGTACACCTTATAAGTGGGGAAACCTTAGCCTACAAGCAGTGGCAGAGCTGGGATCACTGTCCTTGCCCTCTTTGGAGAGCTACCCACCATGTCCAAGCATGCCCGTCCAGGTTGGACAGGCCTCGGAGCAACCGGGTCTAGTGGAAGCTGTCCCTGCCTGTGGCAGGGGGTGGGACTGGATGATTTTTAAGGTCCCTTCCAACTCAAAACCATTCTGGAATCCTGACTTTGCCCAGGTCACACTTAGCAAGGTGAGATCAGTAACAGTGCTTCCATCATGTTTTTGCTGGTGTGACCTCACACTCGTCTCCTGTTCCGTTGTCATCCTCCAAAATCCTGTCACCAAAGCAGGTGGCTGTGGAAGAGGTGGACATGGACAGAAGGCTCAGCCAGTGTCAGGACAGTGTGACAGGCTGGTGTAGCACGATGCATCCACTGTCAGATGCTGGAAGTCCCTTCTTCTCTCCAAAATAATGTAGAAAAGCCCCAAATTGATGCTTTGCCTCTATGGCAGAAAACATTTGTGAGTTATCAAAGTATCACTAAAATTCTCCCATCTTGATAGATAGAAGCAGAGAACCAAAGACAGCACATGTTTGAGGTTTATTTTGGTTTTTATCAAAAAAAACCTTGATGGCTTTAATTAGCCTCATTTGAGCATCTACCTGCCCACTGATGTGGAGCTTCTGATAAAATGATGGTAGAGTAAGAAAAGCCTCTCTCACACATTCATCCACATGCCCACACAATATTTGTACAGATATTTTTTCAAGACGTGCTGCCCGTTCTTGGTTTCTGAGGTCCTTTCCCCATCCATCAGGCAGGTGAAGTGAGGGAGCAGGGAAATATCCAAAATGTGCTTCTTCTAATTAAAGGCTCTTTGCACTCTTTGTCTGAATCCCAACTGGATCTCTCGTGCTTTTACGCTTGCAATACCCAAAGCGGGGATTTTCTAGAAAAATCCCTGGCTTATGTCTAAGCAGCTCTGCAAACTTTGGCTCTGCTTCCTTTCCACATCATCCTTTTGGTTGTCTCCTCCATGCCAAGCAGATGCTTCTGGAAGGGTAATCAGCATTTTTTCTTGCTGGCTTTGGGGACTCTTCTTTTTTGCGCTCCCGATATCCTCCTAGTGCAGCTTTTGGTGATTGTGTGATTGTCCCCGTTAACTTGAAGGTGAAGAGCAGCAAAGTGGTGTCTCTGTGAATTTTGCTTGGTACCTTTGTGTTCTGCCCAAGTGATGCTTCTTACGGTGCTGCCAACGCTCCTCAAATCGAAGATGCCAGGATCGAGCGAGCTGCACTTAGCTGAAGGGTGGAACTCTTCAATAGTTTGATTTTTAATTATTTTTGTTACTAAGTTTATCAATGCGGATTTAAATGGTCCAGTAGAACTGCGTGTTAGACCTGGATTTGTTAGTGAACTTGGATTAAAGGAACACTATCAAGCTTTTTAGGAAAGAAAATTGGCTGATTGACTTTTTTTGCTGTCATCAATTTATTATGCAAAACCCTCTAATTTTTGCATATTTATTATGCAAAACCTCTAATTCTTTGTTAACAAAAACTTAATGGAAAAAATGGTGCTGTTCATGCAAACTAGACTGTGGAGACTTGGTTTTGCTGGACCTAAATCCTTGCTCGGATGAAAGTTTTGTGGTCCTGAGGCTGCGCCTGCCCTCGATGGGCTCTGCAGTTGGATTTGGCCAACAAGGGTTGCTCCTTGGGTAATTCCTCCTTAGAAATAATCCCACTGACTTCTGCAGATTTATTCTTGAAGCTGGTCACCAAAAAAACCACTGCCCCCAAAATAATCCATAAAAAATGCTGCATTTGCCGGATAAAGGTGACAGCAACCAAAAACTTGGTGTTTGAGGTCTCGCTGGTGTCAGGGTGAGGAAGAGGCCCCTTGACAGTGTTCCTGTGGAGAATTCAGAGCAGCCCTTTCCGCTGGTTTGATGTGTTGGTACGAAGTGCTCCCATCGGTGCTGGCACAAGGCGGCTCCGCGGTGACCTCCCCACGCCTCGCTGGCAGCGTGGCACGTCCTGGACTTGGCCAACCATGACAGAGAGGCGCTGCCTGTTGGCACATTGTCACTGGTGGCACCTCTCCACCACCCTGTGCTCACAGCTGGGCCATCAGAAGTCCTCTTGGCCACGCATTGATTGTTTCTTCCAACTCAAACCTATCGTGCCAAACTCCAGACTCTGTGTTCTCTGCCCTCGGGGAATATGGAAACAGTGCTTAATGCAAATAATTTACACTTTTCCTTTTAATTGCCGAAATCTGAGCAAAATGTGGAGCTGGGATGCAAGATGAGAATTCCAGGTGGTTGTGTCACAGAACATCTGGACAGGGATTTGCAGGTTACACCAGGCAGAGGCACAGAAAGGATTTAAAAAATAAATTAATAAAAATAAAGATTTATCTAACAATCCTCTTTTTGCCCAAATAATCTTGGAGTGATTATGAAGTGATTATGCTCTGTCTAATGAGGATTATAATTGGGAGTGGGACATGGTCCACCCCATTGCTCCTGTGCCACGGTGCCGTGCGGAGGAAACCGCAGTTAAATTGTGTCGAGCATGAAAATCGTGTGACCCTCGAGCTCCTTCGGGCTTGTTCCTTCCCCTCTCCTGATTTCCACTTATAAAATCTCTCTCTTGTCTCCAATTTTTTTATTTGTTTGTTTTTATTTTGCTTCCCAAGGGCATGATGATGCAGTGCCATGTGCGGTTTTGAAAAGTGTGGATAGTTTTAGCTTTCTCCACCACCCAGTGCATCAGAGGAGCTTAGAGATCCTGCAGAGGTGCAAGGAGGAGAAGTACAGTAAGGCTGCACCACCCGCCCTCCCCTCTGATATCACACTGACACGTCCAGAAATGGAAACCAGGTGCATTCCGTGTAGAAAGGGTAAAAGACAGCGCCTGAGGAGCCTTCCCTGCTCAATCCAGCTGCCTTAGAGCAATGTTCAGCCTATCGGGAAATGATTAGGCAGAGTTGGAAGAGTCAAATTAAAAGCAAACCCACATCTCTTGACATCTTGCAAAAATCGTTTTGTTGGCAGTTTCCCCATTTACTCACTGACAATAATAAAGAATATTCCTGATACAAGGCTGGTACAGCTGGAGTTCAACTTAATTTGGATTTCACTGGACTTCAGAAATATCTTTAGCTTGTGAAAATATTGTCTCCCAGGGCTTTTACTTAAAACAGAGGCATTGTCAGTGTTACTTTACGGAATGATGCACTTGGTCTCCGTTTCTTCATCTTCACTCCTCTGTCACGTAATAAACTCATCCTGCATGACAACATGGACACTCTTGCCTGCACTGCTCTATTTTATTTTTATATTTAAATAGATATTTGGTGCTCTCATGTTTAGATATATTACTTTCCTACCATTATTCTCTTCCTTCATGTTGCGTGTTAAAGCTGACAGAAATAGAGCTGCTCTGCATGGGCAAAGCCTCAGCCCAACTTGCTTAAACTTCATGAAATTTAGGTGTAAGCGCAAACCACCTTTTTTTCTGCAGAGCTGAGCACGGTAAGTACAGTAGGTGCATGTTAAATCTTCACAAATATGGTTTTTCCTGTTAGAAACCTTCTGTCAGATGTCTGTGCTTCCTGCAGCATGTGAGGTTGGGGGAGCAGAGGTGGTTTAGGCCTTAATTCAGGCTTTCATTCTTAATTTAACTATGTTATTTTCCCCTGCAAGTTCCCAACACTGCTATAAGAAAATATAAAGGAGTGATACTAAATTTTACTTGATTTTAGATATTTTTAAGCGGTGTTGTGCCAGGTGACCTTACTGATACTACTAAGAAACTATTGGAAAGGAAGATGATTATCAGCAGAGTAATTTTACTTGCAATTAATGAGTCAATTTAACTTTAATTTTGAAGTTGGCTCAGCATTATGGGAGATTTTGGGGGGTTTAATTTGCAGTTCCTTAGGTGGGAAAAAGGAAATTCGTACAACTGAAGAGATGCTTAGAGCTTTAATTTAGTGGGAAGCAGGAAGTCAAGCTCAGTGTTGAGCTCAACACTTAAAACCTCGCTTAGAAAGACTGGACCACACAATTTGGGGTCTCTTAGGACAAAATCAACAAGGGGGTCTGAGATGAACATTGCCATAGTTTGTGAATTGGCATCTGACCAGGCAAACGAGTAATTCTTGTTCTGCATTCAGAGGTCATTCCCATCTTCCCATGGGGTGTGCTCCTGCTTCCCCAGGCTCCAGCTTGGCAAGCTGAGGTGGGCCTGGAGCGTGTGTAACGTTCCGGTTCGGAATCCAGCAGGGTTTGGCCCCCACAGGCGAGCTTGGCCCCGGGACTCGGCTTTTCCCACAAGTCAGATGAGGTGGTACATCCATGTCATCCTTGAGAGAGGAACCAAGGTTGTCTCCTTGTCCTGAGCTGTGCAATTAGTTCTGAACAGAGAGAAAACAAATTGGTTTGATGAGTTTATTGAGATTCCCTGTAGGTCCCTCGGTATTCAGCTTCTGGAGCCAACTGGTCGCCCTTCCCTTACCATCAGCTGCTTCCCTGGTGCCTTGGAGTCCACCAGTTCCTCCGGAGCAAGGCACTGGGTTCAGACACCTCTGATTCAAGACTGGAGCTCTGCTGGTTGGCATTCATCCACAGGGAGTAGATGGGGATTATCCAAAACTCTTCCCAACAAGGGCAAAGGCAAATCAGTCCATCTTTCCAAAACACTCCGGCTGGAGGAAAGGGAATATGCTCGAAAAATCGGAATAATTTTCTGCCTGAGGTGTAAACCAGATCAGGCTGTGTCTGAGCTGGATGAAGGGAGTGAGAGGTTGTTGCCACTCACACCCTGTTCTTTCCTGCTGAGTATCGATTCCTACCATTTAATAGCCCATATTCAATTCCAAATCCATACACAATTCCCAAGGCCGTGGGCCACTCACCAGCTGAAATCTAAGACCCTTTTACCTTCTCCTTGTACAAATCCCCCTTATTTCCCAGAAAAGGGGCTGCATCAACATGACAGCTTTTTTTTGGCTGTATTCCTTCTTTAGAGAGCCAAGTGATGGCGCAGTGTAGAAAAGTCTTTCTATTTGGTGTATCTAAAGCAGTTCTCTTTAACCCAACCTGAGCACTGTGACCTTTATGAATCAACAAGTCACTCAAGGTGCTGAGCTGGCCGAAGCACGATGCAGTTTAAATGCAGCTGTTGCCTGGAAGCCTGAAACAGAAATTCCCTTTTCCTGAGCAGTGCACGGTGTGCATGCAGGGATAATTTGATACAACCTTGTCTTCATCACTTCAGCTCGACTCGTTGGGTTGGAAGGCGTTTTGGGCCTTTTCTTTCTTTGGTGGGGAGTGCAGGGAAGGGTAGGAAGACAGATTTTGCTCCAAAAAGAAGGGCATGGATTTAAAAAGTCTTGGAAATACCAGTGAAATCCCATTTTTCATGGGCTGCTTTAGGCTAGAAAAGCGTTCTGGGCCTTAACGGGGAAGTATCCAGGCATATTAAAATATATTAATTTAATCTATATTAAAAATAGATCCAGGTAGACATTAGGTGCTTTCTTAGTCTAAAACTAGCTACACACAGTACTAATGCAACATTTTAAGCAGTTTCCTGATTATTCCCATTTTTTCCCCCTTTACAAATGGGTTTCTGTGCTCTAAGTCAGGACTTTGGACACAGAAATGCCAGTCTTGAAAGAGACACAAGAACACTCCTAGGACAAGAAATGTAACCAAAAAAAAGGCTTAAATGGCAAAAAGAGGGATTGAGAAGAGAGTTTTGAGCTCTGGGTATTGTTAAGCACTCAGATGCTTACCTGCCTTGCTTTCCAAAAACCTCCAGTGCTGGAGATGCCAAGCCTTCTCAGCAGGAGTGATTTGGTTGGTCCTGCCTTGGAGCACAGGGGGGTTCAAAGGTGACCTGGGGCACGACACCCTCAGATTTTCTTTTGCTGACATTTCCAGGATATTTCGGCACCTTTAGATGCAAAAGCTTAACCAAGTGGACCATCAGCCTTTTCAGGGATCTCCTGCCCAATGTTCAGCTTCAAGATGAGCTGTTACAACATCTCAGCAGGGCAAGGAGGGTGGTAAATGTCCTGTTAAAGGGACGTCACCCTTTAAGTGACTTTGGTAGGGATTCATCTTCTGCTCAGGAATTGCAGGCTCAGAAGAGCAGGACGGGCTCAGGTCTCAGCATATTTGCTTTGTGTTCATCTTTGGGAATAAAAAAACTTTTAGCTCAGCACCTGGGCTGCATGAAGCAGTGGAATTATAAATATGGGGAGGAGGGGATATGCCATTGCTCCCTCCCATCCTGCTACAAACCATAGTTTAGACTTTTTTCTTTTTAGAAAGCTTTTTTTCCCCTTTTTTTTTCCACTGTAGATGTCTCAGGGTAGAATAAAACACATTTTCCCCGTGCTGAGGTGAGAGCTGTGACTTTTCCTGTCTCACAGCAGCGATTTTGAGACAGTTATAAAATTGCTCAGCTGTTTTCATGTCAAACTCCACATGATTATTTCTGTGGTTTGGTGACTTGAAAAGTGTTTTGTTGTCTACAGAAATTGTCTCCTGTCTTCCTAAGTGCTTGGTTACAAAACATTTCCACTTTGGGGAAGATAACAGCTGCTACTGTAACCATATGTGGCAGCTTCCTTGGCTGAATACAAAACAGATACTTTATTTAATATATTATTTTATTAGGTGTATTTTATTACAAATAAATTATTCTAGGTATCAAAGGATATAGGCTCAATAGGCAGTCAAGCCTTTATGAAACAGTATGTAAAGTATTTCCTACTTGCTGCACATGTCCATATGTGGAGGGAGGGAGAGAAGAAGTGCCTAAGGAATAAAAGACCATTTTTCCAAGCATTCTAATTATGTCCAGGTGTTTTGCCCATGCAACTGGGTTATCCCATGCACAGTGGAAAGCTTGGGAATCTCTTGGACATGGAGAACACGGGTGGCTGCTCCCCGCCATCAGCCCCTTCCCTCACCCCCTTTGCTGGCGGGGACAGCGTGTCCCTAAAACACCCCGTGCCTGTGTGGGAGGGGAATGAGAGGCTGGAGCAAACAGTGTTATTCACGAGGGTGATGACTCTGGCAGGGAGGTGGGACTGAGGAGTGATGGCATCCCTGGCACCCGGCTTTGCCCAGCATGTGCCAGGACACGTCTGCGCTGCTCCGCGCCGGAGTCAGGGCTCAGCTATGGCTCTGCTAATTGTCTGTGGGGATGGCTCTGCTAATTGTCTATTGGATGTGAGCCAGCTGGAAACGTCTTCTTCATGTGCTGCTGCAGGTATCACTCGGAAGAGCCCGCGGACGCCGCTCTCAGACCTCCAGGGAGTCAACACCATCCACGAGAAGAGCCCACGGTAAGGCTCCCGCTTTTTCCTTGGCATGGCCAGGGACCTGGGGTGGGAGAGCACTGTCTGTACCTAAAAATGGCTGTATTGACATTTCTGCCATCTCACCTATCAATCTTACCTTCTCTTCGTTCCTTCTCTTCTGTGTGAGCGGATCTAAAACACCTTTCCTGACTAAAGAGCAGGCAGGGAAAGCAGCTTCCCTGTGTCAGGGGCAGCAGGTGTCGGTGGTGGGTGTGCGAGGGGGTGAGAAGCGTTAGGAGATGAATGAATGTGCCAGTATCAAGGAAAAAGTCATTTAAGGAGGACAGGTCTGGGTGCAGAACTGCATACAGCGTGTGGTGGCTCCAGGTGCCCTGGAATGTGGAAAACCTGGAAGTTACAGGGTTTGGGATTGGTATTGGAGTTTAGTGCCAAATGCTTGCTTGTTTTCAGGGGGCAAAAAGCACATTTGCTTCAAAATTGATTGATTTTTACAGATTTTATGTACAGTTTTATTTTTAAATCCTTCCTTGAAGTTTCTGACCATTTAAGCAGCTACTGAATGAGACTCAGGTCTACACTTGAGATACAGGTCTGTGCCTCTCCTGCAAAGCCTTCTTCATCCCCATCCCAGAATTAAGTTGCTTGTGAGTCCAAAGTCTTCATTTCTGAGGGATGTCTGGGCACTGATCCTTTTCCCAGCTACCCTTGTGCTATCCCTCAGCACATCCCAGGAAGTTTGATTTTCCCAATAGCCCTCTGAAGGGGTACAGTGCCTCTCTGCTTCCCTCTGAGCAGGTGTGTGCTGGGGAAGGAAGCGATAGGAGCATCCTCAGCTCCTACAGCCCCTGCTTGGAGCATCCAGGTGTGTCTTTGTGGCTGCTCTGAGGTTCATGAGAAGCCCAGAACAAGCCAAGAGGAGTCTGAGTCTGTCTCCTGAAATGTGTCCATCAAATCCGTCCTTGCATCTCAGTGGCTTCCCTTCCACACAAAATTAAATATCCCTCAAGGATATTACGAAGGCTCATTTTCAGTGGCTTTAATGCCAAACGACCGCAGCAAAAATTAGATACACGTCATTCCTTTTTTTCTAGGGGAAGAAAAGTGGCTTCTTCTGCCTGGTTTTGTTCACCACATGCTCTCTGAGTGCCATCAAGACTAGAATGTCCTTACTCCTCTGAATTCCTCCCCTTTGAGAGAGGCAGTGGCATCCTTCTGAAGGAGAGTGGAATGTTCTCACATCATGACAAGTCCATTTCAGTGGTTAGAGAGGATGGGATTTACTTAAAATGGTTGGATTGAATTCATAAATTTGTCCCACTTCTCAAGTTTGAGCAGAAATCCAGGTGGTACAAGCAATGCCACCCTATCCTGCACCCTATCCTGGGAAGGTGATGCAACCCTGGCTGTCCTCAGCTCAGTCTTTGCCACCTCCTTTCCTTTCTCGTAATGCTGCAGCTGCTGGGGCTCTGATGGGTTGGGTTGCGACGACAGTCGGTCCCTGGTAACACTTGAGGCAGGGAAGGTTGGTGTCTCCAGAGGTGTTGTTCCCTGTTTCCAGCAACTCTGATTGTGCAAGTTTCCCTCAAGATAACGTAACGTGAAACTTTGTCCCTTTGGAGATCTTCCCTTGCAGATAAGAGGATTCCTGCAGTTCCTCTATCCAGCCTTCGGCACGTGAGGAGCGTCTGTGAACTGGGACAGGGCTTTTCCTGACTGCCCAACTCCAGCTTTGGTGGCACTTTAGCATGGGAGTTTGGGCTGCCAACATTTTCATAGTCCAAAATATTTCAATTATCTCAGTAAGGGGATGCTGTAAAGGCAGGGAAACTCCTCCTGACCCAGGCAAGGAGGGGGATGTGTTTATTTGCTGTGGAGAAAAGTGTGTGGTCAGCTCTGGTTTCGTGGCTTAACCCATGCCAGCAGAGCAGACAAGTCATCCTAAACAGCCAGAGTTGAGGAACTGTGTGTTCCTTCCTCATCCTCAGCAGCTGTGACCTACCAGCAGCCTCAATCTGAGCCTTTATTTGCAGAAAAAGTGCTTTTGGAGCCATCCTGTGTTCCTCCTGCTGTGGTGCCTCGATAGCGTGGCCCATGATCTTCACTTCTCTTGGGCATCATCAGTGATGGGTTTCCATATGCCACCTGTGCCCCTTCCTTCTGTAATCACAGACTGGGTGTCTCATAAGATCTCCAAGGTCCAGCCTGAGCTTTCAGAGCAGGCAGGTGATTTTGATCCCTTTCATTGCAGCTGCTTTTGATCTGGAGAGTTGAGTGACACTTGATAAGCGTTGGTATTTCAGGTAAATGGCACTCGTTGAGCAGGAGGAGGTGAGCACAGGGGTGCGGGTGACGTGTCTGTTATGGAGGAGAGGTTGGCCTTAGCAGCTTCCCAGCAGATTGACTGGCAAGCGAGTTAGGGCTCCAAATTAAACAGGAATTGCTTTCAAAGCCGTCTCATCATCATGCGGTCACTGATAAGTCTGGTTGTGCATCCAACCCACGGGATGGCCCGGGGCCTGTTCCTGAAAGCAGTTTTGAGGCATGACATCACTCAGGAAGTCACTGTGGAGGGTTTAGGGAGCCAAGTGCTCTCCTCTGATCTCAGAGGAAAGAGGATGGGTGGTTTGCACATGCTGGGAGGGAAACCAGGCTTCAGCGGAGTGCCTTCCCTGGCTGCTGAGAAATGAAAGCCAGGCCATGCCTGACCCAAACCACTTGGGCTGGTTGGGATCCTGCTGGTTTGTGCTCACTGGTGACACTTTTAAGTGCGGGGATGTCTGAGCAGGTGTTGGTCTGGAAACAGCTGGCTGGGCTCAGTGAGAGGCTTGACCCCACAGTACCAAAAGCCTGCATCTGTCGCCATGTGAGCATCTCCATCCTAAAGTGTCCATAACAAACAGAGCTGTCACTTTATCTCTTGGGTTTTTCAAAACTACATGGGATTTTCTAGGGTTTTCCAGAGAGGTTGGCCAGGATTAATGATGTGTTGTACATCCCAAAAGTGGCTGTTGAGTTTTAGTGGTTCCTGTCAACTGGTGGTATTTTTTCCCACCTGCAAACAAGAGGGTTTTGGTGGATGGTACCCGAGATGTAAAGAGAAGAAGGGTGGACAGGAGGATATCGCCTGGATATTCAAGCTTCTCACTAACAATCCTTGAATGGAATGCTTAAGAAAGCAGGTCCTGGAGCGCTTAGCCAGGGGTTTTACTTTGCGGTGATTCATCCCTCCCTTTAACAGTGGTCTGTGTCAAAATGCTGATTTAATGGGGCCAGGAAGGAATTTGGGAAGCGCTCAGACGAGGCAGCAAGGTGACGTTGCTCCGAGGATCTGGCTCCAGGCTTTGAGCTGGCTGAACAAACAGCTTTACATCCTTTATTTTTTAATTTCCATGCAGCACTTGAGATTTGCCTTTCCTCCAAATCAAGGCTTTAAGGCAAAGGGCTGCCTTGTTGTCAGACCTCAGAAGTGGCCGGCGCCTGAGGCCACGTTTAAACCACCGCGTCCTTCAGCATCCTCATGACCTGGTGCAGCCTGGAGTCTCCTCCTGTTCCTTTTCCTCCTGTCTGAGATAACTTGGGGGGGGGGGGCGTTTGCAGCCCCCACATCGTTCCTCAGATTGCTTTTATTTCGTATGATGATTTCTGCAAGGCTGATAAAAAATTAAGAATTGAAAAACCCCAACAAACCACCAAAAACCCACCAAGCCAAAAGTATTGTGCTTGGATGCTGCCCATGGGAGGCTTCATGTCCCCCAGATACCACTGGAAGTCTCCTCAGCTCTGGAAATTACTTGCCCTGATGTGTAGTTTGGTCAAGTATCCACTTCCATCCATCCAAGAGGGGATTTTGGCTCCTCTCCTCATTCCCTTCAGCCCTTCTGAAACCAGGTGAGCATTTCTGGAGACCACAGCAGTTCTGCTCCATGGCAGAGAGGACCCAAGTGGGTGACTGATTCGTGATCAGGTCCCAGAGAGTGATTCTGAGTCGGCTCATCGGTCCAGCTGGGGCTGACATCCGTCTTTGTGGCAAATAATGAGTTTATTGCAAATTAGATTTGCTTTTTCTTTCCCTAATGGAATGCTTGTGTGAATTCGAGGAGACAGAGTCGGCACCAGAGGTCATGGCCTCGTATCCTTCAGACCACCAAAGGTGTCTAGAGGTATCTGTAGACTCGAGGTTTCTGTCTGGGACAGCTGGAAGCTGTTACTGTCCTGCTGATAATTTGTTCCTTTTGTGAATATTCGATCTTTGAGAGGTGCTTTAGTAGCCGATGGCTTCATGAGCTGTCTGGCACCAGGGACTCATCCCATGGGAGCAAATGAACAGTGGAAAGAAAAAAGCAGCAGCTCATGTTCCACCAATGGGTTATTTTAAGATCTATTTTTATCACAGAGCCGTGTTTTTTATCTCTTCCTAACGGTGTTTGGTGTTTCAGGGATGCCTACGCGGTCGGCTGGAATGGCCGGATGGGGATGAGGCACAACAGGCTCGCCAGCCCCGGCGCCCTCCTGGACAAGGATGGGATATTTGTCAACGCCACCAACAGCAAACTGCTGGAGAGGGCCCACGGCATCCTCATGTCAGTACCCAGGAGGGGATCTGGGCCTTACTCCTGGAGCATCATGAGCAGCACGGGGAGTTAGGGAATGTCAGTAGCCAGGGTATAAAACTCTGGCAAGAGCAGTAGTAGACTTGGAGGTGTTTCCCAGCTGGGTCAGAGCAACGTTTGACACATCTGATTTAACTCTTCTCATTCATTCAAAATGACAGACACAGGAAAGAAAGAGAAGGGACAAACCTGCTGGTCACAGCAGTCTGGAGATACAGCAGCACTGTAATGCAGTCACACTTTTAACGTGGTATCAAAGTTTCCATTATACATTATCTGGGCAGATGATGTTGATGATTCACACTGCAGCCTCCTCAGAAGGTTCAGGGAACATCCCAGGGTGGCTGGAATGAACATGGGGTTTGGAAAGCAGGAGGCTGGTCAATCATTTTGTGACGTGGCTTCTTCGCTCTTCCCAAAGTCCCTGCATCCCATCATTCCCAACATAACCATTCCCATTGACTGGGTACATTCCTCTCAGTCTGCAACATGCAGGGGCAGCCCCGTTTCAGTGCTGGCTGTGGGCAGCAGCTGCTCAGGGGGATTTGGAGGGGCTGGTTTCATAAACTCCTCCGTTCCGCAATTGCACTGTGCATTAACTAACCTGAGCCGTTTATTATCTCCCCAGGCGAAATAAGAACTTCAAAGCCAAACCCAGTCTCCCAAAGGTGAGTGAGAAGCAGCATTTTCCCCCTTGTGGGCTGTGGGTTTAGGCTGTAGCACAGTGATGCAATGCTGCTGGATATGAAGAAGACCATTGTGTCTCCACCGAGACCTTGGTCAACTCAGCTTTGTCCAGGGCTCTTTAATTCCTATAAACCCAAAGGATTTCAGCCCTGATTTCTGCTGGGAGAGAGAGATACAAGCACTTTCATCCTCCTTGGAGCTGCTCTAGCTCCTTTTTCCCCTCCTTCTGGGAAGGAGTACTTACATGCTGGTGAAATTTAATAATTAAATCTCTAAACTAAAATGAGCAAGTAAGTGACGCAGGAGGGCTGGTACCTGATAGACAACAACCTTGTTACTGTCCCTCCATCCTGGCTGCATTTGTTATATTTTAAGAGATGCCAAGAGATCTGTTGTTCCTAGAAGAATAATGCTTTTTGTGGTCCTCGCTGGTGCTGCATCGGTGGTCGGGAACAGAGCAGCAGGAGGAGCAAACATTGTTTTTGCTACCCTCTATGTCCATCTTGCACCTGGAGAGGCACTGATGCAATTCATCAATGAACTGCTCATGAGCAGTGAAGAGAACCATGGAATCGTGGAGTGGTTTGTGTTGAAAGGACCTTAAAGCTCATCCAGTTCTACACCTTCCACTATCCCAGGGTGCTCCAAGCCCCATCCAGCCTGGCCTTGGACACTTCCAGGGATCCAGGGGCAGCCACAGCTTCTCTGGGCACCCTGTGCCAGGGCCTCCCCATCCTCACAGGGAAGCCATCCCTCAGTGTTCCCTGTTGAGATTATGTCACCTAAGGAAGCTCTGTGAGGGTAAAGGAGGGATAGACCAGATGGTGTGATGATAACATCTGGATTTTCTCTGGATTCTCTCTTTTTCCGCAGCACTTGCTGGATGTGAAGTCCCTCAAGCACCTCACAAACCTGACGTTGCACGACCGCATCACCAAATCTCTCCTCCACCTCCACAAGAAGAAAAAACCACCCAGCATCAGCGCCCAGTTCCAGGTGAGCCCTTTCCTGTGATGGAGAGAGGGGAATCACCTGCTCCAGGCACAGTCCTGCCCCATCCCCAGCAGCATTTAGGCCGTGAATCCCACTGAGGGCTTGGGGGAGCTGGGAGACACTGCAGGTGTTGAAAGGGTGCAGATGGAGAGAAATGAGAGTGAGGATGGCTGTCGTGGGGGATGATGTGGCTGAGCAAGGTGGGACATGAGGATGAGCTGCAGAGGGAGGTGGTGGTGCATCCCTCTCCTCTGGTACCTTGCATTCCAAGCCATTGCATTGTGGCGCTTTCTCCCCCAAATCCAGAAACCGCAAAATCCCCAAATCACGTTTTTTGCAGTCTTTTATCCAGCATGATCTGTGCTGAGTCAGAATGGGAGTTTTAATAGGGGCAGAAAGGTCAGAATCCTGCTGCATTATCTGCAGGCGGGCAGAGGAATTCAGAGGAGGGATCGATCTTGTGTTGTCAGTGCTGTGTGCCAGCCCGCAGTCCCTGGGGTTTGCTGCAGGGAAAATAATCCTCCAAGGACTTGGCAGTGCTGGGCTCACAGTTGGACTCAATGATCTTAAAGGTCTTTTCCAACCTAAATGAGTCTGTGATTGTTCTATGTGTGCATCACAGCTTGGAAACTGCTACAAGACATGTGCACGAGCAGGTGGTAATAATAGAAAGCAGCTTTTCACGTAAAATTTGGGTTCTAAGCAAGTCTGGGTTGGTTTTGACTTGTAATTTTGGCTGCTTTGGAGTTTTTTTGGAGATGTGGTTTATATTTAGAAAGTCTCCATGTGTAGGTGTGGATAAAATTAAATAATTAAAAATATATGCACACACACGTGTATGTCTATATATCTATAATTTGCAGAATGCATATCTGTATTTTTATATATTTAGCCTTGTCTAATCTAATGGTATTCTGGTCAAAATTCACTCCTGCAGAGTTTAATTCGTATCTTTGGAGGGGTTGGAACAGGGATGTCTTGGAGTGAAAGGCCTTCTCAAAACCTATTTATGCTCCCAGCAAAACTCTGGAAAGCCCCGGGGGGCACAATTGATATTTTTTGGTATAATTTCACAGCACATTCAAATCAAAGACCCCTAATTTCATGGAGCACTTGTTAAGGAGAAGCATTTTGAGGGACAAAGCAGCAGCATTGCTTTTTTAATCAAGAGCAAACTAATAAAATTGTGGTGCATGGAACTGGGTCACGGGCAGGAAACACAAATGTTTCCTATCATGGTTTTTTGGTGGATAAATGCTGCTCTGTGGCTAATGCCTCAACTCCGGGCTTGCAGCTGCTCCGTCTCCTATGGATTTCCACTATCCCTGTGCTTAGGGTAATCTGTAGGGGAAATAGCTGCCTCGGGGCGTGCACCAGGAGCAGGGATGGCTTTCCCGACGGAAAACTAAACCACCCTAAACGTACCTAAAACTGTAGAGCTCCCCTTTAAGCCACGTGCAGGTGGTGCCCTGGAGACAGGGATGGTTCCTGAAAGGCCGACTACAGGTGGTGAAGGAGTGGGTGGCTGGAAAGTTTTGCTGGCAGAGGGACAAAGGAGACGGGTTCGGGGTTAATCCGGCGACCTCGCGTGTCCTTTGTGGATTCCCGAGGGCCAGATGGCAGAGGGTGCCTGGCCCATCTGCCACACACAGGATGGCGCTGAGGGAAAGGAAATGCCCCCTCCTACAGGTCCAGCACATCCCATTCCCATCATTTCCAGCCCTGCGAGCACTCTGCTTGCTGGGCTTTCAGCAAAGGGTGTCCCTTGAGTGCCCCCTTTGCCTCCCACCAGCCTGTGTGGGCACAGTGGGATGCTGTGGCATCGCTGCTGATTGAAAGCTCCCAATAGGCTTCTTTTGTGTAAAAAAGAGAAATTTCAGATTGTAAGAAAACCAGGAGCATGCCAGCAGGGGTCTGCCACGTCATGGCATTCCTGCTGCTCCCTGGGACAGGAGCAGGGATATGTGCATGAAGTTAATGTACATAACACAGCTGCATCACATGTGCCTGGGCTCCATCCCTTGCTCCTTCCAAAATCCTGAATGTGAATGAATTTTTCTAAACATGAAAGGCTTCCCATAAAGATGTCTTTGAAATTATCAGAAGGAAAAAAAGGCTTCCTGTGAGCAGATCTGCAGGCAAAATGCTTCTTTGTAATACCACACCAGTTTATTAACTCCTGTGTTCCAAAATTTATAACTCTGCTTATAGTAAATGTGACAGAATATCCTTTACATGACTGAGTTTTAAACTCTAGTAAAACCAGGACGAATCAACTCTGGAGCATGTTACCAATGACACGTTTGTAATGTGCTCAGCAATTAGAGATACCCAAAGTATTTATAGGACACAGCAAAAGAAATGTGGCTGAGGAGCCCAGCCAACACCGACGGACTCGGCGCACTCTGGTTTTCAGCCTGGTTTTATTCCAAGAGCTTGTGATTCATCCCAAAAAGTCAAAGGTTTGCAAGGTGAGGGGATAACTCAGCGTGACATCCCACTGGAGCAGCTGGCTGTAGAGTGATGCCAATGTAAATTCACTTTTAATGGTGATGAATAAATATGGGGAAATAGAAAAATGGAGCCAGAAAACCTCTCGATTCTCAGTGAGCCTTCAGTCAGGAACATGCCAACATTGAAGCTCTTCTCTAGAAACAACCTCTGAAGTGTTCAGGGTTGCAGGCTTCAAAATTTATTGGGAATTCCCAATTTTCCCTTGGCAAAACTGGCATTAAAAAAAATTATTTTTAGGTCAACAGTAAAGTTTTGACAATTAAAAATCAGGAATAGATCCTGCCTGGAGTCGCTTTTGATAAAGGAAAATTTGATTTGTGTTTAAAAAACGTCAGTGGTTGTTCAGTGCCAGGTGTAAATTCTTGTCTTGGAGCTCCCATTCATGGCTGGAAGAGGCTTGTGGTGCGGAGTGGGATGGGGGTTTGGGCTCCAGGGCAGCCAGAGATCTGAAAATCCAGCCCAGCATTATATTCATCTTTGGTTTCTTTGTTGGGGGCAGAGACAAAATCAGCCAAGTTGCTTGTGCTAAAACACTCATTTGGGGGAATAGTTTCACATGTGCCTCATTTACTCATAATTAATTCCAATTTATGTTGGTTTATGATCTAAGCACTTGGATTTTCATTATACACTGTGGTCTCCTCTCCCTTCCCTTTGTCTCCTCTGTTGCAGGCATCCCTCAACAAACTGATGGAGACCCTTGGCCAAGCAGAGCCTTATTTTGTCAAGTGCATCCGATCCAACGCCGAGAAGGTGAATCCCATCCTGTGAAAGCGATCCTGCTAGAAATCAGCCTGGGAATCTTTTGTCCGTGTTTGCAGGCAGTTAGATAGGAAACAAAGCCTCAAATGGAGCTGGATGTAGAAGATTTGAGCAAGGGGAAGCATGGATTTATCACTCGGGTGTTGCTCTTGATAAACTGCACGGGCTCTTCTTATATTTGTAGAAACACGTATATGCAAATATATTATTTTAATTTATATGAAAAATATATTGGCTTTAATAAATGAATTTGACTCCTTTGAAGCTCCTGACCAGCCAGAAGAGAGATTTATAGAACCGTGAATTCACTTGTGCTGGGTCTGAGCCCTAAAGCTTCCTTAAAATAAAGTTTCCATAAGTAAAAGCAGATACTTTTAGAATAAACTACATTGATCACACTGACTCATATTTCTTGAATTTGACTGTACATAACTGTGTCATGGACTGAGGACCCTCAGTTCAAAATGTAGGGATGCTTTGTGGGTTAATCCTTCAGAGTTTTACCCAGGCAGTTTTGCCTGGGAGATTATTTGGTTGCTCACAATCTCACCCATTAACTGTGCCCTTGGGAGGTCTTATTCAATTCAAAGCCAAAAAATCTTTTTTATGGCTTTATTTATCTAGTTAGATGTTTGAAAGTCTCAGAAGCAAACAGGATTCAATCCCAGTGGGATTAGTACAGTTCCTGGGGACCCACATTCCCTCCCTCCCGTGTGTGTCATGCAGATGTGCTATGTCTGCTGAACCCCTTACCCATCCACGCGCTTAAAAGCTTCAGTGAAAGGAAATATTTGCTCATCCTTGGTCTGGTTTTCCCCTTCCAGCTGCCCCTGCGGTTCAGCGACAGCCTGGTGCTCCGGCAGCTGCGCTACACAGGGATGCTGGAGACCGTGCGCATCCGCCAGTCAGGATACAGCTGCAAATACTCCTTCCAGGTTGAGTACAATGGGCTTTGCCTTCCATCACCTGTAGCATCCTTAGCAGTGTTGTCTGAGTGCTGCTGTGACACATTTTGTGCTTTAATTAATGCCTCCCCGGGTGGGGGAGAGTTTTAGCGTCTTTGCCAGGAATTCAGGAGATGAACGGGAACTTCAGCAGTTTCTGCTTTCAGATAGCTGTTTATTAAGTTTTATTAGAGAAGAAGAGTCACTTAATGTGGCTCAGGCATAGCACAGCGCAGAGATTGCAGGAGAAGCCCGCATTATCAAGATGATATCTGCATTCTGGATTCCAACACTGCTGGCTCGTTTTTTATCAGGGTAGTTAATTTCTAGCTCCTGGAAGGCAGTGGATGTAACAGGCTGTTCTCTGCCTATGAGCCACTCCAGACCTCAGGGAGGGCTGTGAGCCCCCTGCACCGTGATTTTTGAACAAAACCAGTATTTTTTTGCATCATGGACTTCCTTTTGGAAAAAAGTGTCTGATTTGCACGTTCTCTTCTGCATCTGGAATTACTGGGAGTAGCGTTTCCCCTATCGTGTCGGTGTTAGCTGTGTCCCATCAGGAGGGTGATCGGCATCCTCTGAACCTCTGGAGTTAGCCAGCTTTTCCTGTTTTCTTCTTTTCCATGTGTTTGCCAGGTTTTGTGCACATGTCAATCCTTTCATGCTTTGCTGGTGCCGATTGGTTTCCTGCTTGCGGCTGCTTTGGGGCAGATGTTGTGTCCTGCACAGCAGCTGTTTAGAAAAAGAAGAATGCTCAGTGTTTTTTTGCTGGGAGCAAGGATCCCAACCTTGCTTGGGAGGATCTCTCCTCTTGTACCTCCTTCACTCTTTGAATCCTCACAGCAGTAACGGCTGGAGCATCTCAGAGATGTTTGCAGATGTTGGTATTTGCCTTCCGTAGTGGCTGTTGCTGGGGATTTGCAGCATTTTTTTGCTCGGGATGACCCTGTGGCTCCTGCAGAACCTCTCCTCCCACGCTGAAAAACATTTGAACCTTGCTGGGTCCCTGCTTTGATGTGTTTCCCATCAAACCACAAATGATGGATGAAACTTGGTGTTCCCCAGTGCATAAAATGTGATCTGTTCTTCTGCTCACTCCAGAGATCCCGTCTCATGTGGCCGGTGGAGCAAATCTGTTATTTATGGGAGAAAGAAGCAGCAGGACCCAACTAACCAAATCTTGATGTTCCTTTTTTTTTTTTCCTTCTCAGGATTTTGTGAACCATTTCCATGTCCTTTTGCCACAAGGAATCAGCCCATCTAAGCACAATATCCATGATTTCTTCCGGAAGATAAAACTTGATCCAGACAATTACCAAGTTGGAAGAACAATGGTAAATGTTCATCCTCAGCTCAGCTTTTAAGACACAGATATAACATTTGCCTGTATTTCTGTCTGGTAAAACAGTATCTGTATATGGTTTTAATTAATGAAACTGTTTTTCTTCTGATTGCCAAAAATCAGTGATTTAAATGAAACTTTAAATATTATTAACATAAAAGAGTATGGAATAATATTGTTTTGTTATTGGTTGTAATGACACAGCCTCAAAAAACTCATGTCCTCCAAAAAACTCTTTGAGTGTGTGTAGACTTAGCTCGATACAATGGTTCTCATTTTGCCTCCCTGATGGGAAAGCAGAGACTCTGTAATTCAGAGCTTAGACAGTCACAGGCTGTTGTGAAACTGCTGAAACCTGTTAGAGGTGCCTTCACAAAAATCAGCTCCTCAACTTTCCTGGGAGCATCCAGGACACAGCAACCAGGAGGATTAAATCATTTGACTCGTGGTCTGGGAAGCTTTCCACGCTTGTGTTTTTTTTGGGTTGCTTTGGCCAGGTTTTCATGAAGGAACGGGAGCGGCAGCTTCTGCAGGACCTGCTGCACCGGGAGGTGCTGCGGAGGATCACACTGCTGCAGCGCTGGTTCCGCAGCCTGCTCTGCAGGAGGCAGTTCCTGAGCCTGCGGCACGCGGCCATCAGCATACAGGTGGGTGCTGGTGCTGGGTTCCGGAGCAAATTACCATCCCCAAACTCTACAGACAGAGCCCGTGGGTAAAATCAGGTCTCCTGTCCAAGGAAGGGACTTGCAATCAGGATTTGACTCCTACTGCCGTAATAAGTTGGGAATGGGGGGGGAGCTGGAGAGGCTGCGTGAAGGCAGGTGCTATCCCACCTTCACACAACACCCGTTACAAGGAACCCCCTGCTGTGTTTGCAGAGATTTTGGCGTAGCTACCAGGGCCGGAAAAAAGGCAAACCATCCCCAGACCCTCTGGTCCTCAGCAAGGCCGCCGTCATCCTGCAGACCCACTGGCGAGGCTTCGTGGAGCGGCGGAGGTTCCTGCAGATGCAGTTTGCAGCCCATCTCATCCAGAGCTGCTGGCGGGAGCACGCCAGGCGCCGGCACGCCGCGGCCACCAGCATCCAGGCGGCCTGGCGGGGGCACCGCACCCGGCGGGCGTACGCAGCCCGCAGGAGCAGAGCCGTGTGCCTGCAGGCAGCGTGCCGGGGGTATTTGGCACGGCAAAGGTAACACTGTTGGCCTCGGGTAAAGAGGAACGTGTATTTTGGGGATGCTCGCAGGGAGGGAAGTGTTTGGTGTGAATCAGGGCACTACGGTGATTTACACAGGGCAGTGTTCCCTGCTAGCATCCGTGACCCTCTCCCGACCTGCCCTGGAACTTCGTTTGCCCACGCTTTCTAACAATTTAGCTGCATGTCCTGCTCTTGGAATAAGCAGAGCCTATTTCAGGTTGGAGCACGTAGGCAGTGCAAAGCCAAGGCCATAAATACTCGCAAGGGGTTTTTTTTCCTCTTGGCAGCAGCACCAGTTTAAGTAGCCTATTTTTAACTCAGATTGCCTCACCAATCTCATTTCTGCGCTGGCTCACAAGGACAAGGGATACTGGAGCCAGCCGCTGTGGAGGGCACAGACTTTCCAGCCATGCCTTGGCTCGCTGGCCACGGAGCAAGTCACGATTCACTCTCCAGAGGTGCTGCCTGCAAGGTGTGGAGCACCTTAACGTAGCGTGGAACATTTGGGAGTTGCAGAGAGCTCTTGGTGCGGGGCACAAG
The DNA here is from genome assembly GCA_013397865.1 of Struthidea cinerea. NCBI lineage: Eukaryota > Metazoa > Chordata > Aves > Passeriformes > Corcoracidae > Struthidea > Struthidea cinerea. Next base: position 149,692 of record VZTI01004612.1, on the reverse strand, counting down.
TCCCTGCTAGTTGTTCCAGACGCAGCCTGGGCAGGATGGCGAAGATGGAGATGCCAAGGGGGTATGATGGGTTAAGCTTTTCTGGCTCTGACGGCTCATGAAGGAGCTAGACCAGGGATGGAGGCTGGACCCACTGCCGTCAACACGAGGGGAGCTTTCAGGTGTGTTGGGGCAGCCCTTGGGTAGCAGAGATGGCAGAGGAGGAGAAGGTTTAAAACCAAACGTGCCTCGCCTTTACTTGCACCAGATGTGCAAGGAGGGTTGCTTGAGATGCTGGTGGTGGTGAGGTGATGGTGGTGGTGGTGATAAGACATCACTGGTGCAGTGCCTTGAAGGGTCCTGAGTAGGCATAGGGCTGAATATCCTGGTTTTCTGCTTTCTTCCAGGTTTAGAGCTTTGAAAGAGCAGCAATTAAAAGAGATGCAGCTGGAGAATGGCCTGGCAGGTAGAGAAGAGGATGGGCTGGAAGCAGACGATGTTTTGGAAATTAAGGGCTCTGACCCATCTAAGTGGGAGGATGGCTCGTTTGAAGAGCGAGTGAGAGCTGTAGAGCAACGTAAATCGCTGATGGAGAATAATCGGGTGAATCACATGGACCTGCTGGATACTTCCCTGTACAAAAGGCATGAGAGAGCCAGCAGCCAGAGCGGGATGGACACCGAGGAGGAGGTCGTCGTGAGAGAGAGGCCCAAGTCACTGGAGGATCTCAACCAGAAAAAAGTGGTTCGCGCAAAGAGGGAAAGCCGGAGGATGCGGGAACTGGAGCAGGCGAAATTCAGCTTGGAGCTGCTCAAGGTGCGCTCCACGGGCGGGCTGTCGCCTTCGGAAGAGCAGCGCTGGTCCACCGAGCTGGTGTCCGAGGCACTGCATTCCCCTCAGGGAACCCCGGAGAGCGAGAGCTCTCACGGGAGCTTTGAGTTGCTAAGCTGTGAAGATACCCCAAGTGGTAAACTCGTTTCCTTGGTCTTGGACGAGCACAACACGCGGTCGCTCTCCGTGGACTCCCTGCCCAGCAGTCCCCAGGCCCAGCTGCAGGAGAAGCCTTTCTGTGCAGCGGATGGGAGCAGCGATTTGCCGGGCTGCAGACAGACCCCAGCAGAGGCGGAGCTGCCCGATAGCCTCACCAGGAAGGAGCGTGGGGTTGGTGACCCCCAGAATGTTATAAAGGCTCACCCAAGAGAAGCCCTCCTTTCCAGCAACCTCCCGACTTTCTACGTTCCACCACAAGACAATGTGAAGGTGAAGCTGGTGGAGAATAACCTGAGGAACAAAGCAGCAGAAAGAGAGGAGAGGACAGTTACATTCTCTGAGGTCAGGAAGGACTCTGAGCCAGACCAGGGCAAAGCCTTGGGAGAAGAAGAGGAAGAGGAGAAACCCTCTACCAAGAGAGAGGAACGTGGGACAGTGACAGCAGCACGAGCCCTTTCTCCAGATTCTGTCATCAAGCGACTGGAAAAGCTCAACGTGGAGAAGGAGGAACGCCAAAAGCAGCTTCAGCTGCAAAATGAGAGGGAGATGATGGAGCAGATCCGTCAGCAGAAGGAAATTCTGGAGAGGCAACGCAAAGCCTTCGAGCAGCAAGGGAGGGTAGAGGCTTTGCAGAGGACGGAGCAGAGCAGAGTGAAGGACCCCTCCCTCAAACCAGCCAAAAAAGCAGACAGCCGGCCTCAGTCGGTCCTCATCCTGCACCCCCAGAGCAGAGGGGAGCACAGCCCCACCCCAGGCCTGGCTCTAACCTCAGCAGTGGACATCAAGGGTCTCACTGTTGGGACCAGGGGAAGCTCTCCAGCCCACAGTGCTCCCAAAGACCGACCTGTCAGCATGTTCGTGGAGCGAAGAGAAGGCCTGGAACCCCGCTGCCACTCCAAACCAGCTCTGGACCCCAAGGACCACCCGGGCAGCCATTTCTCAAGGACGGAGCGCCTCCGGCAACCTCGGATGCCCAACCAGGCCACTGAGGAGACGAGGGCAAGCTCCATGTTCTTCACGCCAAAAGACAATCCCTTTGGCCTCCAGTGAGTAAAGAGATGGTGGGCTTTCTCCTAGGCTTTCCCCTATGCTCTCTCCATAGGCTGTCTCCATAGGCTCTCTCCATAGGCTCTTTCTTCTGCTAGGGACCTTTTTATACAAAGGGTCCAGAACGTTGTTTCTGGAGCCTGCACAAGCCCCATAATTAACGTTCTTGATCTTCTAGCAACAAGGAGGCAGAGGTCAGAGGGAAAGGAAAAAGACCTGGAATATGATTTCTCAGTCTCTTATAACATTATATAATCCAGGGGAGATAATTGTGGACATTAGCAGGTGAAGGGAGTCAATAAACAGGCTCAATACTGGTTTTATTTACCCTACATAAACAGTGCTAGGAGTTTATTTCTCAAGGTGAAAGACGATGAATAAATTCTTTGGATTTTTGGGTGGTTGGAATAGAAATGACTCGATGAGGCAAAAAATTCCAGGATTTTCCTTATTTTACCATATAATTAATAAATCCAGCAAAGCCATGTGGACACTCTGGCCATTGCAGATGAAAAAACACCAGCTCTCCAGAGAGAGTTTGGGAGTGAATGCACTTTGGAGACGGTATCACTCACCTGTGTAATTAACTACACCTGTAATGGGCTTAGCAGTTGCTCAGCTCCATCACATTGCTTAACCTTGGGCTGCTCCAGGGTCTGGACATGGCAGCAAGATCTTGGGACAGCGTTTGCTCCCACTCTGTTGTGGTGCTCAAAGCGCCTTGCCTAATTTTGGGGTGGTTTTGGCCATGTAGCTTAAAAAGGATGTAAACCACCTCCCTCCTAAATCCTGCTGCACCCTTTTCAAGGCAAAAGCTCCCAGTGAATGACTGTTGGTAACTCAAAGTACCTCCAAATGTAGTAATCTTGTGGGTTTTGTGCCATTGTGACAGAAGATTCCTATTTAAAATTTCCTTTCCTGGTTCATGAGCAGCATGAACAAGCAACAGGAAGAAAAAGACATTAAGAATTGCTGTGTTGTAATTTTTGCTCTGCAGCAGAATAGTTACGTCTGAGAATCCCAGAGTACAAAGGTACGATCCATAACCACCTTGCTGGATAAAGTTGACAGGCAGAATGTTTTCTCTTCTTGTCTTGTGGTATTAAGTCCAATCCTGAAGAATTCCAAGCAACTCAGAAACCCCATGACCTCAGACTTGCAATTTGTCCTTGACTGCTTGGACTGTGTGCTCCCAGGAGCTGGGCTGGCGTGGTGGGAAGGCTTTTGGGAGAGGATGAAAGATCTCTGTTCTGTTGTGTTTCAGCAGAGAGGCAAATCATCAGTGCCTTTCCAAGGGTGAACTAGCACGGAAGCCGTTCAAGATGCCGGGGTCTGGCAGAGGCGAGGTGAGTTGTGACTTGTTTATTTTCTCTTTCCGTTGAAAAGGGGTGAAAATAACTTATTCTGCCAGTTTTTCCTCAAAAGCTTAAAAGAGGTGAACTCTGAAGCACAAGGGCTGCTTGACATGGATAGGGAAGGGGGATATGACAGCACAGTAACCTCCACACCTTCTTTTAAAATAAAAAGCCCTGTAGGAATAATTTGTAGCAGCTCTGGATAAAAGGGTCCCGTGATCCTGATGGCAAACACTGTCCAACGCCGTCCTGTCTTGGTTTGGTTTAATGTCCGTTTGAGTAACACCCATGATTGTCCATTTTCACCGTCCTGTCTTGGTTTTTGTTCTTCCTGGTCCTTTGCTGTTTTCACTAGACGTAATACTGCATCCCCTCCGTGGGGTGCGGTGTCACTCAGAGATGTCTTAAGGCTGCGTGGCTAGAGTCTCCTTTTTACTTTAAAACCCTTCTTTTCGTTTTGTTTTGTTTTGTTTTATCCTTTGGTCAAGCAGGTGCCCAGACCGAGCCATAAAAAGAAAGCCCGCATGGCGCGGACGCGCTCCGATTTCTTGACTAGAGGTACTTTTGCTGATGGGGAGGGGGATACGGAGGAAGAGGATTACGATGGCAGTTTTGAGTTCCTTCTCTCCTCTGAGCACCCTCCTCACGCCGAGGCGGTGCCTGCAGCCCGCCTGGGGCAGGCCTGTTACAGTGACTCCGAAATGGTAATTGTGTCCAGCGTGGCGGGGAGATGAAACTGAGGGAGCGAGCGGAGCTGCGGGAGCCTTTCTTTGCTAACCTTAGCTGCACTGATCCCTCCACCGCTTCTTTTCCCACTCCCAAGGATGCTGTAGATGGGTAAATTTGGTGAACACAGCAGAAACAGAGGCCAAACCATGCAATCACAGAATCACGGAATGGAAGGGACTTTAAATCTCATCTAATTCCAAACCCCTACCGTGGGCAGGGACACCTTCCACTAGACCAGGGTGCTCAGAGCTCCATCCAAACTGTATTTCTTGCTCCTGGGTTGATTAGATATCCACCACAGTTCCCATAGTTTCCTGGAGCATTACAACTTGTATTGCACAACTACCTGTTTTGGGGGCTTTAACCTCAATCCTCCCCTTGGAACCTTTTGATCTAAAAATGGTCTGTACGTATCTGTAAAAAAAACGAAAGTAAATATTGTCCAAAAAGCAACAGACCACAAAATCATATAAATCCTGCACCTTCTTTTACTTTGGATTTTTTATCCTTAGCCACAATATCCAATGATTATTTGGTCCTCAATTATCAGAGTGATGCTGGCAGACAGCAGCTCAGAAAAAGCAAAACCATGGAAATTGGGCAATGAAAAAATAGTGAGGGTGAAATAGTGGGTTTAAAACAAAGACGACCAACCTGAGTGGGTTTTCCAAGCACAGTGATGAGTATCCCTTGACAGGTCCAGCATGAGCCAGCACGGTGGAGCTTTTGCATCTCAGGCTTAATCTCCCACCCACATAAGCTGCTTTTGGAAAATCACAAACCGAGAGGTTTCAGGAGTGGAAGAGGCCAACAGATTCCAACCCGCTCGTAATTTTTTTCCTGAGGTGGTGGAGATGTTCCTGTAAGAGTGTGGATAAACACCAGGAATCATCTCCTGCTGGGAGAGTTTGGGGGGAGCGTTGGGTAGGGCTGCCGTGTTCCTCTCCTCCAGCTGCAGTACAGGATGTGGAGCTGAGTATAAAACCAAAGAAAATATGAAACCCAAAGCCAGTGATTTATTTTGTGCCACAGCATTGCTGTGGGTCCAGCAAACATCCCATGCGATCCTAAAAGCTGCTTTTCCAAGAAAAGCAGGTGGTCAAGGAGGGCTTTTCATGACTTTTCTTTTAGCAGCTCTTATTATAAAGGATAATTTTCCCCAGGATTATTTATAATTTCCTCACTGGAAGAGGGCAGAGATTTACAAATTCCATAAATTTTTAGGCCTGCTCTTGATAAATTTGCTGGGGGGTTGAGAGGGGAATACTCAAAACCTGATTGAAAGACACATCTCTATGGACTGAGATAACCTGGCTGCAGCTTTGTGCAAGTCCCTGCTTGTGGAGCGGGGAAGGGAGAATTTTATGTCGTAAAATGGACCTTTTTACATAGAATCATAGGAACATTTAGGTTAGAAAAGGTCTCTAAGACTGTTGATTCGAACCACAAACCCAGCACCACCTTGTTCACCACCAAACCATGGTACCCCGTGCCATACCTGGGGTGCCTTGCTGTGCTCCTGGAGGCTGCCCACGTGCAAAGGGCAATTCCAGCTGTAGGAATCATTCCCTCTGGGGTGTGAAAAGTGCTGTGCTGGTGCTTGGCAAGCTCCATCCTTGGGAGCATCCTGGGTCACTGCACTCCTTGGAATTGCTCCTTGGGACTCTGCTCACCTGGTTTAACAGCTCTCACCGCATGCCAGTAGCAGTAGGTGCCACCTCTCTCCTGTCTCTGCTGTGTCCCTCTTCTCCTCTGCTCTCCAGCACTGGTTCTAACTGGTGGTCAGGACTTCCACCCCTCGTGTGGTTGAGTTCTGCTTTCTAGGCAAGCACCACCCCTGACGTCGTGTGCTCCGCGCTACCCTCCATCTGTGTGTCCTGACAATGTGTCCAGTGTTTCCATCTGTATTCTGTACTGCAGGTTTGGGACCAGCCCTTTGGCTTGGGGCTTTTTTGGGTCAGGATCATCACAAGTAGCAAAATGTAGGGACTGTTTATTCGTATTTATTAGCAGAGCCCAGTTGGGTGTTGCAGATGGTGGAGCAGCCTGTGATAAAGCTGGACTGGTGCCTGTGGGGGTGGTTTGGGTACAAACTCAGGAGGTTGATGTCTGTGCAGACACGCTGGTTGTGTCTTGTGATGGTCACACGGAGGCGAGTCCAGCAGCCGCCATGTGCGGGCTGGGTCCCGTGCCAGTGAACAGCTCCTTCATACAGCTCCTGCCTCCAGCTACGACTTTCCAAAACAGCCTCTTTCCATGTCCTGCTCAGCAGCCCAGGCTGCTGGATGGATGAATGGCCCATGGAGCTGAGCATGTGATGGGTCAGCAGCTGCACCGCTTGTTTTGCCCATTTTTTTCTTGGCCATCACGTCACTGATGGTGTTCCCCAGCTGGTGAGTAGAGGCCCACTGGAATCCAATGCTCCCGACCCACGTCCAGGGTATCCCAGAGCATCAAACACCCAGAGCACCTGCAGCCCATGGGGCATCAGTACATGAGGTGGCTGCTGCAGGTACGGTTGACTCCAAGGTTTTTTCAGGATTAAGGGCTTCCTGACAAGACCAAGATTCAAGTTTTTTGGCTGGTGGATAGCCAAGGATTAACCTACCTTGCAGTGAGACACAAGTGGGAGGAAGAGCTCCTGGCTGTGGTCAACACACCACTTTTGTTTGGCACCTAAGCCTGGAGAGCTTTCCTGCAGCAGCTGCATAAATGGAAAGCCTTGGCTGGAGGAACCACACCAGAAATACCCTCTGCAAACATCCTTGGAGAGTGGGACCTGCATAACGAACCAGTTTTGCTCCACCCTCCACACTAAAGCCATGAACTGACAAACATGAGTCCGAGTACCTGCCACCAGCTGATCCCAAGCACAGCTGAAGAGCCAGCAATGAAAGAAGATCTCTTGCCCTAAGCCATTCAGAAGGAGCTTGAGGAAGTTCTTCCATGAAGCATTCACTGAGCTTCAGGAAGTTTTTCCGTACAGCACACAGCGCTGCTGCCTGCTGGGACAAGCCCCTTGACCGTAGTTACCTTAGGGGTGGGTGAAACACAGGTTGCTCTGTCTGAGGGAAAATACTTGGTCCCTTCCTCATCCGAGAGACAACTTCAGACCCCCAGTTATTGCCATTTGCCCTCCTGGTGCTTTGTTGTGTTCCCTAGGAGGGGATTTTCTGGTGCAGATGCTCATCTTGACGTCTGAGAAGGTTTCCCATCCTTTCCCTTCAGAGTTTCCTGGCAGAGAGCCTCAGACAGAAGGATCTCGTGCAAAAAATGCCTTTTAGTCTTTATTTATTAAAGCTGGAAACTCAAAAAGTTGAAATTACTCAAGAACAAAACCATATTGTAGGGGCAAATATTTAACAGATAATTTTTAAAACAAGTAGTAAGTTTGGGCTGGATGGAGTCACTTTTATAGGTTTTGAATTGCTTTTTTCCCAGTGTCCACCCACAATTTCTGTGTGATCATCACCTAAATGTAAGGATGACAGGAACAAAATCTCTTTCATGGCTTAGGCAGTTCCTGACTTTCCCAGTGCTAATTTTGCCTTACATGCTGCCATCTCCTGGCTGGAAGAGAGGTTAGTCCAGGGAGGGAAATAAAACATGGAAAAAGAGTAAATGTGGCAAATGTGACCCCCCTGCAGCCTATTTTTTTATAGAATTTTATTTAAAATATTTTTAATAGAAGTAAAATAAATGCTTTCAAACAAAGAGCATTCAGTTGAGACATTGAGGTGATAGGAAAGCTACAGGAGATATTGACCATCATCTCCCAAATCCTTTCATACAACTTGATTCTCCACTTTCCTTATGCTGAAAGTGTCTCCTCCAGGAGTCCAGCTCTGAAATCACAGCTGCAGTTGGAAAACAGAACAAAAATTTTTGTATTTTTGAAATATGGCAAGTCTATTTCTGGGCTGCTTCATGGGATCCTGTTAGGTTGAGTTATTGCAAATTCATCCCACCCTTAAAAATGATCCAAGGGCATTTTAAATGCTGGCAAAGGTGGATATATTTTCTATTAAAGCTGCAAAATTTCTTCATTAAAGGGTTCATTTTGGTGTGTCCTTGGCACAAAGACTTTGGTCTTTTTTTCTCAACAAGAATTGGAGGAGGAACCTCTGCTGGGACAGATCCAGGTTGTTGAAGGCTCCCTTGGGGAATCACTTCTTTGTGGCTAACAGGACACTCTGGGTGGAGAGCTGGAGTGTCTGGATGAAGTTGGTGGAAGAGCTGTGCAGGCTGAGCAGTAAGGACCCGTGGCTTGGTGCAAACTGATTTTCATCACCGACTGCTCAAGGAAAAAGAAGGTTGTGCCTCATTGGAGAGTTGGAGCAAGGGAAATGCCTCTCTTCATTAGGAGTCATTAAAATATTCCTCTAGGGGCTCACCAGGACTGTAGGTTTTCACCTGTAGGCAAATAGAAATAAAGATGTAGGAGGAGATTAAATAGCTGATTTTTGATAGGGGGAAAAAAAAATCATCTGATATCCCAAGAGCTGTCTTGTTTTTAAATGCTTCGTGCTTGGAATCGTTACAGACCGTGCAGCGATTCACCTGCGGGGAAGGCCAGGCCAAACTGCACAAAACCATGTCCCAGGGGGAGATTGGGAAGCTGGCGGCCACGCAGAAGAGTCTGACTCCGGATGGGAGGTAGGAATCGTGGCTGGAGATGGCAGACAAGTCCCTCCCGTGTCCCTCTTGCTCTCCATCACCTTGTTGAGCCACCCAGGCTCCTCTGGAGCTCCACCTGCCAAGGCCAGCGCGAGTTACCCTTCCCACCTTTCCTGCATGACTGTGGACAGGCCCAATTAAATGAGGTGTCTGGCTCACAGCACAACTAAGTTTTGGTGACATGGGCCACATGTCGTGTCCCAAACCACCCAATCCCATCCATGAAACTGAAGTTTCTCACCTTTTCTGAGGACAAGTAGCCACGTTTCCCTGGTAGAAATTGCGTGGATTTATCTCCTCAAGCACCAGGAAGGTCCAGAAGATTGGGGTATTTTTGGGTAGAAAGACATTTCCTAGTGAAGGCAGCTCCTCTTTCCATGATTTATTTCCAGGCCTCAACGAGCCAAGATGAGGTTCTGGGTGAAGGGAAAGCAGGGGGAGAAGAAGACTCCCCGGGAGAAGCTCGCTACCCAGTCTGAGCTGCTGGAGCTGTACGCGGAGCAGGAAGCCCCTGGCAGGGAGGCCATTCCTGGCTTGCAGCTTGGTGAAGGTACGTGGTGGGGGGACACGGGACCAGTTGTAAGGAGAGAGAAACTGGGTTGGGAAATCGGGATATGTCCATGCTGGTTCATGTCTCTTAATTCATGGATAGTGTCAGCCCAGAGCGATGGCAAGCAGGTTAGAGGGTGGGATCCATAATGGATCTCAAGGAATTCCACGTCGCTAATCCTTCCAGCCACCATCTGGACATGGACAGATGTTTCCTCTCTTGAGGGAGGAAATAACCAAAGCAGAAATGACATTTAATCTTCCTGTGAGTTCTACACTGTGCTTTTCTCCTCCACAGCTTTATTCCGATGCCCATCTCCCTGGTTTAGTGTCACAATTACTTTTCATCTGCTCCTCAGTCTCTTTCCCTCTTTTCATTTATCACCAGCAGAGTTGGGTCCTCATCACCTGACACCCCCGCGGAGTCCTGAGCTGTCGGGCATCTACCGGCGGGAGTTCAAGGAGAACAAGGAACCCTCTCCCAAAGTGAAGCGCAAGCGCAGTGTCAAGATCAGCAGCGTGGCTCTGGAGCCCGTGCAGTGGCAGAACGACTCCCTGCAGATCATAACCAGTGCCAGTGACCTGAAGAGCATGGATGAGTTTCTCCTGAAAAAGGTAACTCCTGCCCTCACTGCTCCATAAATCAGCACAGAGATCCAGGAGCAGACGGAGGCAATAAAGTCAAAATGATCCTGTGGGCAACTGTAGTAATGCTGGTAATTCATCTAAGGGTGCCAGGGCAGGTCTGGGAGAAGTTTCTGGTTTTCATGCAGTAGAAACCACCTGGTGATCATGGTGGAGCAGCTGCTTCTTAGTGCTGCTTCATCTCACGCCAGCTCTGCTGCAGCAAAAGGGACGTGGGTGCCAAAACCCCCTTGTTTTCCCAGATGAATGAACTGGACAATGAGGATAGCAAGAAGGACACGCTGGTGGATGTCGTGTTCAAGAAAGCACTGAAGGAATTCCGACAGAATATCTTCAGTTTTTACTCCTCGGCATTGGCGGTAAGCGACCGGATGATGGGTGGGACTTCCGTTTCCAGGAGAAATGGGATGTTCTGGGTCGTCCTGGTGGTACAGGTGTTGCCAAGCCCTCCATTGCTGGTCTGCTCATCCCGAAGGATGGATGTGCTTCCTTTGGATTCAGTCCCATGATCCAAATTTGGACTAACTCTTCCTCATGAGCCAGCTCTCAGGATACATTGGGTGTAGATTCCTGATCCTCATTACAGCTTTGCTCCCAGCCAAAGTGGAGGTGACAGAAAGTCAATAAACTCCAATTTGTCACCCAAAGTGCCTGGAAACCTTTGTGTTACCTTTGCGAGTGGTGGAGATGTCTGATCCTTCTTTCTTCTCTTTATCATACTTGGACTTTCCCCAAGCAGCTGGAAGCTGGTGAGGCTGAAATAATTGTCTGGAGAAGAAAAAGTCTCCAGAAAAAGCTGGGCTATATAAAAATCACTTTTCTTTTTGCTTCTGTTTCCTTAAAAGATGGACGATGGGAAAAGCATCCGCTACAAGGACCTCTACGCCTTATTTGAGCAGATTCTGGAGAAGACCATGAGGCTTGAGCAGAGGGACTGGAGTGAGTCTCCAGTTAAAGTCTGGGTCAATACCTTCAAAGTCTTCCTGGATGAATATATGATAGAGTACAAACCCTTGGACTACACCGCGGGGAAGGTACTTGGCACTTTTCTTAAACCCCCTTGAGGGCTTGGGAGCTGTCTTTCCATGGGGTTGTGCCCCTGTAGACACCTGGGACCCTCTGCTGTCTTCTGTGCTTTAAGCTGCGCTGGACAAGGCAAGGTGTGACTCACTGGTTGTGTGCCACTGGGCTCAGCCAACCCCAGATCACATCTGGGCTGAGCCGGGCGTGGCCAACGCCAAGGATTAAATGTTATCTCCAGGGCAAAGCTGCAACCAGCTGTGGATGGTTGGAAAGGCAGCTCCTGGTGCTTCTTCTTCAGTTCTGGGGGGTTCATTCAAACTTTGAGGGGCTGTGAGAGATACACCCTCTCACGTCTCCTGGCCGCTGCCCAAGTGACCACACACGTCACCGTGGGTTGGGCTGCAGGAGAAGGGGACACGGGCAGTGGCTCAGGTCTAGGTACAGTTCTTAGAGCAGTAAGAGCCTGCACTGTGTCACAGACCTGATCTCACTTCCTGCTCCATATTGTCTACAAGGCTGACCACGGGATCTGCGGCCGGGCTTGGATGATGGTGTCTGTTGTGCAAATATCCCATCTCCTGGCTCTTCTGCTCCGAGTCCTGTCCAGCCTCCTCTCCAAGCAGGTTTTCCTAGAGCAGGCTGAGCATCATGTTCCCTCTGGGTCGCTGCTGGTGGGGTCAGAGCTGGAGCAGCAGCTACTCCCAACTCCAAGATGAAGATGGGAAGAGCTGTCAGGGAAATTCCAAAAATGGAGTGATCCATGGGAGAGTTTTCTAGAGTGACTCTCCTGGGGCTTCAGGTGCACTGGAGGATGGTGCTGAAAGGCACTGGACAATGTTAGATATGAACCCTCTGTACTCTTAACCTGGCAAAATTGCCCGAAAATTGACTTAAATCTCTTTCCTCACCAGGTGCCAAAAACAGAACGAAAAAAGAGAAGGAAAAAGGAAGCAGATGTGGTGAGTTAAGCCTGCACATTAAAAAATCAATGTCCTTGGGGCCAGAATGACAAGAGACCAGCTTGTGACACGTCCTGAGCTGAGATCTGAACGTCAGCCCTGAAAGGACATGTTAGAAAGACGTTCGAGATGGATTTGCTTTGCTTGATCAAGGATCACTTGGGTTGGTTCTGAAAACACGCCCCTCATCAGCCAAGACATAAATGTAATGTCAAGGGTTGTTAGAGAAGGGCTGAGAGCAAAACAAAGTCTTACTCTGGGTTTCTGCATAAATTTATGGTGTATGCTTTACATCTCCGGGATCAGACGTGCAGGATATTGTGTCTCCTGTTTTCCTAAGGGATATGATGGCACTAAGGAGGGTGCAGGTGCAGAGCCAAAAAATGGGGCCACAGATGCATAGGAAACCTTCTTAACATGAAGAAGTTGACCTGCCAAGCTCAGTCAAAAGAGTTTCCAACCTGCTTCCATGATGGTTCGGTTCCCCTATAAGATGAATGTTGGTTTGGGTTGTCTGTGGGGTTGTTGGGCTGAAAAGGAAACAAAAATACCAAATAAAAGCAAGTAAGAGCTGAAGTTGGACAGCTGACTGGGTTCATCTTCCCATTTTGCAGCAGGCTGAGCACCAGCTCTCTTTTCTCACCACCCAACCTTTATCCTCCAGGTGGAAGAGCACAATGGTCACATTTTCAAGGCGACCCAATACAGCATCCCCACGTACTGTGAATATTGCTCCTCCTTGATCTGGATCATGGACAGGGCTTCTGTTTGTAAATGTAAGCACCCTTTCTGTGGTCCTTTTCTTGTGCTTCTATCCCAGTGATGAGTTTGGGGATTTTGAAAAGTGTTCACTGCTGTTTCCTCCAACCCCACGCTCCAGAAATTTTGATTTTTGTAACACCTGAAGAACTTTAGGGACTTAGTTCTTAAGGTTTCTGAAGTCAACTAGTAAGTCCATCCCAGCAGTCCTTCCTGGCACAGTTAGTGAGCTTTGTGTTGCACGTCTTATCGATCAGGGAATGTGGCCATCCCATAAGGTCAGACACGTTTAAGTGTCACAGAAGGAAGGACAGCAAAGTCAGGTATGGAAATGTGTCCTTACGGTGCCTGTGGGGATCCTGACCCTGACAAACTCATTTGGCTTCGCCTTTCTGGCTTGCAGGCATGTGAATTTTTGGGGAGATCAGGAAAACGAAGGAGGGATGATGGAAAAGGTTGATCCATCTGTTTTTGGAAAAACCCAAGGGATGGATCAACCTTTTCCATCATCCCTCCTCCATTTTTGTGATTAGGTTGGCAGCATCAGCCCTGGGGCATTTCAGGCCCAGTGCAGGAAGAATACAAATGAGGTGCCATTTCCAGTCTCTGAGGGTGTCTGTGTCTGATAACTCGGAGCGACTCATGGATTACAGTCTGCGTTGAACTGTCGGAGAGGGAGGGTTTTATTTTTCATTGACTTAAATATGGCACCTTTAATTTTAAAGGCTTCATTATTTTTGTTTGAGTGGATCTAATACAGACTTGGCCCCTGGAAACTGCAAATCCAACATGCTTTTGACCTGGTAGTTCTGAGAAGAGCCACTCAATTCATATGAATTCCTATTTCTCCAGCAATGTGACTTTTGGGATAATTAAGCACTCCTTTTCTCCATTGCAGTATGTAAATATGCTTGTCACAAGAAGTGCTGTCTTAAAACCACGACCAAGTGCTCCAAAAAGGTAAATGTCTCTCATTGCTCTGCTTTCATTAAATACCTTGAGACAGAGATCCCAAGTTTGTATAAAAATTATTGGAGGTACAAAACTTAATAGAATGCTGGCAATAACCCTCCTTTGAGCAGGAGCTTGGACCAGAAGTCCCCAGAGGTCTCTCCAAGCAGGGTTTTGTAGGTATTTTGGGAGTTACGCAGTGATGAGTCACTGTAGATCTGCCCAGTCATGCAGCAGATGTTGCAGTGTTGTTCCCTGACTTGTAACCACGCGGAATAATAGGAATTTCCCTCACTTTGTAGCTTTTAAGGATTTGGAAATGTGGGGTTATTCTTGGAAATGCAGGTTATTTCTCACGCCAACGGTCCCTGCTTGCCACGGCTGAGCGAGGAAGGGCAGGTGGAGGATGTTCACTGCCCTCTTTAGCAGGGAATTAAATATTGTTTACTGGATTTCAGGGTATGGGGAACAGGGAATGAGTGCAGCAGGTCATCCTGGCTAACAATGACTCATCAAGATTTGGTGGGGTTTTTTTTAAATAGCTTATTTTGTGCCCAAAAGAAGGAAATAGAGTCAGGATAATAATGAGTGGAAAGTTTTATCAGCTCCCTGGGAGGCTATTCAGAGGAGAACAACCTCCATAACACACAGCCCCCAGAAAACTTCATGAGTCCATTTTTCCCAAGGAATAATCTGAATATACACATTGAAGATGTGTATGTGTATGAATATGTTTGTATTTTGAATATTTATAGAATTTTTGCTGCACTCTTTCTGGCACTATTTCTGCAAGAGCTGGGAACACCTCATGAGAGTGTGTGCTCTAAAATCTGGGAAGTTCACTGAGATCTCTGATTAATTTTTTCAGACATTCTTGGAGCCGCCTTCTTTGTTGTGATTTCTCTGCACAAGGAAGTTCTTGTGCTGCACCCAAGGAAGCAAGTTCACTGTGTCTTCGTGGGTAGCTTTGCACTGGGCAGTTAGAAGTTCTCTAGGAAGGCTCCAGTTTCTCTGTGCTTGGCGAATTTGTGGTTTTAGGGGTGTTCTCAGTGACAGGGAGCTACAAACCATCAGTCAGGAGAAAGAAACAACAGGAGGACCTTCCGCACATCTGCTCCTAAGGTTTGCAGGATCAGTGAAAGGTGACATTGAGCAGGAAAAGGAAAAATGCAGGAGTAATTGTAAGGACAGCCACTGCCTTGCTGAAGGTGGAGCTGCATCTCAGCTTCCTTCAGCTAAGCCTGAGAATTTGTGCCAATATTTTATTGGATTTTTTGACTTTTCCCATCCAGAATCTCCTGTGCAGGAGGACTTTCTCCACATTTCAATTTGTCAGATATCAACTCTCCAGTGAGCGTTTGCAGCTGGCAAAATGTTCCTTCCTGACAGGTGTAGATGGGTCTTCTCATGTTCTTTTTTTGGCATCTCGTTTGGTTTTTTGTAACTGATTTTTCGTAACTGTCAATGCTTCAAGTTGATCTAAACACCCAGGATTCAGATTTGCCTGTTCTGCTTCGTGTATCTTTGGGGGGTGAAATCATACCTGAAGATGGTGCCAGAGAGGCAGGATGTAGAGGAGGACCATGCCCGGCTGTGTTGGCTCTTCCAGGCTGGGAATATAACTACAGTGGGGTGGTTAAAGAAAGAAAATCCAGACTTTTTTGCCTTCGGGTGCATGTCCAGCGACCGGGTTAGCATTGCAAGGCCTGTGTTCTGTCCTGTCCTCCTTCACTAGACTCACACATCTCCTGGATCAGCTGAAGGACTCTGAATAATCGGATCCAAAGCTGCACCAGCATTGCTTCCCAGAGGGGTTTTAATCCCTTTTTCCCTTTTCCTGCGTAGCACGACCCTGAGCTCTCACCGCGGCAGTTCGGCGTGGAGCTGTCCCGGCTGACCAGCGAGGAGCGCGCGGTGCCGCTGCTGGTGGAGAAGCTCATCAACTACATCGAAATGCACGGGCTGTACACGGAGGGCATCTACAGGAAATCGGGATCCACCAACAAGATCAAGGAGCTGCGGCAAGGCCTCGATACAGGTAAGAGGAGGCGGGATAAAATCCTGCGTGGGGAGGAAAATCTCGGCAGCAGCAGAGTTGGATGGGAGGAGAGTGGGATATGCTTCAGCGTTCCTGGCTCCGGGACGTGCAGGGGATGATTTCACATCAGCAGCCATAACTCAGGTCACCAACTCTTGGTTTTTTTTGGGAGCAATCCAAGAAAAAAAGTCATTCTAATTGAGGGAAAATGCTGCCTTACTTACACCCTAAGCAATCAGTGAGAAAATAAATCCTGGTCCCACCTGAAGTTATTTACCCTGGAAAATGTATTTCTCTCTAATTTTACCGTGTGGAGCTGAAATCAAGTGCTGGATTTGTTGCCATTAAAGGCATGTAAACATTTTTCATTTTAGAATACTTTATCATAGAACAGTTCAGGTTGGAAGAGACCTTTAAAGGTCACCTTGTCCAGCCTTGGGCTTCATATTGATCATTGTCTCTCGTTCTTTTCCTTCTTGCTTCATCTGGTGCCAAACCCAGACATCGATAACGTGAATTTAGACGACTACAACATCCACGTCATTGCCAGCGTGTTCAAGCAGTGGCTCCGAGATCTGCCCAACCCCCTCATGACCTTTGAGCTCTACGAGGAGTTCCTGCGGGTGATGGGTGAGGAGCCTCCCTCACTATCCCATTCCCTTGGTAGAGGGAAATGGTGTCCACTTTTAGTGCCAAACTTTTGATTCACTCTTGGGGCCCAAACCGACTGGTTTTGCCAAATTGTATTTCCCTGGTTTCAAAGTCTGATTTTTTGGCTATAAAGGGTTTTTTATGCGAAACCTCAGGCAATTTGGTCTCAATTTGGTGGCTTTTGCATCACGGTTCAGCTAATTTCAGCCCCAAAGTTGTATCTTTTAAGTAGGAAAATTGAGTGTTAAGAGGTACCATTTAAAACAGGACGAAGAAGTAGAAGCTGCCCCTAAACCCTGGTGGTTTCTCCACAGGCCTCCAGGAGAGGAAGGAGACAGTGCGTGGGGTGTACTCAGTCATCGACCAGCTCTCCCGCACCCACCTCAGCACCCTGGAGCGCCTCATCTTCCACCTGGTCAGGTATGCTGGGCCTGGGCAGCTTTAGGCAAAGGCAGGATGGTCAGGCATCCTTCCCACCGGATTAGCCGAGGCCAGGGGCTGGTAGGCAGGGGACAGGGAAGAGCTTCTGAATCTGCTGTGTCTTCCAGGAGGTGGCTGCGGAGCTGTTTCTCCAAGGGATGTTGTGTTGATGAGTGACCTCTGCTGTGTTCTGGTCACTTGTGGTTCCTACAGACCTGTGGTGCCTCTCACCACTGCAGGGACATGTTTTTGGGTGGAAAGGGCTGGTTGTTGCCTTGGGAATATCTGAGATGTCTTGAGGTTTGGCTTTCTCCCTCAAAGCAAGATTGCACCATAGAAATATCATCTCCTCTCTTCATCCATGACCGTGTGCAAGAGGTGCAGTGGAGGTGCCTCCACCTCTGACTTCTCTCTTAATCCCTGTTTTTTCAGGATTGCCCTCCAAGAAGAGACCAACCGCATGTCAGCCAACGCCTTGGCCATCGTGTTTGCTCCCTGCATCCTCCGCTGCCCCGACACGACAGACCCACTGCAGAGCGTTCAGGACATCAGCAAAACCACCACGTAAGAGCCTGGGGCCGGGTCAGCCAGCTCCACCACCACGTCACCATTCACATCTTGGTAACCCCCAGGATGGGCAGATGGCTCAAAAATGGACAGCTTTGGCATGAAGTGATAAACACATAGCATCTAAGTGCAAATAAATGCATCTGCACGAAGATATTTTCAATTCTCTCAATCCCCAAGAAGTTGTTAAAGAAGGATTTGTAAGTGGTGGAGGATCCCCAAGAGTGGATAAGCTTCTGCTCCTGCCTGGCACATCTCAGCAGGAAAAGTGGAGCTTGTGCTGGCATGGTTTTATTGTTAACGTAGTTAATTCTTCGCAAGCAGATCTTGATTCTTACCTAATTTTGGCTTTTTCATTGAAGGAGGTGAGTTGCTTGGTCTTCAACAATATTAATATTAATATATTTAGGTTTATTTGTGGTGTTTGCCATAATTGCAGAGGTCTTACAGTGAAAAAGTGAAGCACTTGCCCAGGTTCAGTTTGGCTCGTACTACATAGATTTAAAAATAGATACTGGAGTCAATTGCAATAATGAAAACCCTCCAGTGAAGGGCTGGGCTTCTGAAAGAGGTGGTTTTACCTCCAGTAAGTATTAAAATTGTTGAAGACCAGAACATGTTTGGAGACCCAGCTGGCAGGAACACCTGTCCTTTAACAGGATTTCATTGTAGCTTCTGCCTCACACTTCAGCTCCAGCACATCCTCTCGTTTCATTACAAGGAAAGGACTATTTTTTCCCCAAACACCCTCCTGACGACATTAAACAGTCGGGTGAGTTACACAAGCTGCTGCAGAGTTACTGCGTGCAAGTGAGTTGGAATCAGCCTGCCTTCTCCAGGTTTGTATTCCACTACTCCCTTTTCCAAGGGGGGTAAATTTCTCTGGTGGGATCCTTGGCGATCTTTAATATCTCTGAGCTCTTCCTCAATCCATCCATAGCCCATGATCACTCTTTTTAGGAGAATTCTCACCACCCTCTGGCTTCCAGCTGGAGCTTTCTCCTCCATGCTCTTCCGTCAAGGCAGATCTTCAAAATAACCCTTTCCTTGTAATAAAATGAGAGGATGTGCTGGAACTGAGGGAGAAGCTACCAGGAACTCCTTTTGAAGGACAAGCCAAGACAAGACAGAGCAGCTCAGATCAAATGGCTTCCTCCTCCCATTTTGCCTTCTTTTGGGTTTTTTCTCCCTTAGTTGTGTGGAATTAATTGTCATCGAGCAGATGAACAAGTACAAGGCTCGTCTCAAGGACATCAACAGCCTGGAGTTTGCAGAGAACAAAGCCAAGAGCCGCCTCTCCTTGATCCGCAGATCTATGGTGAGGTGCCAGAGCCCTCTCTGTCCCCTCCTGTCCTCTCCTTGCCCCTGAAGCCCCCCTACCTTATCTTCTCCTGCTTATCCCAGCCTCCCAAACCCTTCGCAAACTCCCACACCATCTCCACCAGGACAGGGACCCTCAGCCCCATGGTGGCTCCTTGGCTCCTCACCTTCGCAGGGAGTCATACCAAAGCACGACGAGGTGGGAACGGTCCACAGAAACGTTGTCACTCCTGCTCAGATGTTCCTGATCAGCATTTCCACCTTCATTTGAGCTTGTTTGGTCCTGAGTCGAGTCAAACAAACTTTCATTGACCAGCTCAGCATCACCCCATGGGTGACCTGGACCATTGTTTTTTGTGCTCAGTCACATTATCTAAACCCAAAATGAGTTCCCCAAAGGCTCTCCCTGCTCCCGCACTGCCTTTTTGGGAGCCTCAAACCCATCTCATTGAGCTTCCATGCTTGCGGGGGGCCGGCGGGCTGCGGATGCACCTGTGCTTGCCTTGTTGGGCTGCGGGAGAGGGACGGACTCGACGCAGCACCATCGGCACAGGCTTGGGCTGAGGAGCCGAGCGGGCCCTCTGCTTGGACCTGCCCCCAATGATCCTCAGGGACACGTGGCTTCTGCTTTTTGGGGATGAAATCCAAGCAGGGGCTGCCCAAGATTGTGGAGCTGGTGCTGCAGAGCTGCCCCACTCATCTCAGTTAACTGAAAAAACCTCAAAGTGAGCAAAGCGGGTTTTTGGAGGGGCGGCGGCATGTGCACTCTAACCTTCTGCTTTCCTTTTCATCTCCTCTCTAATCCAGAAGCCCGTACTAATTGCAGTTAGATTTATGAGCATAACCCGCAGTTCAATCCCGGTATGTATCAGCGGCAGCTGCCGCGACCCTCGTTGTGTGTCACCGTCGCTCATTCCAGCTCTGTCCCACCGGCCATTGTCCATGACCCGTCCGGTCCCGCCGCTCCTCGGAGCCGCCGTTCCTCCCGCAGGTCCCCCCGGGCACAGGAGTTTGGGGCTGGCGCTCGGCCATCCCTGCACGCAGCTCCTCAGAAATACGCTTCCCACACCTTTTCCCTTCCTACTTACTTTAATTTTCTATTTTATTTTCTTTTTCCATCCTGTGCTTCCCTCTTTCTTACTTTGCTTGATTCATCCCTTCCCTTCCCACCTCAATTTCTCCTCGCTCAGGATGCGTTTCAGCATCAAGTTGCTTTCACAGCTCTGCTGTTTCTGAAGATGGTGGATAAAAACCTCAGCTTGGATGCCTTGGAGACCATAAGGCATCCAAAGGTCTCCTCCACCTTCTTGGAGGAGGAGCACTACCACCCTGAACACAAGGTCAGGACACCCAGGTTTGAATGAGGAGGAGTCCAGCAAGCCCTGTATTCCCCAACTCCATCCCAGCTTGAGTGTGAGTTCTGTGAGACTGTGACAGGCGAGAAAAGCACCTGCAGGATTTTGGGAATGCTCATAGGGCTGTTTCCTTTCCTAAAAGGCGCAGCCCATGAGGAAAGTTCCCTCAGGTTCCCCCCATTCTTCCACATCCATGAGTGTCAGGAGGTGGAGAAGAGCAAAATTCGAGCTCTGCTCCCCTGATGCTGAGCACAGCATTTCTCTGGGGCTTAAGTCCACAAGCCAGTGGGATCTTTGGGATCTTGGGGCTTTTGGCTAATAGGATTCAGGGAGCTGCGCTTCAGCTCAGGAGCCCACGTGAAAGGTGTCGTCAGAAGAACACCGGGGCACAGGAACGGCTTTGCTGACAAAGACAGATCTCTGAGATTTGCTGTTAAAAGATGAAAGGGCTAAAATGGAGGAAATCTGTCTTTTAAAGGGAAAAAGGGAGGATCTTTTATCCTGAAAACCTGCTCTGGGCACATGGGTTGTCAGGAAGACCTGGGGACGCAGGGGTTAAATACGGGGAGCAAAGTTGAACTGCAACAAGCTCTTCAACCCCAAGGAGACGCAGGTTCTTCCTGGGTGATGGTTGTCGGGGGAGGGCAGCAAGTGATGGACAGCTCCTAGTCCTGGTCACATCAGGATCTGGAATGTAGAAGATGAGATGACTGATCATGATAATGTTGAGATAAAAGCTGTTTAATCTCTGCCATGTCCCTCATCTCCAAGAATCCTTCTTTTTCTTCTGCTCTGTGGAGCAGATCTGTAGAGCTTGTCCTCAGAAGATCCAAACAGCTGCATATGCATCTCTCCATCTGTACCACTCTTGTTTGAGTCCTTTTTCATTGTCAGTTTCAGTATTAAAAAAATGAGATGGTTCTTCAGAGCTGCATTAAATCAGAGCAAGTTCAACTGTGGGCACAAAGATCCACATTGGTTGTCTTACAAAGGACCACTGGAGGTGGTCCTGGTTTCTGGATCTCCTGTACATGAGATCAGGGCATGGACAACATGATTAGGTGGGAGTTCCTGTTTGCTGAAGGGGCCAGGGAGACCCTTGTGTTGCTCAGGTAATATCAAAGGTGGATGAGGGAAGGATGTGAGACTTGATCCAAGGATAAAGCGGGAGCCAGGTGCCCTGAAATCAAAGCCTTTGTGATGCTCCCACCCAAAGCCACCGTCAAGCTTCCCATCTCACAGGCTGTGGGCTTTGTGGGAACCCCTCCTGCTGCTAGCTGGGCTTGCTTGGAGTCCAAGTTGCACTTGGTCCATCAGCATCATCCTCCCCGCTGCCTTCCCCGCCACCTCCATCCCCAGCCCCTCCAATGTGTTGAGTCCTTCTGGTACTTCTCCCAGCCTGAAGAAAGGTTTTGGAGGGTCCGGGGTGCATCCGGCGGCGGCACACTGAGGACCGATGTCTGGGCCCTTCCTCTTCACTCCTTGGGAGAGCAGCGTGGTTGGCACCTGAGTGTTTGCCACATCACCTCAGCTGGTGGTGGTGACACCATGGTCTCTCTTCAGGGCAAAGGACGCGTGCGGCGCGGCGCCTACCCCAGCCCCGCGTCCCCTGTCACCGGGCGCTTGCCCTCCGTGACGGACGTCCCCGAAGAGACCATGAGCAGCGAGGAGGCCATGGAGATGGAGGTGACAGAGCAGCAGCAGGTGGCCATGCAGCAGGAGGAGAAGGTGCTGACCGAGCAGATCGAGAGCCTGCAGAAGGAAAAGTGAGTCTGGCCGAGGGTGCGAGCCACGTCCCCGACCTGAGGATGTTGCTTGGCATCATGTGGTTGATAACTGGAGGGCTCCACTCCTCCGTGATCTCTTGGCACACGTGCATCCCTTTCTCCTCTCCACCTTTTTGGTCCCGTTGGGTCAATGGGGCTGGGTTGGCTTTGCAGGGAGGAGCTGACATTCGAGATGCTGACACTGGAGCCCCGCGCCTCCGACGACGAAACCCTCGAGTCCGAAGCCTCCATCGGCACCGCCGACAGCTCAGAAAATTTGAACTTCGACTCCGAAGGAGCCATCTCCGATCGCTCGGGTAAATCCAGGTGTTCTTGGGTTTATGATGCAGTGGTTTGGGTTGGAAGGGACCTTCAAAGGTCATGAAGTCCATCTCCCTGCCATGGGCAGTCCCCCCCAGACTTGGGGGCACCATGTTTTTCTGTCGCTTTGGGAAGGATTATTTGGGATTTTCAAATTTATTTAAAGTCAACGGTTTAAATGGGTGCAGAGAGGGGGGTTAAGGGTTCAAGCACGTGTCCCTGGGGGGATGGATGGGAGCAGCCAGGGTTGGTGCGGAGGTGAACATTCTTCCAGTGCTGCCTCATCATCGCTGCCCCCACCAAGATGCTGGGAACATTGTCCTGGCTTCAGTGGCACGTGTCCCCAGGGAGGGGGGTGGTTGGGTACTGGGTGGTGTCCGGGTGTTGACCGTCCGTGGTCCTTCTGGCCCTGCAGAGAGAAGTGTAGCACTTACCTCCCTGCGCCCTGCCAAGGCTGAGGGGCCGAGCCGGCTGCGACGGCACCCCAGGATGCGGCTGGACCCGGCGGAGCCGACCAACACCCCCATCTCCTCCTCCTCCTCCTCCTCCCAGTCGTCCACGTCCTGCTTGCCCCACCTGCCCCGGAAGCGCTTCCAGATGTACTCCAAATCTCCTTTCTACCGAGCGGGGGGACATGGTGAGGCCCCCGAAACCCGGGCGAGCCCTGAGGGCCTGGCGGGGCCTCTCCGTTATCCCGAGGACCGGCCGCAGTTCACCACACGCGGGACCTTCAACCCGGAGAAAGGCAAACAGAAACTGAAGAGTGTGAAAACTTCCCCCCCAAAAACCAAAGAGCCCCCGGATGGGGGGCCTGGAGGGGGACGCAAGAGGAACCCTGAGGCCGATTGCGCTGCCGCCCAACCCCTTGTCCTCCTGGGGAGCAACGAGTTCATGGTCTGAGATGCTCCACCCCGGGGCCGCATTCCTGCCGGGGCATCCTCCCCATCAGCAGTGCTCTGATGGCTTCCTCGTTAATGTCAGGGGATGAATTCTTAATTAAAAAGGCCAGGAGGGGACGGTTTTAATGGTGGCCTTAATGGTTTGGGGGGGTTGAGACCTTTGGGTGGCCAGGGGGTGGACCGGGATGGGAGGCACTGGCCGGCTCCTGGCCCTTCCCCTCGGAGCATCCCACGTCTCGGAGCATCCGCCGCCAAATCCTTGTGCCGAATCGCCATCGCCTGTCGGTAGGAGCAAACCAAGCCTAAAACTCCCACGGGAGCACCCCGAGCCGGCTCCACTGCAGCCAAGCCCTCCGCGCTTTAACCACCTCATCCACGCCAACGCTGAGCGCATGGAAAAGTGTTAAAACCTGCCAAAAATAACCTTTTCCCTTTGGTTTTTTATTTTTTAATGAGACCTAACCACCTTTCCTCTTTTTTTTTTTTTTGAGACCATCAGTATTAAAAAATAATAATAATTAATAATAATTGAGGACTACTTGAAGCGATATTTGTTTATATACCGGTTCCTGGAGTTTCATGTAAATATATATATTTTTATTATTTTTTTTTAAATATTTTTCTCCAGACAGAATTTTTTTTTTTAATTATTATTATTTTTTGGGGGCCAGAGAGGACGGGAGCGATCGGCTGAGCCATCCTTGGTGTCACCACTGGTGTCACCGGCCATCGCTCAATAAAACATGGAGTTTTATTTTCAGCCAGAAATCCCTGGAGGTGTAATTAGCCCATCATAGCCCATCACAGGACTAATTAATGATGCTAGTTAATGACTCAGCTCATAATCCCTCCCCAATCGTCTCATCATCATCCTCAGTGGCACCTGGAGAAGCTCCGGGTGCAGGAAAACCTCTGAAAAGGCAAAATTAGGGGCCCCGGCACGCTAATTAGATTTATAAAGGCTGGATCTGTCCTTCCAGGTGGGCTGGGCTGGGGCTCATCCTTCCCTGAAATGCCATCAAAAATGGAGAAAACAGCAAAAAATTGAGTTTTCCTGAGTATTTTGTCTTTTCCTGCCATGCCCAGGTTTGGCCGAGCTGCCCCTCGGTCCCCTCTCCCCCTGCCCATTCCAGGGATGGTCTATTTTTTGGGGTTATTTTTTGTTTGATATTTGAAATTTGACACTTTTTTCATGTTATCTTTAATTTTGTTTCCTACGGGGGAAGCGACAGATGCCGCAGGGAGAGTGGGAACAGCTTCGGCCTCGGCGCTGCATCCCGGGAGCGGAGCAAGACCGAGTCAATGACCCCATCCATGGGGGAAGATGGGATTTTCCCAGCCCCAGGGGGACAAACAGGCGTTGGGGACCGACCCGGGTGCACTGAGAAGGTGGATTGTGACCACAACAGTGGAAACCCCTGGGGAGCCACCCCAAATTCTCTGGGAACTGGGATTGCCGGGAGCGTCCGAGTGCTTGGTGCCAAACCAGCATTTTGAGCCACTTGAACTAAAAACCTCAGAATTGCCCTTAAAATGGCTCTGGGGGAGGGGATCCTGGGGACGAGTGAAGGGTCCAGCCTCATCCTCAGGTTTCTCATCCCAGCGGGAGGAGAGCAGGGATGTCAGATCTGGCTCAGGCAAACTTTTTTTATATATATATATATGTATATATTTATATGTACCTGATTTCTTTTGGAATATATTTATTTTCCTTATATATATTTAATCTCTATATAAGGAAAATATATTTAAGTGATATTTATATATATAAAGAACATATATGATAATATATATATTCTATATATAAAGAAAATATACACACAAAAAAATAAATATTCTCTGTACAATTAAAAAATACATAAAAGAATATAAAGGCTAAATACATTTATGTATTTTCTATTACATATATAGTACATATTTATATATAAATATATAAGATAGTCTATATATAAAGAATACATTCTTCTTTATGTATATATGTTTATATATTTATATATAAAGAAGTATATAAAGGAAATTAATTATATATTTCCTTATGTATATATTTTACATATTTCTATATATAAGGAAGTATATATATATAAAGGAAATATGTACTATATATAAAGAATATTTATTACTTTATATATATTTTAATGCATTTCTTCTCTATGTNGGGCGGGAAGGGCGGCGGGGCCATGAGGCGGCAGCGCGGCCTCGGAGCGGGCCGGGGGTGCCCCGCAGGGACCGTGTTTGGAGCGGCTGAGGCGTGTGGGCAGGGCAGCCGGCCGCGGAGCGCCTTCTGCCCGCAGGGGTTACATTTACCTCAGCCTAGCTGAGTGGCCAGAGGTGTGGGATTTTGCCTTTTTAAGGTTGATGGACAGGGTGGGTAGAGTGCGAGCTTTACTTTTCTGTGTCTATACTATGTTATACAGGTTGTGGTATTTATGAGGCTTGACTACTTCTTAAAGTGGGAGATACATAGATAGATAGCTATGTCTATGTCTACATATATATATATATATAAAAATAAAATCCAGCTCTGGCAGGAGCTGAGCAGGACTGGAGGGATAATGGGGTGTTCCAGGGTCCCCTTCCTCTGGCATCTCCCCCGCTCCTTCCCAGCCCTTCCCTGGCAGGATTTGGGGTCCCAGAGGCTTTTCCGGAGGGCTGAATGTACTGACTACTGGAGGGCTGCGAGGGGAATTATTGTTATTTTTCATGGAAAGTTTTCTAAGTAATTTATAAAGTCGCTGCGTGTAAATTAAACGAGGTCTGTATGTAAGAGGATATATTATCCCGCGTCACCCGCGCTCGGAATCGTGTACAAACCGACAGAAGCGGACGAATAAAAGTGTCATTCTGCAAAGGCCAAGAATGCCCAGTGGGACACTCTTCCTGCCGCCCACATCCCAGGGGTCCGGGGGCTGTTCCCGTTTGTTCCATGGGGTTGTGAAGTTGTGGGTTTTCCCGCTTCCCGTGCGGATGGAGCAGCTCCACATCCCCATCCCTGGTGGATGGAGGAGCTGGGATGGGGAGCCGGGGCTCCGGATCTCTTCCCTTCGGACTGGTCAATGCTGGTTATTCATTCTCATTATTTATGTTCAGAGAATTTCTGTTTCTCTTACTTGATATTCACATTATTTTTATTTATGTATATGAAGATTATTTATATGCAGATTATTTTAATCAGATAATTTCTGTTTCATTTATATTTGGATAATTTATTTTCAATTTATTTCTATTCAGATTACTTTTTAGGTAGACTGTTTATATTCAGACAATTTATTTTCAATTTCTTTCTATTCAGATTATTTCATTTTATTTCTGCCCACAAAATTTAATTGAGATTATTTCCAATGAGATTCATTATGTTTCTCGTATTTATATGCAGTTTGTTTATTTTCAATTTATTTCTATTCAGATTATTTCAGATTATTTAGTTTTATATGCTTTCTATTCAGATTATTTAATTAAGGATATTTCAAAGCAAATATTTATATTTCAATAATTTTAGTGCATTTTATTTATATTCAGATTATTTAATTTCATTTTATTTCTATTTGTGTTATTTAATTCCCATTTTATCCAGTCAGATTATTCATATTCATCTCAGTTATATTAAGTTTATTTTCAATTAATTTCTATTCACACTATTTCAGTTTATTTAGTTGCATTGTATTTCTATTCAAATTATTTCATTCAGATTACTTCCAAACAGATTATTTATATTTATCTTTTTTATATTCAGATAATTTCCAGTTATTTTCATTTTTTTATTTTTATTCCTATTTTTCTGTTAATCTTACTTATACTGATTATTTAATTCAGATTATTTATACTAATTTTACTTATATTTAGTTTCTTTCCATTCAGATAATTTATTTTCAAGGTATTCATATCCAGATTATTGATTTTTACTTATTCCTATTCAGGTTATTAACATTCAGCTGGTCCCCCCCAGTCCCCCATCCAAGGGGACCCAAGTCACTGGCACAGGGACTCCGGCTGCAAAACCCTCTTTATTCCGAGTGTGAAATGGGGGGCACCCGTGGAGACCCCAGGACACGGGACAAGGGTCTGGCCCCGCGTGTCCCCCGGGATCGCAGAGCGGGAGTCGCGGCCAGGGGGCCCTGGGACAGCATCACGCCTGGCCAGTGTCACCCCGGGCTGGGGTCACCCCTGTCCGGTGTCACCCCGGGCTGGGGTCACCCGTGTCCGGTGTCACCCTGGGCTGGGATCGACCCGAGGATGCGTTGGGCTGGTGTCACCCCCAGGCTGGCCCCACCTTTGGCCAGTGTCACCCCTGGGCTGGTGTCACCCCCAGGTGGCCCCACCTTTGGCCAGTGTCACCCCTGGGCTGGTGTCACCCCCAGGTGGCCCCACCCTGGGCCGTTGTCATCCCTGGCTGGTGTCACGCCCCAGGTTGGCATCATCCCTCGGTAAGTGTCCCCCTGGGCTGGTGACCCCTGCGTGGCAGCGGGTCCTCATGGTGCCACGGTGCCTTTGCCTGGGTTCCTCCAGCCTTTGGGACACCATCGAGACCGACCCCAGTGAGGTGCTGCCACTGCACTGGGCACTCTCTTGGGGACATCCCCCTGCCGCCCCCAGGGAAGCCGGCCTCACCTCCCAGCTGCCGGCAGCATCCCACGGTCCCGGACACCGCCCGGAGATGGGACCAGGGGCACCTTCACACCCCAGGGTGAGGAGACCCAGGGTGGGGGTGACAGGGTGCCAGCGCAGGGTGACAAACACGCCGGGTGACAGCGGGAAGGGGGTTCAGTTCTTGAACATGTCACACAGCAGCTTCTCCATGGGGGTGTTGCCGATGGTGCGGCGGAAGAAGAGCAGCTCCACGCGCTCCGAGGAGATGAAGCGCAGCGCCGGGAGGAGCAGCAGCAGCTTCCCGAACCTGGGGGACAGAGCAGTGGCCGTGGGTGGCTGTCCCGCCCTGGTGTCACCCATGAGGACGTGGGGACAGCGGTACCTGACGGGTTGCCCGGGGTAGTGGGAACGGTTGTGCTGGCCCAGCATCACCTGCGACTGGTCCTGCAGGTTCTCCACCTGCTCAGGGTCCTTCAGGCCACGGGTCTCTGCAGGGACAAGGGGGTGACAGGCTGGGGAGGGGCACGGGGATGGCCAGTGGTGGGTGCTGGGGGTGGCCTCACCTGGTTTGAAGAGCACCACGGCCTTCATGCAGGCAAATTCCGTGGGGTCGACGGCCAATGCCTTGAAGCGGCCAAGGGTCTCCTGCAGCGCCCGCACGTCCAGGGCAGCCGGTAGCAGCTTCCCAGGGGCCGGCTCGGGGACAGCCAGCAGCGGGCAGCTCTCCAGGGGCATGGACCACTGGATGGCACAGAGCAGGAACAGCTCGCTCCATGCTTCCTCCAGCAGGATCACCTAGGGAGAGCGGGGGAACCCCAAAGTCCCTGTCACCCCCAAAGCCTCCAGGACCTGCAGCCAGCACAGCTGGTTGGGCTGAAGAGCATCTGCGGGGGAACCCTAAGAATGTTGTGGAGATGCTCCGGCCATCCCGACTGGCTGCTACTCTTTTTGGGGTTCCTGTTACCCCATAAGCAGATCCCCAATTCCTCACGGAGATTCCCAACCCCACCTGGTCGCGGAAGGGCAGGTTGGAGAAGACGGGCAGGTTCTTGGCCCACTTCACAGCCATGAAGAGGAGACGTGCTGAGGTCTCATAGATGTTTTCGGGGCTGGCTGCCGGGTACGGCGCCACCTGGTACTCGCCGGTCGCCCGCTCCGGCTCACTGCCCGTCACATCCACCGTCTCATCGGCTGCAGGAAGAGGACACCGGTTGTCACCACACCATGGGGACATCGACCACCCACCACCCCCCTCTCCACTGGCAGCCACCCACCGTCCTCAGGCTCCAGCTTGGCGCAGGTCTCAGCCGTCATCAGGCTGGCCATGAAGCGATGGTTGGTGGGTGGCGTGGGTACTCGGGGACCCGGGGTGACAGTGACAGTGGCACTGGGACCACGAGGAGCCGGACAGGGCGATGGGGGGACCTCACGTGTGGTGGCCACATGCTCAGGGGGCAGCTCAGCATCCAGCTCGATGCTGTCCAGCCGGACCTGGGCCGTGCTGCGGGGCTGGCGCTCGTTCTGCACAGCTGTGAGGACAAGGTGGCATCAGCACCGGCCACCCCGCTGTCACCCCCTGCTGTTCGTCACTGTGTCCCCCCCATCTCACCGTCCTTGTTCATGCCGGCCTGCAGGCACTTCTTGAGCCGACAGGCCTGGCACTGGTTGCGGTGAGCCTTGTCCACTGGGCACAGCCCCGTCCCCGCCTGGCACCTATGGGGAGAGGTGGCACCTGGCTGCAGCCCCTGGGGTGGCCCCTGTCCCCGAGGAAGGTCCTGCGCCCTGGGTGCCACATCTCCCCCCATGGGTTCCCTCCACCCAACAAGTGCCCCACCACTGTGGGCACCCAGTCCCCAGCAGCTGCCCTGTCCCCACTCCAAGGGTGCCCTGTCCCAGTGAATTCTCTGCCTTGATGGGTGTTTTGGCCCCATCGGGTGGCTCTGGACACCCTCTCCACAGGTGCCTCTCCCCCTGTGTGCCTGTTCCCTGCGTGGTTTTAAGTCCCCCTGGGTCTCTGCCCCACCCATTGCCCATGCCCTGAGGTCCCTGGCCTGCTGAGTGTCCATCCTGGGGCACCCTACCCCACTGGGTGCCTCTCCCCAAGCTCCCTGTCCTGCTCGGTGTCCATCTCCAAGGTCCCTGTCCCACAGGGTGTCCATCCCTTCCCTGTTGGGTGCCCCATCCCATGAGGTCCCTGCTCTGCTGGGTGTCCCTACCGTGCTAGGTGCCTGTTCCCCCCAGTCCTGCCCCACTGTGTCCATCCTCTGACTCCCTGGGTGGCCGTTCCTGGGGTCCCTGCCCTGCAGGCTGACCTTTCCTCCATGGTGTCTGTCCACGGGACCCTGGTTCTTACCCCGCTGGACGCCCATCCGCAGGGTCACTGCCCCTCTGGCTGCCCGTCCCCCCCTTCCCTGCCCCGTGGGGACCCCCATGCCTGTTCCCACCTGTAGATGAGCTTCCTGCGGACGCTGCGCTTGAAGAAGCCGCTGCAGCCGTTGCAGGCGTAGATGCCGTAGTGCTTCCCGCTGCTCGTGTCCCCGCACACCTTGCACAGCAGCACCGGGCTCAGCGCCTTCCCGGGGGCCGGGCTCAGCCCTGCGGGAGCGGAGCCATCACATCTGGGGTTCCTCTGGGCATCCCAATGTCCCTCGTCCTTCCCACCCATCCCTGCTGCCTCCCAGCATCCGGGAGAAGGGGTGGCTCCTGTCTCTGCTGGTTCAGCCCAGAGACATGAATGGGGACACCTCAGGGACTCCACACGGGGTTCACCATCTTCCCACACCCCAGCACACAGAGTGATGCAGGATGAGCTCTCACAGGAGTTTTGAAAAACAAAAAGGGATGAAATCGTGTTCTTAGGGATGGGGCCACCAGGCGTCCCAGGAAGGGGACTGAGCATCCCAGAGAAGGGCTGCAGTCAGCGATGGGAGGTGTCCTGGAGAAGGGACAGCTCTGGGGACATGGGGCACCCCAGACAAGGGTCACAGCAGGGAACTGTGGGGACCCTGGTGGAGGGCCAGGGACCAAGGGCGTCCAGGAGAGGGCTATGACTGGGGACCCCAGGAATCCTGGAGAAGGGACATAGCTGGGGACCTCAGGGGTCCTGGAGAAGGAACACAAATGAGGACCATGGATACCATGGAGAGGGTCGGGCACTGCAGGCATCCTGGCCTAGGGAAGGACCAATGATGGGGACTCAGCATCTTGGAGAAGGATGAGAGCTGAAGACCCCAGGCATCCCAGCAGAGCATGATGGGGACCCTGGGCACCCAGGATAAGGACCATGAGGAGAAGCCCAGCCGTTCTGGAGAGGGTTGGCAATGGAGAATTCAAACAACCCAAACAGCTATGATGGGACACTGGGTGTCTTGGAGATGAACTATAATAGGGACACCCAGATATCTCAGAGAAGGCCCACAGTGGGGACCAAAGGCATCCAGAAGAAGGCCATGATGATCCCAGGCATCTCAGAGAAAAACTGCAACAGAGGACCCCAAGTATCTCGGTGATTGACCATGATGGGGGTTCCAAGTATCCCAGAGGAGAACCATGAAGAGGACCCCCAGGTATCTTGGGGAATGACCACAGCGAGGGCCTGGCCATCCCAGAGGAAAACCCCCGTCCCGCCGTGTCGCACCCACTCCAGCGGAACCACCTCTTACCCGTGGGACTCTCATCCAGCCCGGCGCTCACCACCGACCCCGCCGGGGACGCAGCCATCCCTCACCCGGCGTTCCCGACCTGTCCCTGTCCCGTCCCTCTGGATCCCCGCGGAGGGTCTGCCCAGGCGCTGGGTGCTCCGGCAGCTCTGCGGCCAGCGGGGCTCTTGCCTTGCTCTCTCTCTTCAAGGCGGCTTAGCGGCGGGCGCTGTGTAAGCAGCCGCCTCTTTGTCACCCTCTTAATCTTTAGTGTCTGCGCGGGGCGGGGGGGATCAATCAGCCACGCGATGAAGAATTAAAAAGGTGCTGAGCCCCAGCCCTGTAACCCTAAACCCCGCGACACCCAAGCCACCCCCACCGCGCCGCCGCGGGCCACCGTGGAGGTGTCACCCTGCCAGTACCCCCAGCCCGGCACTGGCAGGCCGAGATTGCTGCGGAGGTGGGAGATGGGGCTGGGGCTGGGGACCCCCCATATGTGTCGTCCTCCCCTTGGGACCCACCAGGTCCTGTAAGCGCATAAGCCCTTCACTAAGGCGGTTAGAGGGGAATAACGAAAAGTGGTAATTAAGGGGGGTAATTTCCCTGCCCCCAAGTAATTAATTACCGGCCCTGATGGCGAGGGGAGGGGGGATGCTCGGGAGGGGGCCCACTGTGCCTCAGCATCCCTTCCCGGGGACGGGGGGCCCCATGGGTGTTGGGGCTGCTGACACCGCAGAGGGCGGGGGCCAGGTGGCCCCCGGGTTACGCAACCACGGCTAAACCCTCGCGGTGACAGGGCAGCACAATTTGGGATTTGTGGGCTTTAGCCGCTAAACCCCCCCCCGCCCCGCTCAGGGGGGTGGCGGGTGGCCACCGTCACGGGCCCGGGCTGTCCCCAGCGATGGGCCAGGCTGAGGACAGGCGTTCCCGGCCTGCTGTGCCCCTTCCAGAGGGGGCTCAGGGGTGTTGATGCCCTGAAGGTGTCCCGGGGGACAGGCACTGGCAGCAAGTCCCTGCTGAGGGCTGGCAGCAGTGACTCCAGTGGATCCAGGGGCTGGGGGTCACCCCTCCGGCATCCCTGACGGCTGTGTGGCTCCATCCCCGCTGCCTGCAGCATTCCTGCATCTCCCGGCCTACAATCTCCTTCCATGTCCCATGCCTACAGCATTCCTCTATCCTCCTGCCTACAACCTCCTTCCATCCCTTTTGCCTGAAGCGTTTCTCCATCTCCCCTGTCTGCGCTGTGACTCCATCAGCCTTGCCTGCACCATGGCTCCCCGTTCCCACGTGCAGCAACATTCCATCACCCTTCCTGACTCTACATGGCTCCACCATCCTTCCTGCCTTCACCATGGCTCCACGCCCCCTGCCTCCAGCTCCCTCCCACCCTGGGACCCCCCAGTCCCCCAGGGTGCCCTGTCCCACCCACAGCCCCCTTGTCCTGACCCAGATCTCTGACCGCCGCCATCTGCGGCAGCGGCCGCCTCCTCCCGCGCCAGAATTATGACGCTGGGCTAATGCGGCGGGAGCAAGCTGTCACCTCCCTGCCGGCCCTTGGGTGCCTTCACACCTCTCGCCCAGGGGTGAAACACCCCCCGGAGCCCGATCCGGGGCTGCCGGGAACACCTGCATCCCGGCGTGCCGGCCCACCCATGGGGACAGGGGCGGCCAGTGCCAGGGACAGCGGGACCGGCCGGCGCGGCGATACAGCTGAGTCGGCTAATTTGCCCGTCCCCTCCTCGCCGTCGGGTAAAAGCCAGCTCCGGAGCAGGGATTTGGGAGGGGGATTAGCTGGGCCAACCATCTGCTGCCAGCCAATCATCAGCACCCCCAGGAAAGCCAATAATTACAAAAATATGGTTTCCCACCCCATTTCTCCATTACACCCAGCTGGGTGCTGTCCCCATGGTGGGCTCCCCGTGGAGCAGCACCCTGTCCTCTTCCCGGGGATGAGGGCTCCATGAGCACCCAACTGGGCACTCTTGGGAGCCCAACCCAGCCTGTTTTGGGTGCGGCATCAGCAGGCCTGACGCCACGGCCGAGGGGCTGTGGGTGGTGGGTGGGGGTGAAGGAGCAAACGTTAAAGCCCGAGGCAGGGTCGTGACTCGGCTCGGTGACAGATGCTGGGGCAGATGCCATGGGATTACCCAGCCTAAAACCTTGGGATCTGCCCCCCTTCCCCCCAGCAGGCAGAGAGTGTTTAATTACTAATTTACTAATTACCCAAAGATGCTGGCGATGGGCTGGACCTGCGGTCAGGAGCAGCCCCAAGGCTCCAGCCACCCTAATCCCACTGGCTGTGGGGAGCTGGTGGATGCGCCCTAGCCAGGGACAGCTTGGCCGGGGACATGGAGTGACCCAGGGAAGCACCACTGTCCTGGCAGTCATGCTCCTGTTGGTGATGGCATGGAGTGGTGGGGAATGGGACAGGACAGTGAGGACAAGGAGGAGACAACAGGGACATTCATGGGAATCAGAAGATATTGGGAACCAAGGGGAGACAGTGGGGACCAGGAGGGGATGATGGAGACCACGAGGAGCTGATGGGGGGGGAGGGGAGATGATGGGGACCAAGAGGTGACAACAAGGATCAGGAGGGGGTGATGGGAACAAGGAAGAGATGATGAGGACTGGGAGGTGATAATGAGGATCAGGAGAGGACAGTGGGAACCTGGATGTTTTGATGGTGACCCAGAGACAATGACAAACGTGGAGAGCAGAAGGTGACAGCAGTGACCGGGAAGGGATGATGGAGACCAGGACATGACAATAGGGACCATGTGAGGATGATGGGGACCAGGAAGGTGTGATGGAGATCATGAGGGGCAGTGGGATGCAACAGGGGTGGATGGAGATCATGAGGGAATAGTAAGGACTGAGATGG
The DNA here is from genome assembly GCA_013397865.1 of Struthidea cinerea. Lineage (NCBI taxonomy): Eukaryota > Metazoa > Chordata > Aves > Passeriformes > Corcoracidae > Struthidea > Struthidea cinerea. The sequence goes on along the minus strand of VZTI01004612.1, from coordinate 115,586 downwards.
GACAATGGGGACTGGAGGGGAGGGTGGGAATAAGAAGGGTGTGATGGGTACATGTGGACAAGACAACAGAGACCAGGAGAGGACAGTGGAGACCAGAAGGGGACAAGACCAACAAGAAGGCGACATGAAGTTCCTGGAGGGTGGCTGTGGGACTGGAGGTGGCTGGGAAGGGTTAATGTGGCCGCCTGCACTGAGCCGGGTCCAGGCCAGGCTCGGGTTTCACCTGTAATTAGCTCTTGTTTATTGGAGGCTCCTTGATAAATGATTCTTTGGAGGTTGCCCGATGACAGAGGGTGACAGTCACCCACCTGAGCCCTGCCAAAGCCTTCACTGACCCCCAGCACCAGGATTAAAGTTTAATGTGACTCCAGACCTGACCCCGGGCATGCACCACTGTGGGGCCACAGGGCTGGGGACAGGCTGGTGGCCATCTCTAGGACACGGGGCCGGGTACAGGCTGATGGCCTCCCAGGGCCAGAGGGTTTTGGCACCAAGAGGTGATTTGTCACCAGCCTGGTGGTCACTGGTTACCAGGGCTTTGTGGCCACGGGGCTGTTTCATGACTCCTTTGTGGTCACCCAAGAGGTTTGTGGATGAAATGTCACACCAGGTTGGGTTCGTCCCCCTGGGACTGGCCCTACAGGATGGGCACAGTGCCACGGTGCAGCCGGTCCGGGCACATTCCCAGGCACCGGTGGAGCCACGTGCTGCTGCCAAGAGCCACCGCGGTGCTCGCCAGGGCGGGCTGAGGTCCTGACCCGCAGCCACCTTTGGAGCAGCAGCAGCTTGGGAAACACGGTGGAGTGAGGGGACCTTGGAGGTGACCCCAAGGTGAGGCAGCAGGGCACAGAACGAGCACTGAGGCTGCAGCTTGGGTTTCAGCAGGGTGACATGTCGCCACAACTGTGGGGACACAGAAGTCCCCGAGGCACGGGGAACCTGTCCCCAGCTCTTGGGACATCGTGTTTTCTCCTTGCAGATGAATCTCCTCGCCCAGGTAAAGGGGGAGCCAGCAGGGAGGACACCTGCATCCAGGTGATCCCACCCCTCTGCCATAGCACCCAGTGCCCTTGGACCCCACAGCTGGGACCTGCCTGGTGCTGGGTCTGGGCAGGGGGGAGGGGGGTGTGTGGCCTGGGAGGCTGGGCTAGGCTGGGCTGGGTGCTGGCAGAGATGGGTGCTGGCAGGGGACGGGTGTCAGCAGGGGACAGGTCCCTGTCTTGTCCTGCCCCCTCTCCCCACAGGTGAGCTCCCTCCTTCAGACCCTGCAAGCCCCGGACAGGCTGTTCCTCCAGCCCTGGCACTGGCTGGGCTCCTGGGTGAGGCAGGTTTGGGGGTGCTGGCATGGGAACCCCAGCCAGGTGCTTGGGCAGGGGGTGGCAGCAGCCCAGGCCGGGGCTGAACTGTGACACGGGTGCCTGTGGGGCTGACACAAGGTGTTTGTCCCTCCAGGTGAGCAGCTCCAGGCAGGTAAGTGCTGGCTTTGCCCCTGTGCCCTGCACTGCCCGTCTCACCCCTGGCACAACTGGGCCGAATCTGCACACCCTGCCTTCTCCTCGGCACCCGTGGGTGCTTCAGCACTTAGAGGAGGCAGCCCCTTCCCAGAGGGTTTCCATCCATGGAGACCCGAGACCCAAGCTGTGCTTAAGCCACCAAGGATGTGGGAGGAGCCAGCAGGACAGTGATGCAGCCGGTGTCCCCAGGGCACTGGTGGCCCTGAAACACGGCTGGGTCCCCAGGCAGTGACTGGGGCAGTGACCACGGCAGGGTTCTTCCTCTGCGAGGGGCTGCTGGGACAACACTTTGACATGGTCCCCAACGGGGTGGCTGAGCCCCAGCCCGGGGACCTCTTCCTCTTCCCGTTGGCCTCCAGGGCCCCTGGCTGGTGGGGCTCCCACGCGGGCGTCTACTGCGGTGATGGGGAGATCATCCACCTGGAAGGTGAGCCCCAGGAGGTGTCATGGCACGGGGACATCCCCACGGAAGGGACATGGGGTATAGAGTCCACTTTGCGCCGCAGGCAGCTCAGGGACATCACCATCAGGCATCGTGGCTAAGCACGGCAAGAGCCACCTCCTGCGGACACGGGGCCCGGCCAAGGTGCTCCGGAGGAAGGGAGGGCTGGACGTGGCTGCCCTGCAGCGGCGGATCCGGGCGGCCATGGACCAGCCGGTGGAGTACGATACCATCACCTGCAACTGCATCCACTTTGCCCTCGCCCTCCTGGGGCTGGGCCACCTTGCCGGTGCCATGGTGGGTGCCACCGCCAGATCAGGTGCCACCAACCTGGGACACCTTGGCACCTGCTCCAGCCAAGTGTCACCAAACCCCTTCTTTTTTCCCAGGTGTCTCCAGCACTGCAGTGATGGAGGTGACAGTGCTCCTGGGGAACGTGTGGGGCTGGAGCATCCTTCCCTGGGGACCAGAACTGCACCAGTGATTTGTCAATCCTCCTGTGTGGCAATAAACAGTTGCATGGAAAGCCTGTGCCAGCCCTGTTTGATTTGTTGTTTTCTCACTTTTCCCAGAAGCTGCTGTCAAGGGATGTCCCACCTTGACACACCTTGAAGGGAGAGGCTGCTCTTCACTCCCCATGGCCTCCTGAGACAACATCTGCCTCTTTCATTGCTGGCATTTAATTTTGAGCATAAAAATGAATATTCTGTGGGCTGCTGGGCCAAAAGGCTGGATCAGGTCTGGCTGGAGGCTGGTGGTGAACCCCAGGGGCCAACTCTGTGTCCAGTCCTGGTCAACATCTTCATTACTGGTCCAGTTGATGGGGTAGAGTGTATCTGCAGTGAGGGGGGAGTGAGTCATCAACCCATGGTGATCCTGGCAGCCCTGGAGTGCTGGGTCCTGTGCTGGGCTCTCCAGTATGAGAGAGACAGGGACGTACTGGAGAGACACCACAAAGGGCCACCGAGGGTCTGCAGCATTTCCCGTAAGAAGCTGAAAGAGCTGGGGCAGCTCAGCAGGGAGCAGGGAATGTCCAGTGGGACTTTATCAGTGTTTATGGGGGGGGAAGAAGGTGGTGTCTGGCTCTTCTCTGTGTCTCCCGAGGGTTGGGGTCTCCAGGAGAGCAGCAGGGCCCCCAGGGCAGGTCTGAGACCCAAGCAGGGTTGGGGTCCCAGGGAGGGTCCCAGGGAGGGCTGGAGTGGGTGTGTCCCCTTTCTCCGTGCTGGAGATTAATTGCTGTCCACTAATTAGATGCTTTATTCAATTCTGCTACTTGAACCATGGCCATTTTCCCTCGCTGCCTCACTCCTGTGCGATGGGGTGAGTGCTGCCCCATCCGCACCAGCTCCAGGGTTGGTCAGCTGCCTGGAGAAATAATAGCGGGAATAACAGCCAGTAGTATAAAGTACCTGGGAAAAATCAAAGAAACAAAAATCTCAACTATAATAATATCAATAATGATATCTGTAATAGATTTAATTTATAGTAATATGTTAGATAAAAATATATATGAAACACCATCATGTGTATAGTCATCTCTGTAGTAATATCTAATATATATATTTGTATTTAGTAACATCTGTAGCATAGTTAATACATGACAATATATCTAGTATATGGTAATACCTATCATGTTATTGATAACAATATATAATATAAGCTACAATATCTATAAGAATAGTATAAATTAATACGATACCTACTATATTATACATAATAATTCAGATATCATACAGCACATATACTATTGTGTGGAATATAGACAATAAAATATTGAATTTTATAATACAGTAGATAATATATAATACACAATATGCAATATATACTACATTATATACTATGTACTATATACTATATAACAGAATTAATCTAATCTGCAATATAACATAGTATAACATTTTGCATATGTAACATATTACATTGTAACATATTGCATATATTATATCGTATATAAACTGTAGAATGTAGAATGGTTTCTGGATTATCTATAATACAGTATGATTGAATATGGCAAATATATAGTATTGCATAATTAATGCTATCTGTAATATATTATAATGTAATGTAATAACATGCAATATATGGTATATAGTATGCAGCATGTAATAGAACACATAAATTATATATGATATATGATATATAAGTAAACATGTATACTGCACACAGTGTTATGTATAAAATAATAACGTATAAAATAATAATATAATGTAATACAGTATGATACAAAAATATATAACATCCGAACATATAACATTATTTACTATAATGTAATCTATTTTAAATATGTCTAATTAAAATCATAGACAATAATGCCTATTAGTGTAATTATAGATTTTCATGATTCGGGACCGGTATGATGCGTGCGGCTGGGAGCTCAGTGACAGTCCCTATATCACAGCTATGTCCCCAGCATTGCTCCTCCTAAAATCACCCGTGTCCCGCTCCCAAACCTGAGCAGGTGCGGGGGCTGCGGGGCAGGGACCCCTCTGGGGGTGCAAAGCCCCCCCGCGCTCCCGGTCCCGACGGCGGCGGGGGTCGATCCAGCCGGGCGCTGCCCCCGGCGGGGGCCGGGGCCGGGCGCGTCCCCGCCCGCGCTGACATCAGTTCCCGCGTCCCCCCCGCATCCCGCATCCCGCATCCCTCCCGCCGCCATGGCCGCCAGCCCGGCCTACGGCGAGGAGAAGGGCGGCTCCTCCAGCCTGGGCGAGCCCGAGTACGGCCACGACCCCGCCAGCGGCGGCATCTTCTCCTCCGACTACAAGAGGTGGGGACAATGCGGGCACAGGGGACAAGGACGGGCCTGCCCGTGTGGCCGCCACCGCAGGCCTTCGCCG
>VZTI01004612.1:95436-110620 GCA_013397865.1 Struthidea cinerea | reverse complement strand
GGCGTGGGGACGGGGACAGGGACGGGAATGTGGATGAGGATGGTGATGGGGATGTGGGTAGGGATAAGGATGGGGATGGGGTCAGGGATGGGGACAGGGGATGCGGTCACGTCGCCGCCACCGTCATTGCAGGTTGCAAAGGCCGGACAGGGTTTTGTGGGAACACCGCGGGATTTTGGAGATGGTGTGGTTGAGGGAGATGTGCAGGGACCCCCCTTGAACCTCCCGCCCTCAGGATGGGGCATCCCGGGCACGGTGTTCCCCCCACGGGATCTGCTGGCTCCTGTGGCTCTCCTGAGCTGACACCCCCCCATCGCNCGTGGGGGAGGCTGCTGGGGGGCAGGGGTGAAGAGGGACGGGGTGGGGTGTGTGCTCCTGGAGCTGCAGGAATGTCTCATTGCCCTCCCTACTGTGTCAGTGTCCCCCACTCTGGCAGTATCCCCCCCTCCCTGATGCCCCAGCAGGAAATCACTGTCTGAAGCGTCACTCTCTCTCCCTCTGGCCGTGTCCCCCCATCCAGCAGTGTCCCCTCCATCCCTGCCCCTGTGGTAGTATCCTCCGTTATTACAGTGTCCCTCCAGTCCTGATTCCCTGGCAGTGTCCCCCACTTTGAATGTGTACCCCATCCTGACCTCTTGGCAGTGTCCCCAGTCTGGCAGTGTCCCCTCTCCCTCTATTCCTCCCTAATGCTAAAGAGTGTCTCCCATCTGGATGTGTCCCTGATTTGTGACGTGCTGGCAGTGTCCCCATCTCACTGGGTCCCCCCTTCCCTGAACCCCTGGCAGTGTCCCCTTCTCTCTGATACCCTGGCAATGTCCCCCAGCATGACAGTGCCCGCCCAGTCCTGAGCCCCTGGCACTGTCCCCCACTCTGGATGTGCCCTCCATCCATGACCTGCTAGCAGTATCCCCATCTCATAGTGTCCCCCCCCCCCTTTCCTGACCCCTGGGCAGTGTCACACTCCCTACCCCTGGCTGTGTCCCCCAGTATGACAGTTTCCCCCAACTCTGATCCACTGGCAGTGTCCTCCAGTCTGGCAGTGCCCTCTATCCATGACCCACTGGCAGTGTCCTGATCTCAGAATGTGTGTCCCTCCCATGAGCCCCTGGCAGTGTCCCTCAGTTTGGCCAAGTCTCCCCCTCTCTGACCCCTCCTTGGCAACGTCTTCTGGCCCTGCTCCCCACGTCTGCCAGTGTCCCCTGACCCCCACGGGCAGTGTCCCCCACTCTGGCAGCATCCCACAGCCCTGACACCCTGGCTGTGTCCCCTGGTCTGTTCAGGTTACCTCAGTGATCTGCCATCAGTGTTTCCCACTCTGGCAGTGTCACCGCCCTCACGGCAGTGTCCTCTCACTCCTGACCTCCTGGCAGTGTCCCCCACATCCACAGTGTCCCTATAATCTGCATGCTGCCCTTCACCAGAGCCACACCATGTCTGTCACCACTCCTGTGAGCCATCCATGGCATCCATGGCACATGGGGCAAGACAAATGCACCAAGTGTGACCCCACCACCCAGGTGGGACACCCACAGGTTCCCCATCGTGCCACCCTACCACCTAGGCGGGTGTCCCACCATGATGTGCGTTCCCTGCCCAGGACTGAGCCACTCAGCACTGGGGAAGGAGTTCCCTGCAGTGTCCCCAAGCCCCAACTGCAGGTCAGATGTCACTTCGGATGTGACATCCCAAGTTGGCCTCATCCACTGGGAAGGGCGTCCTGATCGAGGCTGCAACCCAACCCCAACCACGGCATCAGGTTTCAGCCGGCTGTGCTGGCAGAGGAGCGGGGCCACAGCCCTGTCACCATCCCCAGGGCCACTACCCCCAGCCAAAGCCATGATGTCCTTGCCGCCAGTGCAGAAGCTGCTGCGGCAGCTACCGGTGGGCCCGGCTGGCTGGCCGAAAACACCAGAGGGTGGTGATGTGGCTGAGGAGGTGACAAGTCCAGTGCTGGCCACCGAGGCTGGACAACCCACCTGCTACAGCGCCCTGCGAGCCGATGAGCTGCGGCCACTCGCCGGCACCGAGCCCGCAGTGGACACTGGCACCGGGCCACCGCCGCGGTAAGACTCCCCTGAGGAGCCCCCCCCGGAATCTCTGGTGATGGTGGCTCTGGCCAAGCGTCACCCCATGGGTGTCACCCTCGGCTGCTGCAGGTAGACGCAGCCTTGCAGGTGCCCCCAGTTTGGGGGGGGACCAGTGTCCCTGAGAAAAGAGGACAGTGGTGACAACTTCACAAAAGGCTGGTGGCATTTTCCTAGTCCCGGGAGGGGACCGGGAAAGGGCTTTTCATCGGGGCATGCGGGCACATCCATGCCACTATGTCCATGAGGGGACAAGGGACACCCAGCCAAGCCAGGATGGAGCTGCTGATGGGCACCTGTGTTTTAGGGACAATGCAGGGTGACAACCACAGCCAGAATGGGATGGGGTTCTTGTCCCAGTGCCTGGGATGGGGATGGCGCTGGGTGCCAGCACCATGCCAGTCCCTCCGGTTCCTCTTTCACCTGGCTGTAACCCAACTCCTGTCCCCATAAATATTTCATGATGAAGGGTTGGATTGCTGGCCTGATGGCAGGCTGGGAGCAGAAAAAAAGGACTAAAACGAGGTAAAAATGTGAAAATGGGAATTTTTTTCCCCCTGGTGTGGTTCAGGCATGATGACCTCAAGGAGATGCTTGACAGCAACAAGGATTCACTCAAGCTGGAGGCCATGAAGAGGATTGTGGCGGTGGGTGCTGCTGTCACTGGTGGGGACCACTGCTGGTACCGAGCTGTGTCATGTTGTACCGGCCCCTGCCATGCCCGCTGCCCGGTGTCACACCACTTCTTTTCCCCCTAGATGATTGCCCGGGGTAAAAACGCCTCTGATCTCTTCCCAGCTGTGGTGAAAAACGTTGCCTGCAAGAACATTGAGGTGAGGAAGATCTTGGGTGGCCCTGGCAGCATCCCAGGGTCTGGAACTTTCCCTGTAGGAGAGTTTTGGGGATTGGCTGGGTTTTGGCGGGCTCTGAGGTGGCACCTTCACCCTGCAGGTGAAAAAGCTGGTGTACGTGTACCTGGTGCGCTATGCAGAGGAGCAGCAGGATCTGGCCCTGCTCTCCATCTCCACCTTCCAGCGAGGACTCAAGGTGGGCTGGTTTGGGGACCCAGGGGAGGTCTGGGGGAGCACTGAGCCCCCCACAGAGATGCACGGCAGCCCCCCACATGTCCCCACAGGACCCCAACCAGCTGATCCGCGCCAGCGCCCTGCGGGTCCTGTCCAGCATCCGCGTGCCCATCATCGTGCCCATCATGATGTTGGCCATCAAGGAGGCCGCCTCGGACATGTCCCCGTACGTGCGCAAGACGGCCGCCCATGCCATCCCCAAGCTGTACAGGTAATGGCGGGGCTTAGCTGCTAAATTTAGGGTATACCAATAAGGGTCTTGGCTGTTTGGTACAGGCAGGGATGGGGAGGAGTTTGGTCCAGCATCACCTGCCCTGCTCCTCCCTCACAGCCTCGACTCAGACCAGAAGGACCAGCTCATTGAAGTGATCGAGAAGCTGCTGGCGGACAAGACCACGGTGAGCAGGCTGCTGTGTCTCCCCCACCTCTAAATCTGGGAACATCACTGGCCTGGTGTCCTCATGGGGATGGAGGTGTTCCCACCAAACTGGTGTCATCTTGGGAATGCAGCCATCCCCAAAGGGCTGGTATCCTCATGGGGATGCCACTGTCCCCACGGATCCAGCATCCTCACAGGAATGCAGATGTTCCCACCAAATTGGTGTCCTTGTGAGGATGAAGCCACCCCTGGAGAGCTGGCATCCTTGTGGGAGTGCTGCTGTCCCTAACAGGCCAACATCCTCATGGGGAATCCACCAACTCCACTGAGCTGGCATCCCTACAAGGAAGGGTTGCCCACTAAACCAGCACCCTCACGGAGATGCCACCATCCCCACCAAACCAGCATCTTGTTGATGATGCCACCACTCCAGTGAGTCACCCCGGGCTTTCCCTCCGCAGCTGGTGGCTGGCAGCGTGGTAATGGCATTCGAGGAGGTGTGCCCAGAGCGCATAGACCTCATCCACAAGAACTACCGCAAGCTCTGCAACCTGCTCATCGATGTGGAGGAGTGGGGGCAGGTGGTCATCATCAACATGCTGACCCGCTATGCCCGCACCCAGTTCCTCAGTCCCAACCAGAACGTAAGTTCAGAGCACAGGATGCCCTGATAGCCTTGGGGTGGCCTGGGAGCCACCAGGACACCCCAAGGTGAAGGGGGTGTGCTCTTGGGGATGCAAAGAGTCCCACTGCCAGCAGGAGTCCTTGCTGGAGGAGAACACTGAGAAGGCTTTCTATGGCTCCGAGGAGGAGGACACCAAGGACGCCAAGGCAGAGGCAGCCTCCTTGGCCAAGCGCAAGCCCTACGTCATGGACCCCGACCACCGCCTGCTCCTGCGCAACACCAAGCCCCTGCTGCAGAGCCGCAACGCCGCGGTGAGACCCTCACTCCCACCCTGTTTGTCCCCCAGGTGGTGTCCATCAGCCTGGGCTTATGATGTCCCCATGGCCAAGGACTCACTGGGGTGCTTGAGGGACACCCAGGAATGGGTGTCCTCAGGGTCAGGCTACCTCCAGGTGCTGAGGGTGGGACTGGGGGACACGGCCATTCCTCAGGGTGTCCCCCATTCCCACCAGGTGACACTTGGGTGTGTGTCCATAGGTGGTGATGGCCGTGGCACAGCTCTACTTCCACCTGGCACCCAAGGCAGAGGTGGGAGTCATTGCCAAGGCGCTGGTACGGCTCCTGCGGAGTCACAGGTCTGTGACACCGGGGTTGCGGTGGTCTCCTACCCCTCCACCCCGGTTGTTGGAACACATGGGGAGCTCCAAGACCCTGTGAGAGACCCCCAAAAAGCCCATCCCTGGAGGGACATCAGGTTGGAGGCCTTTTTGGGCTGGCCCAGTCCAGACATGGGGTGACAGCATCTTGGTGGCACCAGCCTGGTGGTGGGTCCTGGCCCATATTCACAGGGACTTGCTGAGGGTGTCTGGCCCTGCCCCACTGACGGCGGTCCCCTCTTTGTCCCCACAGCGAGGTGCAGTATGTTGTGCTGCAGAATGTGGCCACCATGTCCATCAAGCGACGGGTGAGTCTCAGACTTGGTGTGGGAGGAGTTGGCCCTGTTGACTCTGGAGCGAGATGAGGATTAGCCAGCAAGGTCACCAGAGCCTGGAGGTGGCCTTGGCAAGGTGGGGGGACAGAGATGGCACTAATGTCGCTGGCTGTGCATGCAGGGGATGTTTGAGCCCTACCTGAAGAGTTTCTACATCCGCTCCACGGACCCCACACAGATCAAGATCCTCAAGGTGAGCTGGAAACACACAGCAGAATCTGTCAGGGGTGGCTTTGGGGCTTCATGGAGCCTTTTCCTTGGGTCAGCTGTCCTTATGCCCTGGGGACAGGAGGACAGCAAGGCCCCCGTGCCCTTGTCACCATGCCCCTACGCTGCCCATCTCTTCCTCTCTCCCGCAGCTGGAGGTCCTCACCAACCTGGCCAATGAGACCAACATCTCCACCATCCTACGGGAGTTCCAGGTATGTGATGGCCATACTGAGGCTGCCACCCTGGCATGGCTCTTGGTGCCAAACCACCACCATGGAGGGGGCAGAGGAGAGCCCCTCCAGGAGGAGCGGGCTGAGGCCATGCCAACCCCACCAGCGGTTCCAAAGAGCCCCAATGTGTGACAACCAGCAGGGGGGATGCCCGGCACTGGCACAGGGGTGACATGTCATGTGTGCCCTCCATGCCTGTGCAGACCTACATCCGCAGCATGGACAAGGACTTTGTGGCGGCCACCATCCAAGCCATCGGGCGCTGTGCTACCAACATCGGGAAGGTGCGGGACACCTGCCTCAATGGCCTGGTCCAGCTCCTCTCCAACAGGGATGGTGAGTGCACACGGCAGGGGTGAAATGGGAGCTCCGTTGCTCTCAGGGCAGGGCCTCGCTGAGGCCAGGTCTCTGCCTGCAGAGCTGGTGGTGGCTGAATCCGTGGTGGTCATCAAAAAGCTGCTGCAGATGCAGCCCGCCCAGCACAGTGAGATCATCAAGCACATGGCCAAGCTCACGGACAACATCCAGGTGGGTTGGGGCGTTGCTGACCCACAGGAGCAGGGGATGGCAGCAGTGCCACATGTCTGAGGGCATTTCACAGGTGCCAATGGCGCGGGCCAGCATCCTGTGGCTCATCGGCGAGTACTGCGAGCACGTGCCCAAGATTGCGCCTGATGTGCTGCGCAAGATGGCCAAGTCCTTCACCAACGAGGAGGACATCGTCAAGCTGCAGGTCATCAATCTGGCAGCTAAGCTCTACCTGACCAACTCCAAGCAGGTACCGGGGATGTGATCCTAGGGTGTGCCTCAGTTTCCCTGTCAGGGAGAGAGAGGCTGGCCCTGAGCATGTTCTCTGCCACAGAGCAAGCTGCTGACCCAGTACGTCCTCAACTTGGCCAAGTACGATCAGAATTATGACATCCGCGACCGGGCTCGCTTCATCCGCCAGCTCATCGTGCCCACCGAGAAGAGCGGGGCCCTCAATAAGTATGCCAAGAAGCTCTTCCTGGCCCAAAAACCGGCTCCCATCTTGGAGTCCTCCTTCAAAGGTACCCATCCCTGGTCATGGGGCATTGGGACACGGGGCCAGCTGTCACCACAATGCTGCATAGCTGTCCCTGAGTTGCTGCCTCCTCTCACCTCGTTGTAGATCGGGACCATTTCCAACTGGGTTCCCTGTCCCATCTGCTCAACGCTAAGGCTGTGGGCTACCAGGAGCTGCCCGACTGGCCGGACGAGGCCCCTGACCCCTCAGTGAGGAATGTGGAGGTGCGTGGAGCACCCTGGGTGCATGGGGGGGGAGGAGGGGCCAAGGTGTGGGACACTGTCTCAAGTTCTTGGAAGAGCCCCAGAAGGTGCCCAGGTACTGCTCACCTGCCCCCGTTCCCTCCCTAGTGCTCACACATCCACTTGGGGATGGGGGAACAAGGGTGGCTGTTTGGATCCCCCAGTCATGGGTGCTGGCCCTGCTCCATCAACCCTATGCCAGCAGGTTCCTGAGTGGACCAAGTGCACCAGCCGGGAGAAGAGGAAGGAGAAGGTGGAGAAGCCTTTCTACTCTGACTCAGAGGGCGAGTCAGGGCCCACAGAGTCGGCAGACAGTGGTGAGGACCTGATGGCATGAGACACTGGGCAGTGGTCACTGTGGTCATCAGGCAGGTGCCACAATGGTGGGGCATTGCACAGGGGTCATGAGAGTGGGGACACCCCATCACAGGAGGGACATGACAGGAGGTGTGGAGGGATGCAGTGGTGGGCAGTGGGCATGCAGTGGGACTATGCAGGGATGCAGTGGGAGGATGCAGTGGAGAGGCAGCAGCAGGTGTGGGGATGCAGTGGAGGAGGGAGGATGTAGTGGGATGAAGTGGGAGATGGGGGAATGTGGTGGGACACAGCAGCAGGGCTGAGCTGTGCCCCCGCAGAGCCCGAGTCCGGCAGCGAAGAGAGTGGCAGCAGCAGCTCTGGCAGCTCCAGCTCTGGCAGCGAGGAGGAGGAGGAAGAAGAGGAGGAGGAAGATAGCGGGGAGCAGTCAGAGGACAAGGAGGAGGAAGAGGAGAAGAGGCCGAAGAGGAAGGACAAGGAAGGTTCCCATAAAGCAGTCTCGGGGAGCGTGGGCAGGTACCCCCTGGGAAGGCGGGGGGGTGCTCCCAGTGAAACCCCCACCCCAGCCCCCTGAGCTGGGCTCTCCCTGCAGCCCCAGCGAGGAAGAGGAGGAGGAGGAAGGGGCAAAGAAGGCCAAGAAGAAGAAGGCCCCGCAGGGGAGGAAGGGCCGTGCCGAAACCTCATCAGAGGAGGCCAGCACCTCTGAGAGCAGCTCCTCCGGCTCTGACTCGGGCTCCGAGGCAGAGGCCAAGCGGAGGAAGGCGGTGAGGGCTGGGATGGGCTGGGATGGGGGGCAGCACAGGGATACTTGGACCACCTATTGAACCCCCCATCTCTGCCCCCCTGCAGCCCCCCAGCAGCAAGGCCGGCCCCAAGGAGATCTCCCTGCTTGACCTGGATGACTGTGAGTGGCTGCCCGGAACATGCGAATGGCTGTGGTGGTGCTGCTGGGGAAACTGAGGCATGAGCACACACCCCAGTGCGATCAGGACTCCATGGGTCCTTTGGGAGCTGCAGAGCTGGGACAAGGACAGGTGTGGTGAGGGGTCCTTGTCCCCAGAGGATGGCTGTGGGACAGGCAGCTGTGCCTATGGGATTGTCCCCGTGTGGCTGTGCACAGGGACAGCCTACAGGGTTGTGTCTAGACCAATGGAGCTGTGCCGCTGGGCTGTCCTTGTGTGGCTCTCCCCATGGGGCTATGCCACCAGGGTTGTCCCCACATGGCTGTCCCCATGGGGCTATCTCCATGAGGCTGTCCCCATGGAGTTGTGCCCATGGGACAATGCCACCAGGGTTGTCCCCACACGGCTGTCCCCATGTGGTTGTCCCCATGGGACAATGCCACCAGGGTTGTCCCCACATGGCTGTCCCCATGTGGTTGTCCCCATGGGACAATGCCATCAGGGCTGTCCCCACACGGCTGTCCCCATGTGGTTGTTCCCATGGAGCTGTGCCACCAGGGCTGTCCCGATGCCATTGTCCCCAAGGAGCTGAGCCATTAGAACTGTCCCTGTGTGGGTGTCCCCATGGGGCTATGCCACCAGGTCTGTCCCCATGGGACTGTGAGCTCTGTTAACCCTTTCCTCCCCCCTCCCCACCCTGCAGTCACTCCCCCTCCTCCCCAGCCCATCCCTTCCAGCAGCATCGTCTCCACCAGCCTGGTGACCGACCTGGAGGGCCTCACTCTCACCGACACCTCCCTGACACCCACCGTAAGCATCCCTCATGCCCTCCCTGGGGGGGGGTCCCAGGCCCCCTGTCACCTGTGGGGGGCTCCTGGGCCCTCTGCCACCTGCAGGGGTTGCAGGGAGCACTCAGCAGCCCCCCCTGTCCCCCGGTGCAGCTGCTGAGCCCAGCGTTCAGTGCGGTGAAGACCTACGAGCTGCTGCACCGTATGGCAGGCGAGGGGCTGGCGGTTGAGTATTGCTTCAGCCGCCGGCCCTTCCCGGGCGACCCCCACATGGTGGCTGTCCAGATCCAGATCTCCAACAACACCGACACCGAGGTGAAGAACCTGCGAGTCAACGAACCCAAGCCACTCTCCGGCATGCGGATACAGGAGTTCCCTGAGATCGGTGTGGCACGGCACGGCATGGCCGTGACGCTGTGGGAGAATGGGGGCGGGGCTGGGTGGGAACGTGGGATATAATGGCAGCTCTGTGGTTCCAGAGCGCCTGGCACCAGGGGACACAGCCAGCGTGGTGATGGGCATCGACTTCTGTGACTCCACGCAGGCGGCAAACTTCCAGCTGTGGTGAGCATCTGGCACCGGGCAGGGCAGGATGGGTGTCCCCAGGGATCAGGGCGTCAGGTGCTCCAGAGATGGGGAAAGTGGGATAGGTACCAACATCCCTCCAAATAGCAGGGGACAGGGGACAGCAGAAACAGGGCATGGGGTATCCCAGGGGATGGAGGACAGCAGGACAGGCACCAGGGTCCTTCCAGGGAAGAAGAGACACTTGGATGGGCATGGTGTGGTCGGGGGACAGCAAGAAATGCACAGGGCTCCCTGCAGGGGACAAGGAGGCAGCAGCAGCTCCAGGTCCAGCCTGACAGGTTGCCCCCATTCCTGAGCCCTTTTGTGTCACAGTGTCCCCAGGCCACCCCTGCCCAGGGCAGGGATGGGAAGCAGGACGTGGAGAGAGGACATATTCTGAGCACGTGCCCCTCTCATCCACCTGTCTCCCCAGCACTCACACACGCCAGTTCTACGTCTCCATCCAGCCGCCCGTGGGGGAGCTCATGGCCCCCGTCTTCATGAGCGAGAACGAGTTCAAGAAGGAGCAGGGTGAGTGGGGTCAGGGACGGGGACAGGGCGCTGCACGGGCACCCACCACTGACACTCACCCCCAGTTTTGTCCCCTCTGCCGCCCTCGCTGTGGCCCTAGAGCACCTGGCACGGCCGGGTGAGGGTAAGTGGCCGCTCGGCCAGCCCCTAGACTAGCTCTGCTCCCCTCACTCCTTCCTGCACCTCCAGCCTGTGGGTTGGGGTGACCACCCTGGTGCCGGGGTGGCCTTGTTGGGTCCCCACAAAGCGTGAAGGGCTCGTTCCACCCCTGGCGCTCCCAGAACTGTGTCCGGTGAGTGATGCCCCATGTCCCTGTGCTCCTGGATCAGCACGTCCCCACCCTGCCCTCACAGATGGGGGCTGTGTTGAGTGGGGGGTGCACGGTGCCCTGCAGCACCTGGCCCCATTGCTGCCACTGTCCAGAGGAGCTCATCCCCAGGGACGTGGCTGCTGCCACCACGCAGAGACACAGGGATGAGCCCAGGAAGGGCTGAGCCCAGGAAGGGTCATTTTCCCAAATCCACTGACTCCCGAACCAAGAGCAAGCAGAGCAGCCAGCTCAGGATGTCATAGGGAATGCAGGGAGCTGGAGGGGCTTGCTTTGGGCATGTCAAAGCAGGGCCCAGCAGGGTGTGTGGCCAGAGACAGGCAGGTGCCTCCTACCTGCTCTAGGGAAGCTGATGGGCATGAGCGAGATCACAGAGAAGCTGACGCTGCCTGAGAAATGCCGGAGTGACCACACCATCGTCCAGCAAGTCACCTCGGCTGCCAATGTGGGCCGCGTGCCCTGCGGTGCCAGCAACGAGTACAGGTAGCTGGACCCCTACACCTGGATCAGGCAGGCGCTGTCACCTCTCCGTTCCCACCCAAATCACAGTGGGGACACTCAGGGCTCCCTTTAGGACAAGGAGCCTGCATGAACCCAAATGTGGCAGTGGCCGTGGGTGGCAGGAACCTGCTTGTCCCCACCAGAGCATCCCATGGGACCAGAGGGTGACAGGGGACAGCTTGCCTTGAAGCCTTGTGTTCACCACCCAACAGGTTCGCGGCCAAGACGGTGACAAGCGGGAGCCTGGTGCTCATCACCCTGGAGCGGCGGGAGGGCTCCACGGCCCAGCTGACCATCAACAGCGAGAAGATGGTCATCGGCACCATGCTGGTGAAGGACATCATCCAGGCCCTGGCACAGTGACAGCCGGGCCCTTCGGCACCCACGGCCCTGCCCTCCCACCTCTTCTGCCCCACGTCACTCCCCAAAACACTCCCTGACCCCGTTTCTGCCAGGTTATTCCCTGACCCGATCCCAAAAGGGGCGGCAGGCAGCAACCCCCGGGCCGGCTTTGCTGCTGGGTGGAAGGAGCCTGATGGGGCAGATGGGATGCAGGGAGATGTCCTACTCGGAAGGGCAGAAGCAGTTCCAGCCCCCACAGAGCACAGTGTGCCCCCAGTCCCTCACCATCATCTCCCAATGTAACCCTTATTTATTATGTCCGGGATCTCCCAATAAAGCTCTTCTCCAACCTGCTCCCTTTCCCTCCTCTGCTCTGTGTGCACATCAACCCCAGATTCCCCCCAAGCCAGGCTCTCCCAGCCTCCCCAGGGCAGCCATGGGGGACATCAGGGGACCGGCCATCCCTTAGGCGACTGGAAACATGCAGAGTCTCCCAGGGGTGGGCGGCTGCTGGAGAAAACCTGGCACATGGCTACGGGGTGAACCCCCCGGGGCAGGAGGTGCTCAGTTGGACCAGAGATCTGAGGAGTCCTGGGAGGGTTCCAGCTATTTATTCAAGGCAGAATTGCTCATGCTTCGACCGCAGAAATACCTGCTACGTCAGGGTTGGGTCTGTTCTGCAGTGTCACTGGAGGGATTCCTGGGGCCAGCTGGGGGAGGCTTTTCATCTCCAAACCGGGATTACAAAAAAAAAGAAGGAAATCTGACTCTTTATTAAGATCTCTCCTCCCAGCACAGGCTGGGTGGGATTTCAGAGAGCGCTGGCTCTCTCCATCCAAAGCTGCAGCCCAGCGCAGAGCCAGGCCTGGCACCAGAGGCAGAGGATGAGCAAAGGACGTGCAGGAAGGTCTGAACCCCGAACCGCCTCCGCTGCCACAAAAAGGGTGAGGGGCTTTCTGCTTTTTCCGGGTAAGAGATGGAAAAACCACCTTTATGTTTTCTGACGGGTGAGGAATCCCTGGCTGGAGCAGCAGCACCAACCACTGGGTGTCAAGATCCACAGGGAAAAGCCCATTCCCACAAGGACAGGGACTGGAGCTGCAGCTGCCTCGAACTTGAGGGGGGAGGACGCAGCTGGGAGCCACAGTGATGCCACCAGCTATTTGCCTTAGGGAGGCTGATTTAACCCTTGGGGTCCCATCCCTTCATGGCCTCAGCGAGCATCACAGCCTGCGTGTGGAGAGATGCCAGCACACTGAGGCTGCCCTTGGGGACCCCACTTTAACCTCCTGGGAGTCCCATTCCCTCACGGGGAGCTCGGTGAGCACCACAGCCTGTGTGTGGGAGCTGGCAGCACTGAGGTGTTCCTGCGAGGGAGGCTGCAGCCAGGCATTACAGTGCCACCACCCCATTCCCCTCAGGGGGACCGATTTAAGGCCTTGGGGGTCTCATTCCCCCCTGGGGAGCCCCGAGCATGCTGAGCCTGTGTGTGGAAAGCTGCTGGAGCCAAGGGGGCTCTGGAAGGGCTAAAGCCACGCACCACAGCACTGCCACCACCCCATTTCCCTTGGGGAACCCATTTTAACCCCTTTGGGTCCCATTCCCCTCAGAGTGGGCTCAGTGAGCACCCAGCCTGTGTGTGGCAAGTGGCTAGCACTGAGGTGGCCCTGGGGGTGCTGAAGCTGAGAGCCACAGCACTGCCACCATTCCAGTACCTCAGAGGAGCTGATTTAAGTCCTTAGGGGTCACGATTTTAGCCCTGGGGGATCCCATTCCCCACAGAGTGGGCTTAGCAAGCACCACAGTCTGTGTGTGGGAGCTGACAGCGCTGAGGTGTCCCTGTGAAGGCTCCAGATGGACACTGCAGTGCCGCCACCACGCCATTCCCGTTACGGGGGCTGATTTAACCCCTCCGGGGGCCCCATTCCCCCATGGGGTGCTCAGTGAGTGCCACAGCCAGTGAGTGGAGAGCTACTGGCACTGGGGTGTCCCCTGGAGGGCTCCACCCAGGCACCACCATGCCATCACCCCATTCCCCTTAGAGGGGCTCGTTTAACCCCTTGGGGGTCCCATCCCTTCACAGGGGTCACAGTGAGTGCCACAGACCATGTGTAGGAACTGCCAGCACTGAGGCTGCCCTTGGGGAACCCCATTTTTAGCCGTGGGGCATCCCATCCCCTCAGAGGGGGCTCAGCGAGTGCCACAACCTGTGCCTGGAGAGATGCTGGTGCTGAGGTGTCGCTGGGGGGTTTCAGCTGGGCACTGCAGCACCGCCACCAACATACTGCCCTCGGGGGGGTTCATTTAAGAGACCTTTGGGGGTCTCATCCCCGCAGAAGGAGCACAGTGAGCGCCACAGCCCATGCATGAAGAGCTACTGGCACTAAGACATCCTCAGAGGGGCTCCAGCCAGGCAGTGCCACCATTGCATTCCCATTAGGGGGACTGATTTAAGCCCTTGGAGGTCCCACCCCCTCACGGGGGGCTCAGTGAGCATCACAGCCCTTGTGTGGCAGCTGCCAGCACTGAGGCTGCTCTTGGGGAACCCCATTCCCCTCCACAGGAAAGATGTGTGCTCGTGTCTTTACGAACAATTCCACAGCTGAGGGTATGGCTCTTAAGGTCTTTGAAATGGCTCTCAATGTCTCTACCAGCTTCAAGCCGCAGGTTTGTTACAGAACCCAGACAGTTTGACTCCTGAAACAGACAAAGGGTCCGCACAAGCCTGAGTTTCTGAGATCTGTGGAGAAAATGACATGTTTAAGGGGGGAATACGCGGTAGGCGTTTTGGGAAGGCTGTACCTTCCTAGTACCTCAGCCGATGGGGAAGGGAAGAGGGCAACATGCGGACGGGAGTTTAGGCTAAGAGGAGGCTGCGCCCTTCGAGACCTCGAGAGAGAAAACCCCGTGGGCGTGTGCCCCAGTGGACTCTCTCCCTTTACTCAAATAAAGTTGCAGGACTCCTCTGCCTCCTTTATGGACACTGGCTTTTCATGGCGTGATTTCCTGCACACCCTCACAGGGCACTCTGTGAGCACCCAGCCTATGTGTGATGAGCGGCCCCGGAGGTGCTGAAGCCAAGAGTCAGCACCGCCACCATCCCAGACCCCTCAGAAGGGCTGATTTAAGTCCTTAAGTCCTGACATTGGCCCTCGGGGTCCCGTTCCCCTCAGAGGAATATGGAGCATTGCCAGTGCTGAGACGTCCCTGAGAGGCTCCACTGGGCAGTGCCAGCACTATCAGCCCTTGGAGAGGGGCTGATTTAACCCCTCAGGAGTCCCATTCCCTCATGGCGTGTTCAGTGAGCGCCACAGCCCATGGGTGGAGAGCTGCTGGTACTGAGGTGTCCCCGGGGGCCTACAGCCGGGCACCACAGTGCCACCCCCACCCCATTCCACTCACAGGGGCTGATTTAACCCCTCGGGGGTCCCATCCCCTCGGAGGGGACTGAGTACCACAGCCCACGCGTGAAGAAATGCCGACACTAAGCCTGCCCTTGGGGACCCCAATTTAACACCATGGGGATCCCATTCCCCTCACGGCGGGGGCACAGCGAGTGCCACACCCTGCGCGGGGGAGCTGCAAGCGCTGAGGCGTCCCCGGGAGGGCGGCTGAAGCCGGACAGCGCAGTGCCGCCGCCGCCCCATCCCCCAGGGGGGCTGACTGAATCCCTCGGGTGCCCCCACGCTAACCCGTGGGTGCCCGGTCCCCTCAGGGCGCCCGGGGCGAGGCAGCTCCGCGGGGAGGCGGCGGCGGCGGGANGCCCGCGGCCCGGCCCGGCCCATAAAAGCCGCGGGCCGGGCAGGGGCCCCCGCCGCTCCCGGTGCCCTCGCTATCCTCGTAGCTCGCCTCTGCCGCCTCCCGGGACCGCCCGCCCGCCTGCAGTGCTGCCCATGGCCTTCCCGCCGGTGAGTGCGAGCACGTGTCGCCTCTCGAGGCCGCCCCGCCACGTGGTTCCACGCGGCGGCGGCGGTGCTGCTGGGGGGGGGGGGGGGGGTCCGGCCGGTTTTCCGGGGGGG
>VZTI01004612.1:55807-95362 GCA_013397865.1 Struthidea cinerea | reverse complement strand
GGGGGGAGGTGTTCCCGCCTGTTTTACCGGTGTGAAGAGGGGATGGGAGCCCCCAGCCCTCAGGACGGCAGCGGATGGAGCTCCCCCGCTTCCTGTGGGAGCGCTGTTATGGGGTCCCCATTAACCCTTTGGGCCGGCCTCGAGGGGGTCTTGCTGCTGAGGTACCCCCGGGGAACAGGGGGCTGTGACGGAGCTGGGGCTCAGGGAACCATCAGCTGACCCGAGCTGCCTTCAGGGAAACGCTGGAGGTGACAGGATCCTAGCCTAGCAACCTATTGTTCCACTCTTCCCGGCTTTTTAGGGGGATGAATCTGGGCTGGACGTGCTGAGCTCAGGTCTAGATGGTGGGGCGTGTTTTGGCTGGAGTGGGCACTTGTACTCATGCAAGCGGTGTTTTTGCACACTTCTAAACTGCCTTTTTTAGTGTATAAGGTGACCGAAGTTGCTGTTTTATTCTTAAACCGTGTGCTGAAAGGTCGATGTAGTGTCTGGCTGTGGGGGGGGAGGTGACACAGGAGACGCACTTCGTAGCTGAGTGTGGACAAAGGTGACTCTTCTGAGCGAGACAAGTCTGCTGAAAAACAAGTTCTTTTTTTACCCTTCACTATTCCCCAGCTGAAACCAATTAATGCTCGTTACAGGTGCCTGTGTGATGAGCTAACAAGGTGTGCTGGCACCTGGAGTGCTGGTGAGGGGATACAGCTGTGCACAGGGTGGGAGCTGGGCTCTGGGAAGAGCTCCAGGACCCCGTTGCTTTGCTGTAGTTTGTCTCAACTGGAGCAGTCTCCCTAAACCAATTAAAACCTTATTCAGCTTTGACAATCTGCTGCAACAGGCAGCTGTGGGTATTGCTCGCGTACAAAGCTGCTTATGAGTGATGGCTTCAAAATGTTTTGTTCCAAAAAAAATACTAAATAATAGCTGCCTTGATGGGGAAATGCCTTTAAAAACAGGGATTTGGCAGAACTGGTGTTGTTCTGAAGTCAGTGCTCCCCTGTGAATTAAGACCATCAAAGTCCCTTCCAGTCTTAATTCCAACCAGGTGTGTTCAAGACGTCTCTACTCAGTAAAACCCGGGACAGCTGCTTAAGCTTAGCCTAGCTGACGGTGGGAGAGCTGGTGCAGCCTTGCCTAACCCTTTTTGGGGTGAGCTGGGGGTGGGAGTGTGTTCCTTGGTGGAAACAGTTACACCAATGTTGTGTTTTGCGTGGGTGTAGCTGACTTCAACTGGGGAAGCAAAACATACCAACAGAAAAGGATTTTTCTGAGCTGCCCTTCAGTGAAGTATGGAGCCATCTTGGCTTGGCTATGTTGACATGGGCACCATTTTAACAGCATCTTAAATTTTGTCTTGGGATTCCAGAGCCTCTTGGCTGTAGCTATAGCTCCAAGAACCCCTCTGGGCATCAGCATGGTGCTGCCTGGGTGATATTTCTGTGGAAGATGTAAAAAGCAAAGGGTGGATTGTAACTGAGGTGGAGGAGCCTTGCCTGCTCCACGGCATCCCCGGGCGTTAATGCACATCTTGGCCATACAGGCAGCCAGGCTGTGTTTAATGACTTCCCTAAGGATTAGGATATCCTAATCCTGTGCCAGTGCTGCTGTGATGCTGCAGGTTCTGCCTAGCCCTGGGATTTAATTATCTCTAGGTTTCCTGCAGGTGTGTGTGCGTCGGGGCTGTGGCGGTTCCTCATTTCCACTTGCCTTGGACAGCTTCGGGGTGTTTTGCTGCACAGGTGTGTGTTGTGCCACTGACTGAGTGCTGCTGGTTGTGCCTGGAGTGGGCCCTCCTGCAGGTAAACTCTGCAGGCTCTGGGGAGGTCTGCTTGGGGCTGGTGGGATGGGAACTGCAGGGACCTGGCAGCTTCCTGATGCACAGCCGGCAAGCAAGAACTCTCTGCCTTGCTGGTAAGGCTTGCTGGTGCTCTGTTACTCTGAGAGAGGGGGAACTCCTCTCTCTTTCTCGGCACTCCTTTTCTCAATTCCGTGTGTGTGTTTGGGGTGTGAGAGGGGTCTGGAGCGATACAGTACCCTCCTTGAAACCTCCCCTGTTCTGGGGATGAATTTTCCTGCTTGGATATAAGTGCTTAGTTGAGCCAGGATGTGGAGGACTGCCCCCCTGCCTGAGCTTCATCTTGCTGTGTGTCTGTGTATGATGCTGCTTGGGTCTATGTTTCTGACCTCCAGTGACTTAACCTACAGTCTCAGAATCATTTGCTCCGTGGCACTGTGTGCCTGCTGCAGAGAACTAAATTCCCCTTCTCCTGTGGTTCTGATCCAGGGCCTTCCCTAGAAACTTCCAGATCTCTAGGAGACTGGCTGTCTTACCAGGTGTTAGGAAGTGGTGTTTGACTCCTGCTGGCTTTAAAGAACCTGACAACTGGATCAGCTTCTCCATTGACTTGTTCATCCCCTGATAAAACTGTGTCTGCACCTCTGGATTGGGATTGTGAGGTGTAGCAGGATGGAATGGCTGAGAATGGCTGTTGGGTCACTGGTTGGTGAGACCCAGGGTGTATCACGCGGTGCCAGGAGGACCCACCAGTGCTGCTGGACTGGTGCCTCTGGAAGCAGAGGGGATCTGTAGTTTGTAGCTGCAGTGTGGAGGGCTTCCAGGGAAGCCTCGAGAGGCAGCGTGTTGAACTTGCCAAATCCTTCCAGGTGGGGCAGGGAAAGCGAATCCTACCTGGGCTCCGGAGTGCTGCGTTGCTCGTCTTGGCTGGGGATATGAGAGCGGCTCTGGGGATGCAGCCTCAGGCGCGGTATTTCCATGTGCTTTGGTACTGACTCCGAGACGGAAGGATTTGGGTGGATTCTCCAGTTTGCAAACTCTTTCCACCATCCTCTCCAGGCTGATGGGGGTGGTTTGGCTCTGCGTGCTCTGGAGACCTGCAGAGCTCTTCTCAAAGGAGTATCTTTTCTTTAGGGTTGGGGGAGGAGGGTGAGCCACGACCCCCTTCCTACAAGGGGTTGCAGTGCTGCAAGGCCCCCTCTACCCTATGTCCAGGATGATTGCAGTATCCCAAGGATATCCTTGACAGTCTAGGGTTAAAAGCTCTCTAGTAGAAGGGATTTTTGTGGAAAGGCTTGGCTGTGCTCTCGCTGCTTTCTGTTCCTGTTTGGAGCAGGACTGGTGCTGCCAGTTGCGGAGGCTAAATGAGAAGGAACGGGTGGGGCGTTCGGCCGGCTGCTCCGGGTTATTTTGTCTCGCTGGAAGAGACTGCTAGGGAAAAGCTTTGCCTCCCGCTTTAAGTGGTTCTTTTACAGGAACAGGAGTAGAATGCGGGGTTTCATGCTTGTGCCAAGGCAGCCTGATGCGGCACTCCTTTTTATTAAAGATGACTGGCAATACTTTTGTAATTTGAGCTTCTGTACTCCAGCTGCTCTTTATAAAGATGACTTAAAGCTCGCTCTGCCTGTTCTCTCAGCCTGCAGCTCGCTTTTAGCCTTACCTGTTCCACTCTTGTAAATGTTCCAGAGTCCCGGCGGTGGGCTCTGATAGGAAAGATGTGTGCTCGTGTCTGTACGAACAATTCCACGGCTGAGGGTATGGCTGTTTAAGGTATTTGAAATGGCTCTTAATGTCTCTACCAGCTTCAAGCCGCAGGTTTGTTACAGAACCCAGACAGTTTGACTCCTGAAACAGACAAAGGGTCCGCACAAGCCTGAGTTTCTGCGATTTGGGGAGAAAATGACATGTTTAAGGGGGGAATACGCGGTAGGCGTTTTGGGAAGGCTGTACCTTCCTAGTACCTCAGCCGATGGGGAAGGGAAGAGGGCAACATGCGGACGGGAGTTTAGGCTAAGAGGAGGCTGCGCCCTTCGAGACCTCGAGAGAGAAAACCCCGTGGGCGTGTGCCTCAGTGGACTCTCTCCCTTTACTCGAATAAAGTTGCAGGACTCCTCTGCCTCCTTTATGGACACTGGCTTTTCATGGCGTGATTTCACGCACAGCTCTGAGCATTTCAATAGCCAAAGTTGCCAGCCCTCAGCTCTGAAGAGATGCTAATAGTCCTAAATGGGCTGGAGTTCTCCAGTAATTGTTCAGGTCCCGCCTGAAGGCACCGTGCGAGTTGACCGTTCAGTAGCTTATTCCTGCTGCTTCCAGGATTGGGTTTCCTTTTTAGCTAAGTGGTGGCGAGTTGGAGAAAGCGATCAGATCGTGCGCGTCTAATGATGGAGGTGGGGGGTGGAACGTAAGTGCTAGACATGGGCTGGGCTAAGATTCCCGTCTCCACGTGAAGTTCACTTTAGACCAGCGCCCTTGAAAGATCAGCAGGGGGTCATTTGAAAGTAAAACCAGCTCGGCGCTTCAGACTTGTTTGCGAGTGAAGCAGGACTGGAGGGTAAGTGCGGCCTGAAACTTGCAGCAGCACATCCAAGAGGTGCCTGTATTAAATGTCTTCTTGACAAGTACAAATGGCCCAATTTAGAGCTTCGGTGTGTTTTGGAAGAGCAGGGGCTCGTTTGCCAGGCTTGATGCAATTCAGTTCTTTGGATTTGGGTTTAACTTGACTTGCTTAATGGCCAGTATTCTGCTCCGGAGGCCAGGACTGGCGAGGTTGTGCCTACCCGCTCCTCTCTTTAATGCGGGTCTTAGTTGCCGGCGATACCGATTGCTCAGCATGTTCGGGAGCAGAGTTCTGCAGTGGCTTTTGGGTGGCGGGCAGACCCGTCCTCGGCCCTAAAACGTTGGTAGAGATGAAGCTTAGCGCCTTCTAAAGTGGCCGAGGCTTGAGTGTGGTGCAGATGCTCCCGAACGAGTCTCCATGTCAGTGGCTTGTGAGCAGAGCTGGGAAAGCAGCTGCTCTTCCCGGTTCTCTGGACCGGCACCGGCGTGCAGGAGGGGTTTGATCTTACTCAGGCAGACGCTTTACAGGAGGTAATCCTTTTTAAGGATGGTCCCAAAACCTTGATGCTGGTGTATCCGTGCCCATGGAGGGTTGTGTTAAAGCAGAGCTGGTTTGGGGTAACCACCTTTGTGGTCAGGAGCTGCAGCCTGAAGGGAAGATCAGGATTTTATCTTCTGCCTTTCCCCACGATTTGGGGCTGTTTGATTAGCTGGGAAGCAGTGTTGTTCGGGTTTTTTTCTGCAAGCCTGAAGTGATTGCTGCTGACTTGGATCATTCCAAGATACTGTTCAGAGCCCCAAGATGGGTAGTGAGGTGAGCCTTGTGCTCCTCTGCCGTGGGTAAGAGGAGCTGCTGTGGCTCCTTGTGTCTGCCTGGACCATGAACATCCCACTTATCCCTTGGTGTCGGGAGACTGATATTGGGGGAGAACGTGTGTGCCTCCATTAATCAGATGTCTGCTAGTGTTGCGATGTGCTGGAGAAAAGCAGCAGGGAGCTGTGTTCACAACCCAGCTGGTTTGGTGCGGCTGTCAGTCTAAAGTCCATCGCCGGTACCTGTGTGTGGTGGGCAGTGTGCTCTGGTGTGCTGTGCTGATAGATTGCTGACCCGTTTGCTTAACTGCTTCTTTAATGCCAAGAACTGGGCTTGAGTGTTGCTAAGACCTAAGCTAATGTGAGTATTGGAGGCAGTCCAGGCGTTCCACAGCGTGTTGAAAGCTGACTGCTGAGTACTTGCCTATTTGACACGAATACTGGTTCTCTTTTACCAGAAAGAAGATCCTGCGAGGAGCATAAAAGACTGCTGGGATAGCCCGAATGCCCCTGCACTTTCCACTTGCAGCAATGCGGATATATTCCGCCGGATAAATGCCATGTTGGACAACTCCCTGGACTTCAGCGGGGTCTGCACCACGCCTGTCACAAAAAGCAAATGTGACACCCTGCCAGGTAATGGAGCGGGGCGGCGCTTGGTGTGGGGCCTGGTGGCAATTCTCGGTGGTGTGGGTGTTGGCATGTTTGGTGCTGGCTGGGGGGGCTTTGCTTGTGTGCCTGAAGTGGATAATCCATGTATTCCCTGGCAGCATGGAGGTGCCTGGGAAAGCTTGCTTGCCTCCCTGTGGTGCTGTGGGTCACTGTGGGCAGGATGCGAGTGCTCCCTGCCTGACCTGCCAACTCCTGGTGTGAGTACCTCCGGCAGACTCCTGTAGCCTGCCTCTCCTGCAGGCAGGATTCATCTGCTCTCAGGGTTAGCAAGGCTGAGCTGCTGCATACATTGAAATTGCAAAAGAATTTTGAAAAACCATGTTTGCCACGGGTCAGTTAACCTGCATGTAAGAGCACAGGTGGGTGCAGACTTTCCTGCAAAGCAAGCTTGGTATGATGAAATCAGTGCTGCGAGCTTCTGTTTCCTCCAGGCTGAGGGGAGTGGGCATATTTTGCTGCCTCAAGACAGAAGTTCTGTGCTAAAGCAGAGAGTGTTTGGACTGGTCTTATTTTTATCCAAGTCAAGGACATGCTTTTGTCCTTTTGCAGCAGCCCAGGTCTGCCACTAAATGTAACTGTGCCTGATACTCCTTTTGCCGGCACACCTCTGAGCAGCAGTGCTTGTGCCAAGGATTTGGGCACTTTGAAGGGATTGCTGTTGCCTCTCCAGCCTCTGATTCCGGGGCCACTAAACACTTTGGTCATTATTAGAAACAAACTGCCCCCTCTGCATGTGTCCCAAAATGAAGCGGGAAGTAAAGGGCTGATCCCTCCCGAGCTGATGACCTTGCAGGGTGCCCTGGGCAGAGCAGCTTTCTTTGGAGTCATGTGGAGACAGGGTTGCCTTGGCCTCATGGGTAATCTCAGTTTTAATCAAATGGGTGTGGAAAAAAGCTCCAAATAAGTGTCTGGGCACCCTGTGGGTCTGTTTGATGCCTGCACAGTGCAACTTTGTTCTGGGCTAGTGAAATGACTGCTACCAGATGACTTCCAGTGCAGCTTAATCTCCTGGGTATTTGAGGACTTAGCAGTGTGGGCCAGGGGCTGATCTGGCCATGTGATCCTGTGCTGGCGCTGCAGAAATACCAGAGGAAGTGAATTGTTTGCTTCGAGGCCTGGATCCATGGCCAGCATTGCTTGAAACCTGCCTGGTAAAGTGGCATTGGAGGCTGCGCTGGCTACCCCTGAGCAGTGGTGTAGTGAATGTTAACCAGTTCAGGTTAGTGGTGCATTTTTAGATATTTGCTGTTGGACTGAGTTGGCTTGGCTATTTTTTTTGTCCCCTGGCACAGTGGTAGCCAGGGCTGCATCTGATCTGGATGCACTGGAAGCATAAAGGAGAAATAAACAGAAATATTTTCCTTTATCTCCTTGCAGTGGGTTCATGAAAGAGTTGTTTCTGGCTTCCTTGTTGAAATCTTAGCTATAGCTCTTCCTACTCCATTTGGAATGGGAATACTGCATAGCATCTTAAAACATGTTCATGGTATTTCCTAATTAAGCTTCAGCTTGCCAAAGTTAACCTTGGTTTATAAAGGAGCTGTCTTTGCCTGCTAGAGCAGATTGATCCTGTGAAGGTGTGGGTTAGTTCTGGTTTTAGGTCTGGGCTTAAGAGCTGGCACAGCAATTTTGATTTTCAGTGCTGTATTTGATTTTGAAAACTCTTCTCTGAGGGATGAGGGTATTTGCCTGGCACTGAAATAGAACTTCTTACTGACCTGCTGCTTGCAAATTTCTGCTTGTTCTGTCATTTACGCTGGTTTTTCCTAGGGGCATCTGGACCAGAGGGTTTTGCTGGAGATGCTTAGAGGTGATGCCTTGTCTGGAAACTCTTGTGTTTCCCAGTGGTGTTGAACTGCTTGTTTCAGGTGCTCAGTAAGTCCTGTGGAAGACCTCTCACAGGGCAAGTACACTGGGACTTGGATGTAAAGAAGAGTGCCTTCCTCTAGCAAATGTTATTTTTGCTCCAGGGAAGCCGAAGTTGTGCTTTGGGGACACCCTAAGCAGCTTTCTTCCTGCTGTGGCAGCTCGAGGCCAGTCTCACCAGTGAGTGCTGGGGACCTGGGTGGGGGCCCTGCCCAGCAGTAGTTACCTAGGCAGGAGGGCTTTAGCTTGTATCAAATCCTTTGTACTGTGACACAAATGCTTGTGATGGTGTGAGGAAAGAATTCCTCACTTCCCAAAAGATACTGGGCCCTGCTGAGCAGGCTGGAGGAGGGCTGCCTCGGGTGCCCTCACTGTTTGGGCTAATGGAAATGTGAACGTACTGATAAGAGAACAACCTGGGCCAGCAGTTTTCAGCTGTAAATTTGTGGATGAGTCAGTATCTGCCAGAGCGTCAGCAGCTCAGAGTTATTGGTCTCCTTGCAGTCCCAGCCTCACTTCCTTAATGTTGGAGCTGGGACCTCCGCGTAGCTAAGGAGGGCCTGAATGCAGCAGCTCTGCAAGCTTTGTCCTGTCTTTGAAGCTGAAAAGTGCAGGAGCTGCTCATAACGTTTGATAGGTTGCTAATGAGGGTCTTCTCCATGCAGAAGCTGGCACTGTCAGCAAGGATGTGGATCCTGGGGCATCTGTGACTGGGGGAGGTACTTTGGCACCTGGACCCTGGGTTGTGCACAAATTGACACCTGATGGCTGTAAGGCTGAGCAGCTGTTGGCTAAAATTCAGAATATAATGCAGGTATCTGGGCAGGTGGTTAAGCCTGGAACAGGTTGTTGGAGCTGTTTGCTTTGCCCGTGAGTGAACTTCTGGGTGGGTGACCGATGGAGCAGAGACCCTTGATCTCATGTGGTGTCTTGTCAGCTCGAAGTCAAGTCACTGCTGAAGAATTCTTGAGCCTGTGGTGCCTTTACTTTGTTCAGGAACAACTGGTGTGCTGTAGTTAGACTGGATTATCATGGAACTCCTTGCTTGGGCAGGCTTAATGAACCTGGGGATCAACCATGAATGTGTAGGAGCTATAATGGGTGGAAGGACTGTCTTCTTACAACTTGAACTCTTTTAATGGCAGAGCTCGGGGAAGAGTCTTTATTCCAGCAGTAAATGCTTGGATCTTAATCTAGTCATGGTCCCTCAAGCTTTTCAGTTGTCATCTTCAGGTCAAACTAGATTTATCCTGGCTTGGACTTGGGTTGAAGAAGCCCCTTTGAGCACTAAGAGGATTACACGTGGTGGAGAAGGGATGGCAGAAGTTCGTGACCTTTCACTAATGCTATTGGGGAAGCACGTGTGGAGACACTTTACTGGGCTCACAGTCAGGCCATTCTGGGATCAGTCCAGCAGCAGCCTGAGCAATGTGAGAGGGACAGGCTGATTCAGCACTCCTGGATCCATGCAGTCGGAGTGTTATCCCCTTCTGGGCGGAGCTGGGACTGCTGCTGCAGGTACAGCTTGTCACACCTAAAGTTGGATCTCTGTAGGGATCAGTTTGCAGCTGATGGTAATCCTTGGTGAACGTGGTTGCCTTGTCAAAGCCAGCTGTGTTGGGATAGCCAGGCTGACCCCCGCCTGAGGTTTGTGGGTAGCTGCTCCCCAAGCCCCAGGCTCGGGGTGTTCTCCCAAACTGGGGGGTACAATGCAGCAGTGTGAGGGGAGAGCTGTCATTGTAGAACCTGTCTGGTGGCTTCTGGTACAGGGTGATGGTGCTTCACAACAGCTGCCTGTCAGGCTGCCTTAGTCCTCTCTGGAGAAAGGCAGAACCTCCTCGGTGCAGGCTTTAACCTTCAGTGGCTTTTAGTGTGGTACTGGAGATGAGAGAGACAGCATGGCCTTGACCGAGGCAAGAATCAACATCTCCTGCTGGTGCTGCTGGAGCAGCTGCTTGTCCTTGAGCAGCTGCTTTGCAAGGAATGTGGTTTTAAAGCTGTTCTGTATGTTCATCGCCCCTCTGAATAAGAACGTGAGCAAGGCCAGTTTCTTAGCTGGCTGGTGGTTTGTTTACCACGCTTTAAAGCTGGGCCTTGCTGGGTGGAAGGTGCTGCTACCTACACCAGCTTTTGAAATCACCCTGTTCTTTCTATAGGCGCAACTTCCAGCTCGAGTATAGCTGGGAGTAAAGCTCCCACTGCAGCTTTTGCATGCCCGTTGCTGGTTTCAACTGAAGGCAGTGCCTTGCTTAAAAGGAACTTTAAAGACATGTAGGTACCCCAAATGTCCGAGCAGCACTGGTCTCTTTCATTAAGCTCTGTTCATTTAACTGACAAAGCAGCCATTATTTTGCTCCAACTTGACAGTCCATTGTGTGAAGAAATGGGAGATGCTTAAATGACTTCCTTTGGATGGGAGAGGCTTCAGGTGCCAAGTTCAGTGTAAAGGCTGTTAGTTGTGGCCCATCAGGCTTTAATGACTCTGTGGCTGCTTTATTTAAGGAAAACTGAAGGACAAATGCAAACCCAGACTAGCTGATGACTAAATCGGCTTCCTCTTTGCTCTTAACTGCAGTCAGTTAATGACCTGTCACTTGTTTAGCCGTCCAAAAAGTGTCTCTGATACTGTAATGTAAACTCCTCTGCTCTTCCCTGGCTTGCAGCCCCAAGGAAATATTCCAGACAGCGCTGGATGCAGCTGACCTGATGTGTGTGCTCTTGGATCAGGGAACAAAATGTTGTAGGGTGCAGAGACCCAAGAGGTAGCTCTGCTTACCTGGAGGTCCTGAGGCAGAGTGAGACTATCAGCAGGAGTTAACCTGAAGCTGGCAGAACCATTCTGCCTGCCCCAAAGAAATGTTGGATGCCAGGTACACATCCAGAATAGGGAAGTTCCACACCTGTGCCCCGGAAGAGGAGCACGCTTACTGCCCTTGCTCTTGGCCTTTGGATTTAAAGTGTCGCATTGCCAGGTCTTTGCCTACATAAGCATGATACTTCTCTGTACTGGAAAGTGGCTCTAGTAATTGGGTTTTGTATCAGAAATGCAGGTCAGTGCTCTGCAGAGCAGGGGCTTGGCCTAGAGCTGTTGTACTCTGCAGTGGTCACAGATTGGTGGTGTTCCTGAAGATCCAGCAGTTTTCTGATGTGTACCGAGCTCTGTCACTCAGGTTTTGGTGCTGTAATTCTGTGACAGTCTCTGTTACTCTTGGAAGGAGGAGGTACAGCAGAAAGACTGTTGCAGTGCCTCTTCCTTGGTTTCTGAAGTAGCTGTTTGCCAGCTGCTCAAGTGTTTGTGGTTATGGAATAAGGCAGATTCTTTCATCTGGCTGTGAAACAGGTCATGCAGCAGTGTCTCCACTTCAGGAACTTTTCAGATTACAAGGGAGATGCTTAGTTGTGTTTCAGAAAAACCTCTTGTAACTAGTAGGTTTATGCCTAATAAGTGCTTTTCTAAGTCCCTGATGATCTCCACTGCACTTGGGAATACCATTGGCTCATCTGAAAGCTTTCGCTCTGGTATTTGTTTGTCTTGTGTGCAAAAGGCACTTGAGAGGCTTAATTTTCAGGGATGCAATTCCCAGCCTTTACAATTGGAGGTGTAGAAGAGGTGCGAAAGGCAAGCAATGCTGCTGCTGGCAGCTGCCTTCCTATTTGTGATCTGAAGGCTTCTCCCCCTGCCTCTGGCTTCTCCAGATTTCGTTTGGAAGTTCAGCCTTGGTCAGAGCTCTGCTCCATGGGGTGAATCTGGTTTTGCCAGTGAATGGAGCTTACAGCTGAGCTGGATTTATCCTTCCTTTGCCCTCAGCACTTGGGGCCCTCATTCATGGAAGGGCTTCATCTGCATTCAGGCTCTGGTGGAAACCAGCATGTGGGAGCAAAGGGAGAGCTCTCCTGGCCATGGAGGTGCTAGGAGTGGGATCTGACTTGGTTCACGTTTGCTTAACCATTCTGAGAAAACCCAAAGGAAGGAAAACCCCATTTGCTGGATTGCTAGCTGGCCTTCCCAGATCTGGAAGGCTCAAGTATCTGAGCATTTTTGTGCTAGGTTGAGGCACCACCTTTCCAGACTGTTGGCGCAGAGATGCTGCTGCTATGGGCTGGGAACTGAACCGTGCTCCCTGCTCCTCCTGCTCCCTTAGCCCACAGCCTGCCTGTGGATCGCAGCTCCTGCTGCCAGGCCTTGGGGATCCTTCCCACGCAGGCTTAGGCTGTAATTTCCTAAATATTTTCTTGTTTGAAGTGCCTGGTTGGTGCACCCATGCCGCATACCAGATCAGGGGAGTGAGCCAGGCTTAAAACTAACTCCCTGTGGCTTGGTTTTAACCAGATGAGCTCCCCAGCCCAGCTTCCTGTGTGGAAACTCACCTGCCTAAAGTGATGTGAGGTGGGAGGGTGGGGACAGGGGCTGGGGCTCTGGGAGCTGTCCTTGCCTGCAGGTGAGAGCTGAGCTCTGGAGATCCTTACCTTTAAGAGCCTTTGGAATGTCTTAAATCCAGGGCTGACAGCTAAAGTCCGGAAAATGCAGCTTTCCATGCGGGCAGTGGTGTGGAAAGCTGTCCGGCCTGTGCTGCGGCCTGGCTCCAGGGATCTCCTGGACGGGCAGGTGGGAGTCACCCAGGAGAGACACTTGCTCCAAGACCAGCGAGGGAGTGTTTTATTAGGGACTTTGTTCTCATGATGCTGTTGAAATCAAACCCAACCGGCTTGGGAGGCAGGAGCTCAGTCTCTCCCAGACGCTTGGGCACGAGCCCAGCGCAGTGCTGCTCCCTCTGCCAGGATGGTTGGCTTCCAGTGGCAACTCCAGGGAAAAATCCAGGTTGGGAGGGCTTGTGCTGGTGGTTGGTGCTTGGAAAAATCTGCAGTAAAGCATTTGGGTTGGGCTGTGTCAGTTTGCAAAGTGAAGTTATTTAATATTTGGTAGACATTTAGTTATGAATAACTTGAGGTTGTGACTCTTTAGACTGAATTTTTGTTGGAGATTTAATTCTTCCTGCTTTAGTATCTGATTAGTTTTGTCTGCCTACAGCAATTGATTGCTTTTTACCAAATCTCCAGACTCTTGACTTTTAAAAATAACTGGTTCAGAAAGCTGTTCTCTTTGTTTTTTCAAGTTGATGTTTTGCCTGGATGACCTGTATCTATGTTTTAGCCTGGCTGGGAGTGTTACAGGGGAAGCAGCTTGGGCTGGCTGTTGGCTTCTGGTGGGAAAAGGTCAAATTAAAAACTGCTGGTTATCCAAGTGGATTCTGCTCTGTGCTTCCGCAGTTAGAGCTGTAACTGGATTGCAGGGAGTTTGTTTTTAATGTGGATTGAAGTCATCAGAGGGAATCATGGATCTTTTACTTGAATGTGATTTGGTTCGATTAAACAAAACAGCTTATTTCCTGAAAAATGCGGATAGTGAGGGGAAGCGTGGCTAGTTGCTGCCGAGTGAGTGCTTCCTGTTGCAGATAAATTTGTTCCCCGTTTTCCTTATTTCTTCAGTCATGGGTCTCATCCAAGCTGTTGGAATTCAGGTTGTGCTGAGTGTCACTGCTCTGTGTCCATGCTTCCCGGAAGATGAAGCTTGGTGGGAATTATTCTTTTGAGACCTAGCAAGATCCCTGGTCCCCAAAGGCAGGGGAGTCTCCCGCTGCCAGGGATCTGTACACAGCACTTGTGCCTTTTCATAAAGGCAGGAATGCTGCATATTCGTATGGACAAGTTATGGTTGCTGTGGGAACTGAGTTGGCTGAGCACTGTGCCTTGATCCTCTCCTCCCTATGTTAGAGATGTCCAAAACAAGCAATCAGAAAACTATCTGGGAAGAATTCATGCGGTGAAATACTGCGCCGGAGATGCAGCGTGATGCTGTCGGAGGAATAGATGCTGTTACAGGTGCTTGGTAGTAATGCGACTGAATTGGCACTACAGCTTGTACTAGTACTACTAGGAGTAGGAAACACCCCGGTGGATGCTATCCTGGTGGAGTGCTGTGGAGGAGGCTGCAGCTGGGAGGGGGGAAGGTGATGCGTTGCCAGCAGGTTATGGTTTTAGCTGCTCCAATCCTGCCTGCGGTGCCACAGTCCCCTCACTGGGGTCTGGGGATGCTGGTGCTCCCAAATTGCCGTGGGGTGAAGGCAAGGGTCCCTCCTCTGGTGGCAGCAGTGGCCTGTGTCACACGTAGGTTACCCAGCTGCCGCCAGCCTTTGCCTGGGCTTTGCTCACGGGCATCCGAGTGGCACGGGATGTGAATGTGGAAAAGGAGGCCAGGAACGCTGTCGGGCTGTCTGGGATGGCTGGGGCTGCACGTGAGGGATAACGTGACAGGCTGGAGCGGCTGCAGCGCCCGCAGAAGAGCCGGGAGCAGTGTGTGGAGCGAGGTGTACATCTGATGGCACAGTGGGAGGCTGTGGGGGCAGGGGGAGGAGGAGGAGACAGCTGCTGCTTCTTGGGAGTTGGCTTATAAATGCCCTCTGACTCAGATTTCGGGTAGCACAGCTGAGCATCTTGTGGTTTCACCAGCCCCCAGATCCCCGCGTTAAACTGGAATTCTCAGACTATGAACCTGCTGTGTTTCCTTAGGCTGTTGGCACGGGCTTAAACCAGGGCGAGAATCCGGCGTCTCCAGTACCGTAGGCTTGTGAACACCCTGCAGGGGAGGGGAGGGCTGGGAAAGGGGGGACCAGGCAGGCGGAAGGTAAACAGGCCATGAAAAATTCCTGACATGAAATGGGTCTGCTCGGTTCTCTTCCTCCTGTGCCAGTGGGATGTGCCCGCTCGGGCTGGACCAGAGATAATGGGCTGCTCTCTGGGTAGTGGGGGTTGAAGGTTATCCTTGTTACTCAGGGGTAAACAATGCCGAGTCAGTGAGAGGCACAGTGGCCAGGCTCAACCAAACAGATTATGCCAGCAGAATTGCGAAGCTTTGCATCGGCTCTGAATCGGAGCCAGCAGCTGGAGGCTGGCCAGGACTAAAGTGTTTTTGGGTTTTGTGGGTGGAGGGAGGCGGGGACAGGAGAGCTGGGTAGCACTAAAACTAACTGTGCTCTGTCGCTGCTGCTCTCGTCGTTGCTGGGGGGTTTGCTGCCTCCAGCCTGGTGTCTGCTGTGCTGAGGAGCCCTGCTTTGTGCTGCCTGCCTCCCCTGATTCACCGGAACTGCTCCTCTTTCCTCCTGCTACTGTCTTGTCTGTCAGGGGAAATCTTATCCTTTCTTCTTACCTTTATTTTGTAAGAGCTGATGCAGTTCTCTTGCATGGCTGAGTGACGTCACTGTCAGCACAGTAAGCATCAGCAGCCTGGTCACATGCTGACCCAGTCAGTAATGCAGACGGGATAGGAAGGTGGAGGGGCCGAGGGGGGTGGGGGGCTGGATTCTGGACATATGGTAGCCCTCCCTTTTGGGGTGCAACTGCTGGTTGCAGGAGCCGTGGCTTCAGAGCGGCACGAGACCTGGCTCGGGGCTTAACGCTTTGGAAAACTCCTGCTTTAAAAAGAAAAAAAGCAGCCCTGAACTCTCAAGCTTCTATTTGTTCTCCATCTGAGCAGACATCCAGGACTCTGAAGAAGCAGTGGCAAGCAGGATGCTCTTCCCTACATCCACGCAAGAGTCTTCCCGTGGCCTCCCAGACACCAACGATCTGTGCCTTGGCCTGCAGTCCCTCAACCTGACAGGGTGGGACAGACCCTGGAGCACCCAGGACTCTGACGCTGCAGCACAAACCAGCACACAGTCCGGTGAGTCTGCTGACATATGCAGCAACAGTTGTTGGATTCTGTGTATGTTTTTGGCTGGTTTCAAGCTAACATGGAGCGATGTGCTTGTGTAACAGGGTGCTGGTGGGGGCTAACAGGGGCTTCTCGACCCGTGGTGCTTGTGTAATGTGACAGCTGAGTTGGGGAGGCTGTGGCTGCCTCTGCCACAGCCCCCTCTGCTCTGCTGTCAGCTCACTGCAGATGAGAAGTGCCTGGGGTTGTTTTGCTCAGAGCTGTAATGCTGCTGGAGGAATAACCTCACCAGGAGAAGAGAAATCCTCTTGCTGTGTTTGGAGGGAGTGGGTGGGGGGGTGTGGTGTCAGGAGGCTGAACACGCTGGGTAGGAGTGAGGCTGAACTTCGCTCTGGCAGCCTGAGGAAATCCCTGGTGGCAGGCAGCTCTGCAGGTGGGGGGTTGTGCTTGCAGAGACCCCCTGTGCCCGACTGCCAAAGTCCCGGCAGCCCCGCTCGCCCAACTCTGCTGTGGGGCGTGGTACAGCCAGCACCCGACAACTTCAGCCGGCAGCTCGCCGGCTGGGTGGGAGACTTGGAGGGATCCTTCTCCACTCCCACGCTCAACTAGAAATAGCGGGCTGTGCCTGGCAGTGGGCTGCAGGAGATGCAGTGGAATGGCTTCTTGTTTTAACTCTTCTGGTCCAGCACAAACCTGTGTGATGGGCAGGGTGTGGGCTTGCAGCCACGCACTGCTGGCTGGTGTGCCCTTCCCCCTCGATCCTCTCCAGTCTGCTTTTGCAGCTGGGATCGGTTAGGGAATTCCTGGGGTGCTGGCTGCCACCCCTGGAGTGATGTGGGGTCCAGTTAACTGTTTGAGACACTCAGCCTTTCCTGTAAAATCCCAGGAGAAAGGGGTGCTGCGTTTGCGAACTTACAGCATCCTGTCAGCCGGGTGTTGGAGCAGAGGGGTGAAATGGGAGAGTTCACTTGCTAGCCTTTGAGGCGTGTAAAAACCAGTTTCACAAACGGTGGTGTGTTCATTCAAGTATCAGTCCGTGGAAAGATCTAGTGCTTTGGCAGAGTTTGTACAAGTACAGCCTGGTTGCTACAGAAACTCATCCCTTTATAGCAGCACGCTGCTGCTTTGTTAAAAGGAGAGTGCATCGCTGCGCAGACTTGGGTGACACAGAGGCCCCA
This sequence comes from Struthidea cinerea, assembly GCA_013397865.1. Taxonomy (NCBI): domain Eukaryota; kingdom Metazoa; phylum Chordata; class Aves; order Passeriformes; family Corcoracidae; genus Struthidea; species Struthidea cinerea. The sequence continues at coordinate 78,771 of VZTI01004612.1, read as the reverse complement.
GGCATGGAGTTGGTGCTGACAGGAATATAGATAGCTTCTGGGGGGGCTGGGCAGCAGGGCTTGCCCATGTAGATGTTTGGAGGGGCAAGGGGATGCTGTCCTGAGCATAGGAAGAGCTTCTGGGACACAGCCCTGAGTTGCTGCATGAGTTGTAAAACAGCAAAAAAAAAAGCACTAGTGGGGTAGCAGAGTTTGAACAGCTCGATCTGCACAGCTCACTCGAGTTTCTGCATCTGATTTCCACAAGACTTGGCATGTGGGGCCTGGCATGGGCACTTGGGGTCTGCCTGCAGCCCGGCTGCGGTAGCTTTATTAAGCCTTACTCTGCTCCAGTGAGCAAACCTCCACATGGTCCTGTGGGCTTCCCCTAATGAACCAGGGAATACCACACACTCCTGCCTGTGCTTTCATTGCCAGCTGAGACCTTGAAGGAGGAAGGAGAAACAAGTTGTTAGCGTGCAGTGGGCTGGCCAGGTGCCTCAGAGCTCTGCTCTGAGCCCCTTCTGGCTGTTGGCAGACTGGAGCCCTGCTGGTCCCTGTGTCACAGGGTCTTTAATGGATGAAGAGCAGGCTTGGAGCAGGTGACGTCCCCCGGTGTGACCCTGCCGCTCGCAGCCCTGGTGCTGGGCTCGGCACACGGTGCGCTGCGGAACGAGGCTGTCGCGCATGGAGGCGGCCGCTCGGTGCGGATGTCCCAGCTCCACCTGCTCCTCCGTAGCCATCTCCAGAGCTCTCTTGGTCGGCTTCCTGCCAGCCTGCCTTGGCAGAGGCGCGGATGTCTCCGCAGCGCTCCGGCAGGCAGGCGAGCAGTGCTGGCATGAGCCCGGGGCGGGCTCTGCGCCTCGCAGGTTGGGTGGTGGGGCTGGCACGGCTGCGCTGGTGGTGGGAATTTACTGCCAAGGGGGTGGAAGGGCTGCTGGTTTCAGGAGGGAGGTTGAGTTGGAGAGGATTTGAAGGTGCTCTGGTGACCTCCCTGCTGACAGAGGGTGTATCTGGTGTCAAGTGCCCCCACTGACTGCAGTGCATCGTGCTGGAGCTCCTGCCTGCCGCAGAGGCCTGGGAAGAGCTGTGGAAAGGATCTTGACTCAGGCACAGCCCTGGGCTTCGATGATCTGTGCCCACTGGGTGGTTGTGACAAGTGTGGTAACAGCTGGTGGAAGATGGTACCCAGTGCTGTCTGGAGAGGCCTGTTTCCTCACTTCTCACTCCTGGTATTCCCATTGGTGTACAGAGAGGGGATGGCTGGGATGTGAGACCTGCCCAAGTGCAGCTGTACTGCTTGTACAGAGCAGCGTCTGGCCTTCAGCGGCTGTGCGGAGGGTCCAGTGCTCTGTGGCTGGGGCTGTTGTGATCCTGAGACAGTATTCTCTCTCTTGCTCCCCCGCTCCCTTCCCAGGTGAGCAGCAGCTGGGCCAGGAGTGCTCCGTGGTCTGGGCTGCTGTTGCTCTCCTGCTCTGAGAGCTGTGAGGATGGTGTGTGCTGGCTGGGGAGGTGAAAGGCTGATCCTGGGCACAGCTTTGTGTTGCTTCAGCCACCCACACCTCCCATCTCTGTGGGGCCTTAGCCCTTCCTCAGGGCCCTGGAGTGGCAGTGGAGCTCCTTGGGAACAGAGAGCTTTTGTAGTTCAGGAGCGTCCTCTGAAAGGTTGTGGAACACTCTGGGTGGTAGAGAGTTGTCCCATGTCTGAAAGCTGTGTGGGTCTGAGGAGCTGGCAGATGCTGGTCCTTCCAGGTGGCCTGTCCGTGCTGTGATGGAAAGAGGGAGGATATGGAGAGGGTGCTGCTGTGTCTGAGTGCTGCTGAGGCCTAGGAGGCTGCAGCTGGCCCAGCCTGCGGGGCTGCGGTCTCCATTGGGGTGGTGTCCTGCAGGCAGGTGAGGCTGCAGCAGCGCTGGGCTGTGGCTGGGCACGGGGGGGGGCTGGCACTGCCAAGCAAAGCTGTTGTGCCGCTGGCACCCAAGCGTTTGGAAGGTTCCAGCAGTGACTCAGCTGTGCGGACCCACAGGGAGGTGGCTGGAAGGGTGGAAATGCAACAAAAAAAAGCTAACAATCAGGCTAAAAATATTGCTGATGTGGTCCCCTGCAGTGCTGTGCTTGAGTACTGATGAGCTGGGACCTCCTCTCCTCTGCATAGTCCCTGCCAGCACGGAGCTTCCTCAGCCTGGGAAGGACCTTTGGCTGCAAAGCCTTCTGGTGTCACCTTGTGCTCCCAGGGCGTTGTCACCACGCAGCTTGGTGCAGTAGGAGCAGATGCCTGCTGATTATAGGTCAGAGAGCAGTGGGGCTGGTTTGTATGCCCCAGTCCTGCCTACATCCCCGGTTCCTGAAGGGCCGCTGAGCCCCTTGCACCCAGACAGGGTTATTTGTGAGGAGTTTTCCTTCTGCACCCGGCCTGTCTGTAATGCACTGAGGGCGTGTGCTGAGCCCTAGGGAGCGTGGCAGAGGCACTGCTGGCCCCTGGTGCCTGGAGAGGCTCTCTGGAGGCAGTGGCTGCTGCAGGCTGGAGCTGCTGGCACTTCCTGGCTGTAGGATTGAACTGCTGTCTCACAGCAGGCAAAGCGTCTCAAACCTGCTGCTGCCACTAGGTCTGTCAGGCTGGAAATACTTCAGCAAGTCCCTGAAGTATTTCCAGCAGCAACCTGCTCTGTGGCCTGGGGAGGGACTTCGGCAGGAAACTGGCCTTGAATACTTCCAGCCCTGCCATTCCTGGCTGTATGTCTTGAGGCAGTGTTTCCCTGTCTTCAGCCTCAGAGTAGGCAGACGCGTGTGTAGAGATCCCGGAGTTCAGAGGCAAGGAGGGGTTAAGAGGCAGCGAGGTGGGACTGCCCTTGATGGTATCCTTTACCTTCACTGCCCTGTTTCTCAAGGGGCGCAAGCAAATGGGGTCTCGATCCAATTTTTGCCTGGAGAGCAGCGCTGCGCAGCAGATCCGTGTGCAGATTTTGGGTCTCCCTGCCTGGCTCTCGGCCTGCGTGCCAGCTGCTTGGTCTGGCTGGTCTGTCCTGCCCTACATTGGGAGCCGTCCCTATGTGGGACAGCAGACTTGCCCACTGGGATATCATCCTAAAAGCAGTCTGTTAGCACGAAGTCTGCTGTGCTAACCTGAGAGTGTTTTTAGCAGGATCAGGTCTTCTGGAGAGGATGTTGGCCTCTCTAGGTGAGCCCAGCAGGTGAGCTCTTCCTGATGGTGTCTGGTGGAGCACCTTGCTGTATCTGCCTCTCTGCTTTGTTGTATGACCCCAAAGCTGCTGGTGCAGCAACAGATTTGAGCTTTTCCTTGGATTTGCTCTTGAGACTGCAGCTCCAGCCTCATCTGTGCCCTCTGCGGGGTGACTGCTGCTGCTGTCTCATTCTCCAGCCTGCAAGGTTGCAGCTCCTGTCACTCTGGTTCTGGGGAAATGGCCCGTGGTCGGAAAATGCTGCTGAATCTTCCCAGCCCTTGGCTCTTCTGCTTCCCAGAGCACAGCAGCTCGTTTTTGCAATAAGCTTGCTTATCTGTAGTTGCTTAAAATCTGCCAGGCTGGAGCTGCGGGCAGTCTGTTGCACGTTGCCTGGCAGATAGCGGAGGCCTCGGAGCACGAATCTCTCTGAAGTCTTCAAGGCAAAACCCTGTCTGAAGGATGAAAGAAAAGACCTGTTGCACAGGAAGAGCGGTTGTTGTCATGGACTCCTTGCCTTTCTTCTCCGTAACAGCAGGAGGGATTCATAAGCTGCTCCCTGAGGTCAGGCTGTTTACAGAGTGCCCTCAAATGCTGTGTGTGGTGGAGGGCACCTGAGCCCCGCGGGAGAGAGTTGCTGCTCAGCCTGGGGCGGTGTTAATAAATACAGCATGGTGGTCACTGGCTTTCCTCGAGCTGCTGGTTTGAGTGCTTGGATGCGGAGCTTGGGGCAGAGGATTTGGGTCCCCAGTTTTCCATCTGTTTAATTTGCTGCTCAGCTAACCCATGCCAAGCTCCATAGAGCTCTCCCTCGTGCATGTCCAGGTCTCTCCCTCCTGTTTTTCCTGCTGTCTTTTGGACGAGCGGCTTCAGAAGACCTAGGTGTGCCCTCAGCTCCTGTGTATTCCTGCTTGGCTGCGTGTAAATCCTTCTCCTTAGGTTAGATTAGAGTAAGATTTCAGAGGCTCGTCCTGATGGAGAGCTCAATGTCTGGACAGCACTAGGTTGGCATCAGAGTATCCAAGGATGATTTTTCCTGCTCTCTAGTGAAGGGGGTGTTTTGGGTGTGGGGGGAGAGCACTTCACCTGAGTGAGACTTGCTCCCATCTAAGCCTGAGTATGCCTAGAAAACTCAGTAAAAGGTTCTTTTGTGCTGCTGGTGGTGTGGCTGCTGGGGTGAGGAGGGAAGGGCCACTCCTGCTGACCTTGGACCTGCGTTTGGTTCAGGAAAATAAGTGATCCAGAGTTTGGGTGGTGGTCCTGAATTACATGTTCTTGGTGTCCTTTGTTCCCTTGAAAGGAGGGCAGGCTTTCCAGCAGCCTTGGTCTTGGGGAGCAGCTTGCTGATGTTCAGGGCATAGTAATGGAAGCACACATGTGGTGGTGCTTCCTCTGTGAAGGTTGTGGATGATAACAGTGTGAGGGCACAAAGCTGGGAGCTGGTTTGACTCTCCTGGTCTCCTGCTTGGTGCTGGTATTCCAGGAGTACCTGAGACAGCCTTACTAAAAGCTTGTCCCCGTGCTATCCTAGTGCTTGTAGGGCTTTTCTGAGGACTTACTTGATGTGGGTACTTAATGGGCACTTGTTCCTTGAATGTGTTTCCTTAAGAGCTGCTCATGCTCTGTGGGCTGGTTCCTCAGTGCTTGGCTCCAGCCAGCCGTGCTGGGGAGTGGGAAGCAGGAAAGCACTTAATAGCTGCACACTGCTCATGTGGCAGTGGTATTTGATCCTTAACAGAATAAAATATGTATCAAATAAGTAAAAGAAGTATCAAACCTGAGCTTGCAATTGTTTTCTAATGGAAGTTGCTCTTAATACAACTCCTAAAGCTTCCATTTGAGCAGCTTCTCCTAAAACAGATTTATTTTTATCTGCGCTGATGCTGTAAAACAGAAGATGCAAATAGAGGAGTAACTGGAACAGGAACCCAACCAGCATCTCTGCTTGTATCCAGCCCCAACTGAAGTGGGTCAGGGCAGCTCCAGTGCTGTGCAGGAGGCAGCTTGTGGGAGCAGGCATGTACCACCCAAAACCTTCCCCGTGGCTTCTCTCAGGGAGGGGTGTTTGATTGTGGCCTCTGGAGCAGCCCTGTGGCAGTGTCCAGTGGTGGTTTGGAGAGCATTCCTCTTGGCTCACTCTGGAAGTGAGCCTCAACAGGCATGTTCCCTTCCAAGGAGAGCACTGGAGCTGCTGCTTGGTGGGTCTGAACTGCCCCAGGCAATTTGTGGCTTAGTCTTTCCTGTGATTGATATTGGAGGTAGCAGCAGGGAGGGTGGTTTAGTGTGTGCAAGCCCTGGCCTGGGGTAAGATTCATCCCCAAAATTGCACCAGTCAGACGAGAGATGAGGTTTTCTTCCAGCCCTTGTGCTGCTGTGTGTCTAAGCAGTGGGTGTGATGATTCCTTGCTGGATAGAGCTGACCCAGAAGGCTCTGCTGCAGCTCCATCAGGAGCATGGGGCCTTTCTAGAAGAGGCCTTGAATGTTTTTTTGACTCAGTGCCTTCACTGCAAACTCCCCAGCGTGTGCTGGCCTGAGTGCCTGCAGGGAGCTGGGTAGGAAACAGCTTTTGGGCCTGCTGTCCCAGTGTGCCTGTAGCAGAGGGGGTGCCCACTGCTCCCCTTCCCCAGCTCTGGTGGGACAGGCCCAGAATTCAGCATCTCCTGCTGCCTTGGGCCTGAGTTTGTCCCTGGTGCTGTGTGGTACCTGGGCACAGCAGTAACCAGGCCATGCTGTGTGACACTGGGGGTGACCTGTCATTCCATTGTCACCAGGGCCGGGCTGAGGAGCTGGTGGAGAGTGTCTGGCCTGTTAGCACAGCTGCAGTCCCTCCAGCTGACTTTGACTGGGGACTGTGTGTGGAGCTGCTGTAAGAGGGCTCGTGGGCCCTCTGCAGTACTCTTGGCAGGCTGGGGTTTTTAGGGTGACTCCAGGTGGAAGGGACCTCTTGAGGTTATCCAGCCCTACCCTTGCTCAGAGCACGGTAGGAAAGCTGCTGGAGGGTGGCAGAAATAATGTAGCCCAAGGAGGCTCCAGAAACTAATTCTGCCTTGGCGTTACCACAAAAACACCTTTTCGAGTGGGCACCTCCCCTTCTGAAGGGTGCTGTGGTCCTTGAGGTGCTGCACCATGGAGGCTGAGTGGTGCTGCTGTAGGGCTGGGGCACTGGGCAGGGTATCTCCAGCCAGGGTTGCACCTTCTATCCACGTCTCCATCTCGCTCCCCCTGTGCCTGGTCCCTCAGGCGACGGCAAACCAGCTGAATCACAGGTGCTGTCTGTGCTGCTGCCAGCGCAGAGGCTGCTCTCGGGCACGGCAGCTGCTGCCACGCATCTGAGATGGCCGTGGGAACCATCGTGCCAGCTCCCTCCTTGCCCCTCTGCCTGGTTTTCTCCCCAAGAGTGTGGAGGGAAGGTGAGGCTAACTCCCAAGCTGTGATGCTAAGGGGTGCAGACCTCTGGAAGGTAACTGGGAGCCTGCAGGCATCGCTGGTGGGGTTTGGGAGTGCCAGTCTAGCAGTGGCTCTGTGCCAGCTGAAGGCCTCTGTGAGGCTTGTGTGCCATTTCCCAAAGAAAATTGAGTTTGGGACTAAAGTCTCTTTTTTTCCAGTTGTTCTTCCTTCAGTACAGCCTGCAGAGGGGTCTGGCCAGCAGCCTGCCCCCCTCCAGAGAGCCCCCCATCTAAAGGTGGTATCCTGGCCTTGACACCCCCAAACTGTGATGCAGCTGAGGATGAGTCACTCACCCTTGTTATCACATCAGGTAACACACACAGCAGAGTTTGCACCCTAGATGTTGCAGCAGATAATTGAGAGGCGTTTGGTACTTAAATATAGAAGTGTTTGTTCTTGAGGCTTGCAAAGCTGAAGCTTGTGCAGAATTTGACCCGAATATGTTGGCTTTTAAATCTCCCTGGGACTGATACATGTTAAAACCTGCTGTACTTGAGTGTTCTGATCTTTTTAAAGACAGCTGTGGTTGTGGCAGCCTGCTTAGTGAATGCAATTACCTGGGCACTTGTAATCCTGAATTGCATTTTAGCTGTCTTTTCTGATTTTTATATTTACCTTGGGCAGCTGTTTTCCCATCCTAGAAATACGCAGGAGTAAATTCCCTGCCTCAGGAAGCTGTGAGCCTTGTTGTCAGCCAGGTGCTGCTCTCGGTGCCGGCGGAGGACCAGTGCTCTCAGATGTTAATGCAATAATCTTCTGCGTGTTCCCAGTTATGCTGCTGTTTCCATTTTTCAGGGCAAGTGACTTACCATGTTGGTGCCAGAACCAAGAATAGACCTCAGGTGTCCTGACTCTAATTCTGTGGTTCAGCTATGGGATCATGCTGCCTTTTTTTATTCCCCTGCCCCCTTCTTAGCAAACCAGAAATAGCTGCCCGAATATCCTCAGTTCTTCTTCGCCCCAAATGAAGAATCTGTGAGGGCAGAGGTGCCTCTTTTGTAGTTCAGAAAAAAAATGGGCTGTGCTGTAGGTCCTGTTTAGATGGTGCTTGCTGCTGGTTTGATTACATCTGCAGTTCTGGGAGTTGCTTTTCTCCTGGTAGTTGGCTCCAGATTATTGGGGCTTCTGTGGTGATGCAGCCTGGAGAGGATTGTGTGCCTTGGACTTTGTGTGGCTCCTCTCATAACAGCAGTGACAGTTTTTTTCAGTGGACTAATGGGAATATAATGAAATTGGGAAGATTTGAGCTGGGTAGATCCTCTGGAGGTATCCAGTGTGCTGCTCAGGTGAGCTCCAAGGGTCTAAGGACACAGTTCCTCTCCAGCTCTGGGCCTTGTCCCATGGCTGCTCCACTTAAGAGGAGGAAAATCCTGTGCCACTGCTCTCGTTGCAGCTTTTCCTTGGTTTTTTTTTGTGCCCCTGTAAGAGTTTGGTAAATAGGGAGAATCCAGTGTCTGCCTTCCCTGTGCCAAGCAAAGCCTGTCCCTGCCCTGTGTGCCCCAGCCCCAGATCTGCTACTGCAGCTGCTGCTGGCTGTGGTTCAGTCAATGTCCCTGGGCTGTGGCTGTGTGAGCTCCTCACAGGCAGCTCCAGGTCCCACAGCTGCAGGCGGGAAGTGCTAAAATTTAGGGTTAGACTGGAATGTTGGTTGCCCCTTCCCTGCCGTGAGCTTTGAGCTGCTTGGTGCTTGTGTGTGAGGAGGGTAAGCTCACCCTGGCAGCATGTCTGGCTGTGTCACTGCTGAGCTACAGCTGTAGGAGGTGGTTGAGGTGCCCATTTGCTTTTCAGACATGCAGATGTTTCTCTTGCCACGGAGTTTCTCAGTGTCTGTAGGAGGTGCTGCTTTTTGGCTGACTAAAACATTCAGCTCGCTCCCACCCCACCAGAGCAGAGCTTGGCTGGGTGGTAAAAACTGCAGACGAGCTGCTTTTCTGGAATTGCAGCAGGCCATTGTTTAGGACAGTAGCTTTTTTTTTTTTTTTTAACTTTACAAGCTTATTTGATGCATGACAAAAGAAAGTGCACTGTATTCAGTCTCCAGGGCCTCAGTCACACTGCTGCTCTCCTCTGCTGCCCTGCCCCAAATGCATATATGGTGCTGCAGCCCCTGGGCATGGCAGGTGTCACCGAAACCTGGCTCTTCTGCCTTATTTCTCCTGGTGAGAGCATTCCTGTTAATCTCTGCTGGGAGATCCAGGCAGAAGGGTGGACTTCCAGCCTGCATAGTAGTTGGTGGATGCAGGGGAGGCCTTAACAGCTTGCCATCCTTCTTGTGCTGAGTAATCTCCGAGCAGATGAACTCCTGGAGACGGCAGTGTCCCTCTGCCCGGCCGGGGGGTACCAGCCTGCAGAGGTGATCCTCTGAAGGCCTTGCTCAGACAAGTCCTGGACTCCTCAAAGTAGGCTTTTTCCAGCCCTGCAGTGAGTTTCTAAAGGCTGGAACACATCTCCAGAGCATAACTTCCAAAGGTATGTGTGCTCCCCTGGCCCTGGGGCTGTGGCCAGCGCGGTGTCGAGCTGCCCGCGCACGGAGCCCGGCACGCTGCTCCTGCAGCAGGGGTTCTCGGCCCACTCTCCATGTGTCTCCAGGCTCTGAGGGGTGCAGCCCTGGGGCAAATGCTGTTCTCAGCCATGAGGGAGCTCCCACTGATGTTCTGAGCGTGGAGAAAGAACTTGAATGGAAGGACCTGGGCAGCTGCTGGATGAGAGCAATTTTTGCTCAGGACTCAGTTTCTGGATAATTTGACTAAACTGATGCACCAGGGAGTGAAGAGCATCAGCACTGATCTCATACGCTGTTGGCTGGGTGGTCCCCCACAGAGCTGAGCTGAAGCATTTTTTTCACAGGGCAGTGTGGAGATGGCTGAGGTTCTGGTCAGCTCTGTCCATCAGGAGTAAACTCAGTGTGGATGCACCATGTGAAATGTCTGGATGTGGCATTTGGTGCTCTGGTCTAGGTGGCAAGGTGGAGATTGGTCAAAGGTTGAACTCTGTATTGGAGATCTTTTCCAACCAAAGTGATGCTGTTGCTCTTAAGGTGTTGTCCAAGGCAACGAAGTGTCATTTGTCATCAGCATAGTGGTTGTTTTCCCAGAGCTTGTCTTCCCTGAGCTGCCAGCACCAGCAATCCTTGGGGTTCATCTTTACATTCAACTCTTACGGAACGGGCATGGGCAAAGCTACCAGGAAGGTCTACATATCAGATGGCTATAAATTACAGTGTGCAGGGAAGAACTGTGTGCTCCAAGGTCCTGGGCAGGTGCTGGAAGTCTTAAATTGTGTGTCTTGACCAGTGGATGGAATAGTAAAAGCTGTTGTCAAGTGCTTGGGTTGGACATCTTGCTGTTGGGGCCCTTTTCCAAGGTGTGCTGTGAATTGCAGCTTGTATTGGTGGAGTGATCTGCTTGAGACAGGATAAACTCACAATAAATGTGGTCGTTCAGTGGTTGGTAACAGGATTTAAAGGATAATTTGGGGTCTACAGGTAGAGTTGACCTCAAGAGTTGAAACCACCTCTGTGGGCTTAGTGTAGCTGCTTGTTTGTGTCAACTGTCTGGCTCGGGTGTGATGGGTCTGAGAGTCTTGTGTGTGCTCCCTTGGGCATCTTTAGGGGCCCTGGGATGGTGCAGGAGTAAAGGTGTATCCAGACAGCCATTACTAGGGAAAGCTCAGCTGAGGAGGAGGAGGAGTTTGAAAAATGCTCCTTTTCCAGGGAGCGGCCTGCGTGGCCAGGACCTGGCAGTGCCCTGCGGTGTCACGGCTGTTCCACGGAGCTCAAACCTGCCAGTGCTGGGCTGGCGTGCCCGGAGATGGAGCGAGCACGCTGGCTCCGTGTCAGGCGTTAGAGCTGCAGCAGCGAGTCAAAAGTCAGCGCTGAGTTTCTATTAAAAGCTCCTGCTCTGCTGTCCCCTGCAGAGGAGCATTGCCACGTGCCTCCCGTGCTGCACTGAGCGGAGGCAGGAAAACTCCCAGAAGCTCTTGGTGTGCGAGTGGTGAATGGGAGTCATGTTGACCCCTCAGTTAAAATTTCCCCTCTAGGTGTGAAAAATACTTCTTTGCACTCACGTTCTTTTCTTACCCTGAGTAGTTCCATGATATTTGCTTTTTCGCTTTGGGACTTTCATGGATGCTCTTGACTCCAGGAATTGCTGATGCATCTTGCATGTGCGTTGGGAATGATTTTTCCCTTACGTGAGCTGTCTTCTTGGGAGGGGAGACAAGGCCAACTTCCCAGGAAGAACTGTGGCCCCAATGCCTTGAAGGCTTTTTTTAGGTGGGCAGCCTGCATTGGGCTCTTGTGCCCCATTTCCTTGGAGGGGTTTGGTGAATTGGAGCAGAGAGTTAAGAGCAGGATGCCTTTGGGATGGTGCTGAGGAACGAGATCTGGGTGTCTCGTGCTGGTGTTTCCTAGGCTACGCGCACAGCCTGGTGTCAGGACACACAGCCTGGTTACTGAGCAAGGATAAAAGAGGAAATGCCGCGCTTGTTTCATGGCTTTTCCTCCCAATGTCCCTGTGAGCAGCTGTGGGTACCAGGTGAAGCTGAGTCAGGCCCAGTGGCGTGATGTGGGGTCTCCCATGAGCTCAGTGTGTGTCCTGCAGAGTGTGTAATCAAGTGCTGCCTGTGCAGAGCTGTCATAGCTGCTGGAGTGGATGGAATCCATCCGTGTTAACAGCAGGATGTCAGTGCTTCCAGGACACGAGGTTAGGATTGGGGCAGTTGAAGCTGGCAGGACTTTGTGTGGTGGTAAATGCCCAGACAGTAGATCCATTTGAAGGCCAGTAATCCTGACACTTGAATGTGCTCATACTGGCCTTACTGGTTTTGTAGCTGCTGTGAGAGTGGAGAAGTCCTGGGAGAAATGTGTACGTGGTGGCAGAGATGAGGGTGACATAAATGGGGCAGAGCACCTGGACCCTGTAATGTCACTGGGAGCTCCCCATGAGCCCCAAACTCTTGCTGGTGCATCCCAAATGGAGTTCTGGTCCCATTCTGCTAACCAGGAGAGGAGGGGCAGGACAGCATTGTCTGGCAGCAGTCTGCCTGGCGGTAGCTGCTCCAGGTCTCTGGAATGCCGTGCAGCTGGGGTCAGCACAGGGCTGCCGGCGTTCCAAACCCACGGTCCTCACTGGCTGGGGAGGAGGAGGAGGGTGTCAGCGCGGGAGCATTTGTTGGCAGCAAGGCTTGGGCTGTGGGATCAGCTGCTTTGCTTTGCCTCTTGTGCTGTTTAGTGACTAATCAGATTTTGGAGGCTGTCGGACAGATTCAGCTGTCTCCCCGGAACAATACGCCGGCTGTATTTTTAAACGCGTCACGTGGCTTCAGAGAAGTCGGCAGAGCAGAGAGTGCGGCTTGCCGGGGCTGGGAGATGCTGTGCCCTGCTCGGAGCTGTGACTAGGAGGGAGCATCTCCTCCCCGGCTGTGCCACATTCCCTCGGTCCCGGGGCTACTGCTGCCCGGGCTCTGCCCAGGTAAGGACTGCTGGGCTGGCCAGTATTTTCCTGTGGCTCTAGGGCTGGGTGCGAGCACAGATGCCGCAGTCGGGGAGAGCCAAGGGCCCAGGAGGTCCCTTTCTCAGTGTGGTCAGAGGCGAGTTCCTAGTCCTGTGATGTAGCCAAAATAGGGGAATCTCACAGGGATAAGGCTCTGCAAGTGTGGGAAGATGCTGTGACTCTTGCTGAGGGCTCTGCCTTGAGTTGAGGGAGATGCTTCAAGTAAAGGACCCACCTGTACCTGTGCGAAGTCTCTGTTGGTGTGGTGAGGCTGGAGATGCCAGCGTCACGGCAGGTGTGCCACTGGATGATGCAGCTTGGGATGGGTGCATCCCAGCATCTTGCCTCAGTCGCGCTCAGCAGCTCTTCCTGGCGCTGACGCTGCGCTGCCCCGGTGTCTGACCGCGATGCACTTGAGCATGATGGTGTTGTCCCTCTCCTGGTTTGGGTGGTGGTTTGGATTATTAATCCTCATCGGCACAGGAGCTGCTGAAGATCTGGGTTAAAACCTTGTGGTTCAGCTTGCTGTGATCAGGTGGGGCTTGGAGGATCTCAAGCGGATCCCAAATTTGCTTTGCTGAAATCTGAAAGCTTCAGGGCAAGCTGCCTTGTTTTGCAGCCTCTGAATAATTAAAACCATTTCTGAATGCTTTGCTCTTTTCACTGGGTTTGGGTACACATTCAGCTTGCTGAGACTTGCTCCTTTTGAATAGACTGGCTTGTCTTGTGCCCCTGTGGGATCCCTGCTCTGCGTTCCTTCTCCTTCTGGGTGGCAGCTGCCCCCACATCACTGACCAGGATGTGACTTTCTGACCTTTGGGTAGCCTGGTCCTCTGCTCAGAAGCAACTCTCTTTGTAGGGAGGCATTTTCCTGGGTTCTCCTCAGTGGGAGGAAAACCTGCAGTGTGAGGGAAGCAGTCTGGCACATCCTCGTCTGCAGGCTCTGGGGCAGAGGCATGACCAGACAGGCTTGCTGTGAACACACACCGGGGACAGCGAAGCCTCTCTGTCAGCAGCGCAGGCTGGCACCTTCCTGTCTGCCCACAGCCAGCTCCTGGCAGGGCTGATGTGAGCAGTGTCCCCCCTCTGAGCCTGAAAATTCCTGCTGGTGGGCCAGGTGTGCCTGCTGCTGGTTTGTGCCCCCGTCCCTGGGGAGCTTGCTGAGCCCCAGCCTGCTCCAGCACGAGTGGCATGGACTGGGCAGAGGGCCCTGTCCCAGAGCACCTCTGAGGTCCATAATCTGGGATGTGGGGTCTCTGAACTTCTGCCAGATGGAGTGGGCTCTCCTGGGCAGTCTGTCTCATCACCCTTTGTGTTTGTCAGCCACACCAGGCTGCTGCGGGTTCTTTGCGGCACCTTGGCCCAGCTGATGGCGAGCACCAGAGGTGCCACCTCCCAGACGTGCCATTTGTGGGCTGACAGCAGCCTGGTGGCCTCCTGGGCCACAGAAGCCAGGAAGAGGGAGCAGTGTTGTGCTGCAGCCCTGACAGTCTCTGTCTCTCTCTGTTGCAGTTCTCAGCATGCTGAGTAACCCTCTCGGGAATGTCCTGGGAAAGCCCCCGCTGGGTTTTCTGCCTTTAGACCCCATTGGTTCAGACCTGCCAGAAAAGTTTTCCACACCGTCGCTGAGGAACTCCCGCTCCCTCCTGGACTCCCGCTCCAGCAGCCCCTCGGACTCGGACACCAGTGGGTTCAGCTCTGGTTCTGACCACCTCTCAGACTTGATTGTAAGTTTGCGTCCTGGGGTCTCGCTGTGTTTTTGGGGGAGCACGGAATAGCTGAGTGGAGCTGCCAGCCAGAGCCCTGCCTGCTCAGGAATGGGATGGAATGCTGGGGGGAGCTGTTGTGCCCACACTGGCACAGCCCCCAGGGTTTGGGAGAAAGGCTGCTTGTGCAGTCCTTCAGCACGAGCAAGCAGTATCCTCATATATTTTTCTTCTAAGCTAATATTTTGGCCTTCTGGGCCTGTGCTTGCAGCCCTGCTGGGTTACAGTAGCTCCCAGAGGGATCTTGAGTGCTTGAGCTGGTGTGTGGCAGGGGGCGTCTGTGCCCTGATCCCAGCAGGGTTGGCTGATCCAGCCTGGACTTCTCAGGAGCTGCTGTCCCTGCCTTTCATTGCCCTTCCCATTTGCTGCCTGCACTTCTCCATCTCAGGGCGGTTTCTTCTAGAGTAAACTGGGTCTAGCCTGCTCCCATTCCCTAAAGCACAGCTAAATTTGGAAGGCAGGGAGCAAGTGAGTGTCTGTCTGGCTGCCCCAGTCTGCTCTGCCGGGGCTGTGGCGGGCGCAAGTGGCAGCTCTGGGTGCCAGCAGGACAGCCTGGCTCTGGCCAGTTCCGGGGTGCTTCTGTGTGGCCTGGCCTTGGTGCAGGAGGATAAAGCCAGGAGCTGCTCCGGGCTCTGCTGTGGTGGCCTTGACCCCCGTGTTGGGCTGGGTGTGAAGGACAGAGCTGACTGGATGTGGGGTTGATGCTGCTGTGATCCACCCTGGAGAATCAGGATGTGCTGAGCGGCGGCAGCAGCCGGCAGCGATGGTGGCGGGCAGCGCAGGGCACAGGGCTGTGCTGGCCTTGTTTGTGCAGGGCAGGACTCCCAGCACGGCCCCGGCGTGGGCAGCTGCCGTGGCAGCGCAAGGACAGATCCGCAGCGCGGCTGGCACGGAGCTGTGCCGCGTCTCGCCTCCCTGCTGCTCCGTTAATCTGAGCGTTCCCTCCTCCTGCCCTGGGAGGGGCTGTGGTCCGTGGTGCCCGCTCCCTGCTCAGGCAGCCCTGGAGCTGGGCTGTGAGGATGAGATCCAGCTGGTGCCTGCAGAGCCCATGGGCACTTCCAGGGAGCCCTGCTCACTGTGGGCACAGAGCCTGAGGCTCCTTCTGGGGTGGCTGGTGCTCCCCAGGGGTGACACTGTCCTCGAGGCTCCACAGCTAGGGGTAGCTGTTGGCTTGGTGGTCTGTGAAGTGCCTCCTGCTTAATGATCCCTGCTGCTGATCATGGGCATGGCTTCAGTGGGGAATTGCCCAGGGCTTTCCCAGGGTGCTGGGATGTGTTGGGGTGGCTGCTTCTGCCAGGCCTCAGAGGGTCTCAGGAGATCCCTGAGAGCTCCCCCTCCTGCCATGGGCAAGGGCAGGGCCCCAGAGTGATAACTCACCTCTGGCATTACATGCTCTTACTCAGAGCTGGATTTCAGTGTGGCCTTTCTCTTGCAGTCAAGCCTTCGCATCTCCCCTCCTCTGCCCTTCTTGCCTCTCAGTGGGGTGTCAAGAGACCCCCTGAAGATGGGAGTGGGATCCCAGCTGGATCAAGATCAAGCTGCCCTGGCTGCAGTAACTTCCTCCCCGGCCAGTGCATCGAAAAGATGGCCTGGAGCATCTGCGTGGCCTTCCTGGGATCTTCTGGACTCTCCAGAAGACCCCTTCAGTATTGAAAGAGAAGCCCGGCTTCATCGGCAGGCGGCTGGTGAGCCGGGAGGGGTGTCCAGGGGATGGTCCCACGCTTGGGGGAGGGCAGGTGGCCTCTGTGCAGACACTGGCTGAACACGGAGTTTGCAGCAGAGCAGAGCCTGCTCCAGGCCCAAGCCTGACTCTGGCTCTACCTGCCAGCTGCTCTACTCAGGGTGTGAGCAGCTGCCTGTGGCTGTGCAGCTCTGCTCAGCCTCTAGCTGGGGGAATGTGGGGAGACCTGGGGGGGTGTGGGAGGGAAATGATCCTGTACTGAGTAGTGCTGGTGTCTTCTCCAAGCTGTGAACGAAGCAACCTGCACCTGGAGCGGGCAGCTGCCTCCCCGAAACTACAAGAACCCCGTCTACTCCTGCAAAGTGTTCCTGGGAGGAGTCCCATGGGACATTACAGAAGGTGAGGCCCCACGCCAGGGCCTTGGGTGTTGACATCGGGAGGGTGCAGGGCAGAGCTTTTTGTGGGGGACACTGACCTCTCTCCTTCTGTCTGTAGCTGGGCTGATCAACACTTTCCGTGTTTTTGGCTCCCTGAGTGTGGAGTGGCCCGGTAAGGATGGCAAACACCCACGCTGTCCTCCCAAAGGTAATATGCCTAAAGGTAATAGCGACACGGTAGGGTTACTTTTTTCCCATGCTATGTTACAGCACGGATGCTGGGATGGTACAGCTGCATGCTGGTGACTGGATGGTACAGAGCACCTGGGGTAATGTCCTGCCCTCACTTGGGTCTGCACCTGGGCTGCAGAGCACTGGCACCCCAAACCCAGCGTCCCCACCCATCCGCAGTGGGGTTGGACAGAACTGTGGGCTGGGGGAACCCTTTCTGGGTGTTTCTGGAACCCCGTGTAGGGCTGTGGCTCCAGAAGGGCTGCTGGTCCCACTGCCAGCATGCGCAGCTGGGCTGACATCCTGCGTAAGCAGGAATTAGTGACGGGGTAGGAAACGGCCGGGTTGGAGGCCCTGTGGTGCCCGATGGCCTCATTCAGTCACCGGAGCGACGTGAGGTGGAGTGCTGGCATCCATGGAAGGGACTTTAAAACCCTGGGCTTTATTTGAGCCAGGCCATCCTAAATAGGAAGCAGGGTCTATATTCCTGCAGACCTCACTGTGGCCAGGCTGGTGGTGCCCACCTGGCTTGTCCAGGTGTGGTTTGTGTGACACCGTGGCCCATGTGGCCCTGGACCTGGGCACCCTGCCCCTTGTGCTTGGGTTTGGGCTCTTCCCAGCTTGGCTTTATGTGCAAAAGCCTGCTGGGAGCAGCAGGAGCTGCCACGCAGATACTTCAGGTGGCACCCAGGAGTGATTTTGAGGATGTCTGCAAACTGGGATGATCTGATCCTCCTCCACCACAGCTCTAACAGCTGCTGCTTTCCCTTCCCCTCCAAAGGATACGTCTACCTGGTGTTTGAGTCGGAGAAGTCGGTGCGTGCGCTGCTCCAGGCGTGCTCCCAGGACCTGCTGAGCCCCGACGGGCTCAGTGAGTACTACTTCAAGATGTCCAGCCGCAGGATGCGCTGCAAAGAGGTGAGCAGAGCTGTGAGAGCAGCCTGACATGGCAGCAGGAGATGCAGAGGAGATCCCTGGAGGAAAGGAGAGCAGGGCTGGAACAGCTGCCGAAGGCATGCTGGCTCCTGGCTGGCTTTGACTGCTCTGTGCCTGTGGTAGGGATGTGTCAGCTCAGCGTTTGACCTTCGCAACAGCTGTGTCAAACCAACCTGGAGCTCCTGGGTTGGTGGCAGGCCCTGCCTTCAGGCTTCAGTTAGCTGGGACAGAGCATGGAAACAGGGATTTGATGGCTCTCTGCTGCTTCCATCACACTTTTGCTTGCAGAGACAGGCTGGGATCCCTCAGGTGCTTTATCAGGCCTCCTCTGCTTGCAGAACAAATGGCTTTCACACTCAGCAGGCCGATATTCTGGATCCCAGGCTGCTCTCCAGCATGGCCTTGGCTGGCTGACCTGTGCTCTGGGGCTGCTGGGGCTTAGGGGAAAGGGGGACCTCAGATGAGGGACAACTGCCTGCGTTCAGGGAGTTACAGGATGGGGATGCAGCTCTTAATCTAGACAGGCACAAGCTAACTGTGCTCCAGACAGCTCTCCCGG
This sequence comes from Struthidea cinerea, assembly GCA_013397865.1. Classification (NCBI taxonomy): domain Eukaryota; kingdom Metazoa; phylum Chordata; class Aves; order Passeriformes; family Corcoracidae; genus Struthidea; species Struthidea cinerea. The sequence continues at coordinate 61,125 of VZTI01004612.1, read as the reverse complement.
TGTCTGGCAATTGGCAGCGCTTCCGTGCTCAGTGATTTAGTTCTGCCAGAAGCTTCTCCTCTCCAGAGCCCTCCATCAGCTGCAGAGCAGATGGGAGCTCCTGATGCAGCTGGCAGTGGGTGGTTATTGCAGGGGTCCCCTCCAGCATCAGGCTCCTGTGCTGGGAGGTACCTGACTGGGCCATAAATGCAGGTGGAGGGATGTGGATTGTCCTCTGGCTGCCACCCCCAAGGGACTGCTGGCTTGGGTTCCAGTTTGGCTGGAAGCAGAGTTGGTTTTGTCCCCTCGTGGGCTCTCTGGAGGTGCCTGGAGCTCTAGATGGATGTGGACCCTGAGCAGTAGTAGGTCACAGATGACATTTGCGGCTCGGGGCGAAGTCTGAGGTTCGGGGGTGCTCCTGGTTGCAGGTGCAGGTGATCCCCTGGGTGCTGGCCGACAGCAACTTCGTGCGCAGCCCCTCGCAGCGGCTGGACCCCAGCAAGACGGTGTTCGTGGGGGCCCTGCACGGGATGCTCAACGCAGAGGCCCTGGCAGCCGTCATGTACGACCTGTTCGGAGGGGTGGTCTATGCTGGCATCGACACTGACAAGCACAAGTATCCCATAGGTAAGTGATGATTCCGGCGGGATTGGTGGTCACCCCACCACGCTCTGAGGAGGCTGCGGCGTGCCCTTGGCTTGTCCTTCTGTTGGAAGACTGCCCAGGTGCCAGGTTTGGGGAGCAGATGCTGTCCAACCTCTTCTGCAGTCTGTGCTTCTCATCTGCTGGCCCTGGGGAGGGCTGGTAGAGCCAGCGTGCCTGGGAATTGGAAGGTCCAGGATCATTCCAGAGCAGCCTGAAGTTTTGAATATCCCTTTAGGCATTGCTGAAGGTTTCTCTGTCCTTGTTCAATGCTGTTAGTGGTTGTTGGATGCTGCTGTAGCTGCTTTTCCATTCCTAGAGCAGAGACAGCTGTGGGTCTTCCCACTCTTGGGCTCTTGTCACCAGAGCTGAAGCATGGTGTGTCATGAGGTGTGTACCTCCCTGGAGGCCTCATGGGCCAGGGGACAGCACTCAGGTGGCTGGTCTGTTGGAAAAACCCCGCAGCCTGTGCCTGAGGAGCAGCTTTCCAGGCTCAGGCTGCAGCAAGTCACGAACTTGGAGAGACTGTGAATCTCCTGGCGTTGCCAGGCAATAACAGTGTCAGAGCTTGGTAGCGCAGAGCTGTCACTGCTTGTCACTGTCCTTGGACAGCAGTCAGGCTTTTCTGGGCAAGGCTCAGGTTTAGGATGTGCCTGTGGTGCTGCAAAGCCCCTGAAGTGCCTTTAGGGGGGGCACACTCAAGGAGGTGGGAATGGGAGTATGAAACTTTAAGCAAATTCTCCGTGTGGCTGTGGATGAGGCGTCCCAGAGCCTCCTTGTGCTGGCCCTGTGAGGTCCCCAGCCCCCTGTGGTTCATGCAGAGCCCAGGTTGCTCCGAGTAGGTGAGATCCATCTCCCAGCAGCTCAGTGGCACTGCCACCCTTGGAACTGTCCTAAAGACACAGCAGTCAGAGCTCAGTTTTGGTAACTAAGCTGTGCCCTGCTTGCTTGTGCTGATGGAGGCATCTCCTGTAACCCCAGACTGGATCCAGGCCCTCCTGCCTGTGTCCTGTGCGATGCTTCAGGAGGAGAATGGATGGGGTTTGTGTTGGCACTTCGTGCTGTGGCTGAGCTGTAGGGATCTGCCAGTGACAGTCCTGGAGCTTGGCTGGGAGCGAGTGGTGCAGGAATGCTGCTGACTGGCAGTGAGGCTGCAAAACACCCGGCTCTGGGGTGAGGGGGAGGCTGGGAATAAAAGCTGCCGAGCTGTCTCAGCACCGGCGTGTTTCGGGTGCAGCATGAAGCATTCCTGCTGCTCCTGGGAGTGTGGTGCCTGCAGAAGGAGGCAGGAGGAGCCCCCAGGCCCTGGATACCATTTCCTGCCAAAGCCTCTTCCCTGTCTGAGCAGCCCCGGGGAAGGGGGGTGGTGCTTGCAGTGGTTCCCTCTTGATCTCTGCTGTTCCTCTCTAACAGTTGTGGTCTGGCTCATTCCAGGGTCGGGCCGTGTCACCTTCAACAACCAGCGCAGTTACCTGAAGGCTGTGACCGCTGCATTCGTGGAGATCAAAACCACCAAGTTTACCAAGAAGGTGAGCGGGGAGCCCAGGGAGAGGGGTCTGTGTGATGGGTGGTGCTGCTGGGAGCACCAGTGCTCGTGGAGCCTGCCCCATGCTCCTGCTCCAGCAGAGGGAAGTGGGGCTGCTGCTCTGCCAGCCCCAGGGGTGCTGCTGGGGATGGATTTGGGGTACCCAGGCAGAGGGCAGTCAGCCTGGTGCTGCTCCATGCCCACTGCCCGGTTCTCCTGCAGGTTCAGATCGACCCGTACCTGGAGGACTCCATGTGCCAAGTGTGCAGTGCCCAGCCTGGCCCATTCTTCTGCAGAGACCAGGTACGGCCGGTTCTCCTGCAGCCTGTGCCCAGGGCTTTCCTCGAGGAGGAGTGGGCCCTGCTGCTGGGTTTGGGGTTATATTCACTGACTCTTCCCCCAGTGGGCAAGATGGGGCCCAGCTGGGAGGGTGGCCTTGTTTTGGGGGAGGTGCAGCCCTCCTGGGGAGGGCAGCTCTGGTACTTGCCAGGAGGCCCAGGCAGGCAATATCCACCTGGCTTTGAGCCAGGGGTGCTGCAGTTCACTGGTGCTGTGCCAGCACTGGGGCCTAGTGTGGGATGGACTGGTGCCCCTGAGGGGAGGGGAGGGGGAGGCTGCTGCTCTGTGAGCTGTGATGAGCCTGGGGTCAGGGTGCATTCCCCTGGGGCTGCTGAGGCACAGGGAACTCTGGCTGACCCCACCTCGCTGCAGGCAGAGGAGCTTGGCTGGGCTCTGGCAACTTCCTGCAGAGTTGGGATGGGACCTGAGCAGGAGGCAGGAATGCCGTGGGAGTGATGGGAGCACTGGCAGAGCCCAGCTGCTGCCCCAGTGCCCAGGCCCTGATTTTCAAACCCGTTGAAAAGACGGAAGCTGGGCCCCACAGGCCCTGCCCAGCATCGCTGGCATTCCCTCTCCCCAGCCCACGGATCCACTGTGCTGGTGGGGGCTCCGGGCGGGGAGGAGCAGCTCTGCTGGTGTCCCTTTGCCGCTGGAGCCGCCCCAGCGTTGCCCCTGTGCTCTGCCCGCAGATCTGCTTCAAGTACTTCTGCCGCTCGTGCTGGCACTGGCAGCACTCCATGGAGCTCCTGCGCCACCACCGCCCGCTGATGCGCAACCAGAAGAACCGGGACTCCAGCTAAGGGTCCGCCGCGGGCAGAGTCCTGGGAGAACCTGCCCCGAGGAGAGCGCAGCAGCGCCGGCCGGAGCCAGGCCCGGCTGGGAACGTTCTTCCTGAGGACTGACGGGGAAAAAAACAAAAATCTTACATTCATGTTTGCACTTGCTGGTCTTTTTGTTTCTGCACTAATGCACAGTGAGTTTTGTTGGGGTTTGTTTGGGGGTGTTTTGAGGGGGGAGTGCCCCTCAAGCCATTCTGCAGTTCCCAGACTTTGGTTCCTGGTTTGCTGACGAGAAGCAAAAATTGAAAACGAATAAACCCAACCAACCAAGGGCCACGTGTTGCGGAGGCGTCGCCGCAGGCGCCTCTGCCCTGGTTTTTTTATTTTTTAAAGGCGCTTTTTTACATTCCTTGCAATACTGGTGGAGAGAGCGCAGGTCTCATTGGTCATTGTTTTGCCGTTGCCATACAGTGCCTTTCCATTCATTTACCCCCACCTGGATGGTGTGACCTGGGTGTTCAGCTGGCGTTTTTTACTGTAACAACAAGGAGACTTTGCTCTTCATTTAAACCAAATCATATTTCATATTTTACGCTCGAGGGTTTTTACGAGTTCCTTTTTACACTCTTAAAAACAGTTTTTAAGTCGTTTGAAACGAGAGATTTTTTTCTTTCCTGGCAGCTTTTAACATTATTGCAATTTGTGTCTGGGGGCTGCTGGCAGGACGTTGTAAATCCAGGGGTTTGCAACGGGACAGGCCGGGCTTTGTTTTTGTTTTTGGATTTGAAACTGGACGGGATGAGGATCTCTGAGCTGCTGTATATAGTTTTAAATAGTTTGTTGCACTTTTTTAAGTTGCACTTATGGGGGGTTGATAGAGGTTTTTAATCACACAAAGTCACAGGACTTACTTACCTTTTCTTTTGTAACAAGCTAAAAAAGGGCTGCGTTTTGGTGGACGATGAAGGTTCCTGGGAGCCCTTTCTCTTAGAGGGGACAAGTAATTTTCCTTTCCTTCCCGAGATGTTTGGAGTATCAGTGCAGTCGACTGAAATGCTGCTGCTGGGATTTGAGACCTTTAATTATGCCGATTATTATTATTTTGTTACTTTCCCCTCTATCGGAAGCTGTGTGCCAAAGAACCAGTGTCATAATTTCTCCCTCTTTACTATGATTATTTTTTTTTCTTTCCTGCTGAGCTGATGTTGCATTGTTGCATATCCCAGCTGCTCTTTGTGGGGTTTTGTGAAGCTGTGTGTGAAGTCTCTACCTCATTGTAGTATATGCAGGCAAGACTGCACTCTCCTACAGACGCGTGGAGTAAGCTGTGGTGTAGTTTTTGGCACATAATAAACACGTTGCAGCAAAAAAAAAAAACCTTTCTTGGGCCTTGTGTGCTTCATGGGGGATCGCTGCAGCTCGGAGGGCTCTGGTGTCGCTTCCTGGAGGTGTGGGGGGAAGGGATGGATGGAGCTATGACTTGTGGATGCTGTAGGTGACTGGGTTGGGAGGGAGCTCTCTCTGCTGGGCGATGCATTTTTAGATCCCGCTTACCTGGGGTGCCTGTGAGTGTCTAGGCTCCAGCTGGAGCTCCCCTAATTGCAACCAGTTAATGAGGCTGAGTGGAGGGGCCTGTGTTGCTCTGCGTTCTCCCACTGGTGGCAGTGGAGGGGGGATAGCCTGCAGGGCTGTGAGGAGAGAGGGATCCTGGGGCTCCTCTCTGTGAGGCTGGGGAGAGCGGAGTTGGACTTAGGCTGCCGCAGTGGCCACCTTGTGTAGCCCCTGTCCCCGGAGCAGGGAAGGCTTTGGGCTCCTGCCACGTCCCACCGTGGTAACTCTGCAGCAGCCTTGTTGTGGTCACCCCTCCTCCTTTGGGGCTGGGTGCTGCTCCCGTGGGTGCCGTGAGTGTGTGGGTGCTCAGTGTCCTCTCTCAGGGCCGGGTGGCACCACTGGGCCCCCAGATTCCCGTCCCGGGGCGCGGCCGCTGCGGAGCGCTCGGGATGCGGCCCCGCCCCCGCTCGGCCCCGCCCCCGCTCGGCCACGCCCACGTACCC